>OU342742.1:170224829-170649441 GCA_910589775.1 Avena eriantha | reverse complement strand
GGGAAGGAATGACAGACGGCGGTGGTCACGGCGAAGGAGTCCTTGGCCGTCAAACACCGTGGACGACGATGCTTCTTCCGCCGCGTCGCTATCAGACCTTGCCGCCATGCTCGAGCTGGCGGTGAAGGAGATCCGGCTGCTGGGAGGCCACAACCGGCGCGAAACCGGTCGCTGGAGCAGAAGCTTGCTGTGCTGCCAACGGGACTTCCCAGAGTAAGTTCGCTTCACCCGGCTTGCTTTTTTTACTGACAACGGTTTTGTTGCAGCTATCCTCGTGTGTGCTCAGCGTGAGATCGATCGCTTGAAGAAAGCGAATGACCGGCTGAGCAAGTCCAACTCCACTCGGGGCTACAGAACAAGGATTGGCACGCGCGGGTGGACGGTCTGGAGGCCACCGTTAAGGAGCACGGCCTCGCTCGCTAGCCGGGCCGAAGCCTTCTCCCTTCTCGAGGCCCAGAACAAGGACCAAGAGAAGGAGATTAAGCGGCTAGTGCTCAAGGAGAAGGCGCTGGTGGAGGAAGCTGATGCGGGTCCGGCCACACCGCAAAGGTGAGTCTTTTTTCCGTCTTCTTTCTTTTCGGAATTCCGATCGCCGGATTGACTCCTATTTTCTACAGCTTTTTACCCCGGCATAGACCTGCTGGCCTACAACCGGCTGCAGGAGAACTGGCCGGGGAGCGCAGCCGACGGCCCAGGAGCTCATCGTCCTCCTTGCGCGAGGAAGCGGCCAAGCTTCGCCAGGCGGTGCGAGATGTCTTCTCCTTCGTGTGGCCGGAGGCTCGGTTGCCTTAAGACGATGGCGCAGCTAGCTGCGAAGGTGGTGGAGGTGCCGGCTACGGTGGACCGGCTGCGAGACTTGGCGGTGAGGGCCGGAGCGGAGATGGCCCTGGCTCTGATGCTCTCCTGGTACAAGGACGCCCGCGTCGAGAAGATCGACGGAGGCTTCCGTGCCGGAGCGAATCTTGCCGCCATCGCCAAGCCCATCCGGAGCTTCACGGGTCCGCCATCAAGATTGCCGACTACGTGGAACCTGACGAGGTGCTCACCGACTCGGAGTCCGTCGGCACTCCTGATGTGGATGTCCCGATGCCACCGCCTGCCAGCGCCGGGAACCGGATCGAGCTCTGCGCCTCCTCCTCTGCCCACAGCTTCTGCCGGCCAAGAACTCCCTCACGGCAAAGGCCCTGCCGTTTAGTTGTTGCCCCGGGATGCCGGGTATAATTGTTTTATGTATGTATTTGTGAACCTTGTCTGCTTGTGCCGGCCGTCCTTGACGCCGGGTAACTTATGAGAGCTTCGTCTCTCTTTTGCTTGTTGTTGTTGAGATCCTTTTTCCATGACTTGTGTTGAACTTTCTTTTTGATATATTGCCCGACTCATTTCGCCCGGCTACACACCTTTAGCTGGACGAACTGCACCTCCAGTGCCTTGAATCTTCTTTGTTTCTCTCAAACCTTCTTAACTTTATCCGACTGGCCCCGTCCCAGTCGGTTGCTTTTGCCGGCTGAACGCCTTCAGCCAAGGGAACTAACATTCCAGTGGGGGCGCGCGAACACACCCACTGGGTGTAACCCCCGAGATTCGGAGTGGCTGGCGCAACCAGGTGCTTCGAATCTTCCTTGTCTTTTTCTTGTTCCAGCCCTTGCCCTCACCTGGGCTCCGAACGGCCGGCTAAACGCCCTTCAGCCGGTCAGGAACCACAAGATTCCACTGGGGGCGCGCGAGCGCACCCAGTGGGTGTAGCCCCCAAGATTCGGAGTGCTTGATGAAGGCAAGGACTTCGAATCTTCTTTCCTTCTCCTGAATTCCGACACTAGGTAGTCAGAAAAAAATGTACATACGCATACACACATGCCCACACAGGTTAGTAGGTTAGTCTGCCAAATTGTAGCCAGAAACGGCTTGTTTTTTTCGAAAACCAACTTGTCCCTTTCTAGACACTTAGTCGCTTTCCCGTGTGCTCTGCTGTTTTCGCTGCGTCCTTGCCGGGCAGCCGGGATGTGGTTTGCAGCCGGAATCGAAGGGAGCTGATAGTGCATTACGCACGGTACTAACAGCTTAGCAGCTGGATTGGTTCGAGCTAGTTGCAGGGCCGGGACGCCCGATTTGTCACGTTTCCTCCCCGTTTTTCGTGTGGGATGCCTCGGGCTTTTGCTCTTGCTAGCCAGACAGCCAGGTTGCGGTCTGTAGCTGAGACGAAGAGTGGGCCTCTGACACCGTCGCACAGTACTCAGCAGGTTTGTTGACTTAGCAGACCGGGCCAGCCAGCAAGCCCCCGGGTAGAGGTTGCTGGAGCCGGAAAATTTGACCCGAAAAACAGTTGTACACACATTTCTAGCAAGGAGCCCCCAAGATTCTCATGGGGGTCCGTATTTTCATTCATAGGGTTTTCGGGATACATACACTGTCTGGCGACTAGGTGTAAAACAGGCGCAACAGGGCCGTGTTCCAGGGACGCTCGGTCTCCTCGTCTGATTTGTCCATCTTGTTCTTGCGCGGCTGCTGGGCGTCGATGAGGTAGTATGAGTCGTTGGGCAGCGCCCGGCTGATGATGAAGGGGCCCTCCTAGGGTGGTGACAGCTTGTGCATGCCCTTCGTGTCTTGCACAAGCCGGAGAACCAGGTCGCCCTCACGGAACGCGACTGGGCGAATCCGGCTTGAATGGTAGCGACGTAGTCGTTGCTGGTACAGGGCTGATCTGGACAGGGCCAGCTCGCGGGCCTCCTCCAGGAGGTCCACTCCGTCCTCCCGCGCCTCCTTATTGGCTTTTTCGTCGTAGAGGAGCTTGCGAGGGGAGTCGAACTCGATGTCGGCGGAGAGGATGGCTTCTGATCCGTAGACCAGGAAGAATGGCGAGTAGCCGGTTGATCTGTTCGGCGTGGTGCGGAGGCTCCATAGCACAGCCGGAAGTTCGTCGATCCAGCATCCGGGTGACCGCTCCAACGGCTCGATGAGACGTGGCTTGATGCCTGGCTAGCACCAAGCCGTTTGCTCTTTCGTCCTGCCCATTGGATTGTGGGTGCGCGACGGAGGCGAGGTCCAGTCGGATGCCCTTGTTGCTGCAGAACCGGGCGAAGGCTCCCTTGGCGAAGTTCGTGCCGTTGTCGGTGATGATGCTGTTGGGGTAGACAGAGCGGTTGATGATGTTGGTGAAGAAGGTCACAACCGCCGCTCCGTCCAGCTTCCGGATAGGCTTGGCCTCGATCCACTTTGTGAACTTGTCCACCGCTACCAGCAGGTGGGTCATGCCCGCACGCGCTCGCTTGAAGGGACCGACCATGTCAAGGCCCCAAACTGCGAAGGGCCAGGTAATCGGTATGGTCTTGAGTACCGAGGTTGGCATGTGGCCTGAGCTGACCAAAGCGTTGGCAACCCATTGCACGCGCATACCAGCTGCTCAGCATCCTCGAGGGCGGTGGGCCAATAGAAACCATGACGGAATACCTTGGCTACTATCGCCCTTGACGAAGCATGGTGCCCGCATTCGCCCTGGTGGATGTCCTTGAGTAGCCGGTAGCCCGTGTCCACATCGATGCATCTTTGGAAGATACCGGATACGCTTCGCTTGTACAGCTCGCCGTTGATGATGGTGTATGTATGCGCGCGGCGCCGGATTTGCCTGGCCTCCACCTCCTCAGCCGGGAGGTCTCCATTGACGATGTAGCTCATGAACGGCTGTGCCCAGGATGGCACTTCCCGGATGACGAGGACGCTCCTGTCCTCCGGCTAACGAATGTCGGGGGGTCGTCCGGGTGGCGTACCCAGGACGGCAGCCCCCGAGCCGTCAGGCGAGCCGGCAGCCCCTGGGTCTTGCGAGTCAGGAGGAACTGCCTGGCCGGAATTGGTGCGGATCTTCTTCTTTGGTGGTTCTGCCGGTTCCGTTTCTGCTGTCCCGCCAGCCGGCACGCTTCCCGCCCAGACGATGGAGTCCGATTCCAGCGACGGGTTGATGGATGGCTTGCGCAGATGCTCCAAGGAGACCCCTGGTGGGATGGCCTGCCTGGTGGATCCTATCTTGGAGAGCGCATCGGCTGCCTCGTTGTTGATGCGGGGGATGTGGTGAAATTCGCATCCGTCGAAGGAGGCGCTGAGCTTTTGGATGTGGAACCGGTAGAGAGCCATGTTTGCGTCTCTGGCATCCCATTCCCCGGACACCTGCTGCACCACCAAGTCCGAATCGCCGAAGCACAGGATCCGGTTGACACCGATCTCCTTGGCCAAACGGAGCCCGTGTGCTAGTGCCTCGTATTCGGCTACGTTGTTGGAGGCCTTGAAGTGGATCTGCAGCACGTACTCCAGCCAGTCTCCTTTGGGCGAGGTGAGCACGATGCTGGCTCCCAAGCCCCCGAGCATCTTCGACCCGTTGAAGTGCATCCGCCAGTGGTCCGAATCCAGAACCGATGGGAGGTACTGGGTCTCGACCCAGTCGACGAGGAAGTCCGCCAACGCTTGCGACTTGATCGTTAGCCGGGGCTCGTGCTGGATGGAGAGGCGGCGAGCTCGATGGCCCACTTGGCGACTCGGCCGGTGGCGTCCTTGTTGCCGATGATTTCCGAAGGGGTGCAGTGCACACGACCTTAATCGGATGCTCCTGGAAGTAGTGCTTGAGCTTCTTGCATGCTAGGTACACACCGTAGCACATCTTCTAGTAGTGGGGGGTAGTTCTACTTGGAGAGGGAGAGAACCTCGCTGAGGTAGTAGACGGGTCTCTGAACCGGATGAGCCTTGCCTTCCTCGGGGCGTTCCACCACCAGGACGACGCTGACGACCCGACTGATGGCTGCTATATAGAGCAACATTGGCTCCTTGCTAGCCGGCGTGGCTAGAACCGGCGCTGTGGACAGCATGCGCTTGAGGTCGTGGAACGCGGCGTCGGTCTGCGAAGTCCAGGAGAACTTGTCCGTCTTCTTCATCAGCTGGTACAACGGGAGTGCCTTCTCCCCTAGCCGGCTGACGAAGCGGCTGAGGGAGGCCAGGCATCCGGTGAACTTCTGGACTCCAAGCAAGTTCCTGGGCGGCTGCATCCTCTCGATGGCGGCGATCTTCTCCGGATTCGCCTCGATACCTCGTTGTGATACGAGGAAACCGAGTAGCTGGCCAGATGGTACTCCGAAGACGCACTTCTCTAGGTTCAGCTTCATCTGGTACTGGCGGAGGTTGCCGAATGTTTCTCCCAGATCCTTGAGGAGGGTGCGCTTCTTCTTGGTCTTGATGACCACATCGTCCATGTAAGCGTGCACGTTTCGGCCTATCTGCGAGTGCAAGCATTTCTGCATACATCGCTGATAGGTAGCGCCTGTGTTATCTAGGCCGAAAGGCATGGTTACATAGCAGAAAGCCCCGTAGGGGGTGATAAATGATGTCTTAATTTGGTCAGCCGGGTTTAGCCGGATCTGATTGTACCCGGAATAACAATCTAAGAAAGACAACAAATCACAGCCGGCCGTGGAATCGATGACTTGATCGATACGGGGCAAGGAGAAGGGGTCTTTCGGGCATGCCTTGTTCAGGCTGGTGTAGTCGATACACATACGCCAGGTCTTGTTCTTCTTCAGCACCAGGACTGGGTTCGCCAACCAGTCCGGGTGGTACACTTCCATGATGAACCCGGCTGCGAGGAGCCGGGTGATCTCGTCACCGATTATCTTTCTCTACTCCTCTGCGAACCGGCGCAGAGGTTGCTTGACCGGCTTGGCATCCGGACGCACGTGAAGTGAGTGCTCGGCGAACTCCCTCAGCACACCCGACATGTCCTTTGGAGACCATGCGAAGATGTCCCAATTCTCACGGAGGAAGTCGACGAGCGCGCCTTCCTATTTGCTATCCAAGCCGGCGCCAATGGTGACGAACTTAGTCGGGTCGGAGGGGTCGAGCAGGATTCTCTTCGTCTCCTTTGCCGGCTGGAATGTCCCTTCTCCAGCCGGCTTGCTGCTAGCCGGAATGTCCTGCTGGGCCATCGCCACATTGCGCATGATCGTGCGCTTCTCCTCGATTATGATGAGGGCCTCTGCCAGTTTGGAACCGGCTGAGGCGCACTCCATCGACCGCCTGAAGCAGCCGGCGACGGTGATCACGCCGTGAGGTCCTGACATCTTCGTCTTGAGATATGCGTACTGGGGGATGGCCATGAACTTGGCAAGGGCGGGGCGCCCGAGGAGAGCATGGTAGGAGCTCGTCAGGTTTACCACCTCAAACCAGATTGGTTCGTGGCGAAAGTTTTCCTCGGTCCCGAAGATGACGTCCAGCTGGATTTTCCCCAGCGGGGCGCAGGCTGGCCCTGGCAAGACGCCGTGGAACGTCGTGGTAGTCGGGCGCAGGTCGCTTTCGCGAATGCCCAGCTTCTCCAGTGAGGACTGGTAGAGGAGGTTGAGGCTGCTGCCTCCGTCGATGAGGACGCGCGAGAATCGACAGGTGCGCGCGTTGGAGACGATGAGGGGGTCGAGCACCATGGAGTAGCCCCCGGGAGTTGGCAGGTGCTCAGGATGATCTGCTCGGCTCCAGGTGATTGGGGTTTCTGACCAGTTTAGGTACTGGGGGACCAGAGCGGCAGCGGTGTTGACCTCCTTAGAGCATCGCCTGTGGATGTGCTTGTCGTCCTGCTCCATCTCGAAGATGTGGTAGGCGGCTTGCGGCTGAGGGTAGCCGTTGTTGTTGTTGCCGCCGTTGTCGCCATTACCATCATTGCCGGCTCCCCTAGCCGTTGGTGGAGGTCCACCCGGTGGGGGAGGGGGAAGACGAGGCTGGTTGCCCTGGTCCTTTAGCTGGCGGGTCCAGCTGCAGTTCCGGGTGGTGTGCGTAGCCGGCTTGAAGGGACCGCTATGCCACTTGCACGGGCCGTCAATCATCTGGTCGAAGGTGAGCTGTGGCTTCTGCCTTCTTGCCTCATTAGCCGGTGCGTCGGGCGCACCCTCCACAGCATTGACCTGCCGCGCGTGGTAGCGAGGCTTCTGCTGTTCGGCTTGGCGGTCCCCATGGAACCGGTTGTCGTTGCCGTGGCGCCTGGAGGATCCGGCTTCTCCAGCCGGATTGCTCGGACGGTCGCGAGCTGGCTCCGTGGGAGTCGAACGTCCGTCCGCATTTACTCGGAGGGGCTTCTTCATGGCGGCATCCGCCATGGCGTACTGGTCCGCAACCGTCATGAGATCCGCCTTGGTTTTCGGCTCGTCACACAGTAGCCAGTGGCGAAGCATGGTGCCCTCTCGGCAGCCTTCGATGAAGAAGCCGATGGCCTGGCTCTCCAGGATGCCCTCGCAAGTGTTGCGCAGCTCCGTCCACTTGGTGAGGTACTTGTGGTCTGTCTCGCGGTCGCCCTGGACGCACAAGGCCAGGTCGCGTGGGCGCCCTAGATGCTTGTACGTGCCGTTGAAGTTGCGGATGAACACCTTCTCGAAGTCCGGCTAGGCGTTGATGCTGTTGGGCGCAAGGCTATTGAGCCATGTCCTTGCCGACCCGGTTAGCATGAGGGGGACGTAGCGCATAGCTGTGCGCTTGTTCTCGTGGGCGATGCCGACTGCCGTAGCGTAGTCGGTCAACCAGTCTTTCGGCTTCATGCTGCTGTCGTACTTGGGGGTGTCCCTAGGCAGGGAGAACTTATCCGGAAATGGCTCGTTCCAGATGCGGGGTCCGAAACAGACCGGACCGGTTGAGTCTTCCTCCTCCGTGACGCGCACTTGAGCGAGGAGCTCGATGCGGTCGTGGGCATCCGGACAATCCGGGTTGGGCGCTCCCACCCGGCCCGAGAGACGGGAACCGACTGGTCTGGGCGCTCCGACTGGCGGAGGGGGAGGTGGCGGGTTGCTGTTCACCATCTTCTCCTGGCGTGGCTGGCCTCTGTTGCCAGAGCTACGACGCCGGCTGCGGGCCCTGGGCGGCTGAGGGGAGGACGCCTGCTGGGTGTCGCGTGGCGCGCTCCTGCTGTTGGCGGGTAGCTTGCTCCCTCTGGAGTAGCTAAGGTCTTCCTGCATCTGCCGATTGGCACCGGCCTGCTCGTCCGCGACGCGGAGGAGCTCTTGCACGCGAGCGTGCTGGCAAGCTCGCTCCTCGCCCTCCAGGCTGGGTAGTTCCTCTGCTGCGGCTCGCGCTGCGCAGGTTCTTGATGGGCGTGCTGTAGGTGGGTCATGTGAGGGCGGGCATGGGATCCGGTTCCCCATCCTTTTCCAGCCTACCGCCTAGCTCGCTGCCCCGACGCCGTACCTGGCCACACCGGCTTGGCTCCGCGGTAGCCGGAGTGAGGCCGTGCGCGCGGTCGTACTCGCGCCCGGTGATCTCGAGTTGCTTGCGGGCTGCCGCCAGCTCCATGGCCTCCTGGAGGATTTGTCTCTCCATGGTGAAGTTAGCCTCCGCCTCCTCCGGGTTGTCCCCGAGGATAACCGGCATGAGGAGGCGATCAATGGCATCCTCCACCGGGTTCCGAGGCTGCGGTGGAGCAGAAGTTCCGACCTCGTCCGCACCTCGCTCCCGCGGCTGGCGGGGATGCGAGCTGGAACCGGCCGTCATAACCTCCACGCCGCGGGGTGCGGCGGAGGTGCTGCCGTCTGGGCGCGACAGCTCCATGACAGAGACGATTTCCCTAGGGAAACGCTCCGGGACAGTGGCGACGTAGACGGGGAGGTCGCCGAATAGCAGGACGGTGTCATTCGTCGGGAAGGAGGTTTCAGCGAAGCAGGATGCGTTGTCGATGACGCAGTTGAATTTGCCAAGCGTGAGCACCAGGCCGGAGGCCACGCGCTCACCGACTGAAGTGCGGGGTCCCGTGCGGAACGTGACTCCGGTCGAAGCCATGATGCCCCACGGTGGGCGCCAACTGTCGTTGTATTGGGAACGGCAGTACCTGAGAAGGTTAGATAGAGGTGTGGGGACTAGTAGGGAAGCTACCGACGGTGTCCGCAGGCGAGATTGGGTACAAGCGAGCGTAGCGGGACGCAAGAAGTACCCAGGTTCGAGGCCCTCATGATGAGGTAAAGCCCCTACTCCTGCCGGATCTGACTATGTAGAATACCCGAACTACAAGTGCTCCTCGAGCTGTATCTGCTAGCTGCTGCCTTTAATGCTGTATCACGAACCCTTGCTACTAAGACCTTGCCTCTCCTTATATAGGCAAAGAGGCAACGGTCTCACTGGCTAGTCCGACTGGCGGGCCCCACAGGCGGGTCCCAGCCGACTAGTCATCTACAGTGCTCAGCGTGGCTTGTCTTGTCGGAGTATGAACGGTATGGCTGTCGTGGGAATAGTGGACGCCGTGCGAGCCCGTCGTCAGCACATGCCACTGTTCCTGCGTCACCCCGCAAAGTCTTCGGTATGGGCGGGTAGTTGCCTGTCTTGTCACCATACAGGGCGTACCGTGCACTGATACGCACGTCGTCCTATCCCACTGATGGATTCCGGCTACGCCGCCGTATCCGGCCGCCTCTTGCTGATCCGGCCAGGGGATAGCCGCCCTGTCTTGCCCTATCCGGCTGCATCTGGTCAGCCTGACGCGATCCGACTGTCTTGTTTCTTACTCGGTTGGGGTACCTGGGGATCATCCCCCTAACAACTGGTGGATCCATGTGTGGTTTATGGAAAATAACACACATGCAATGACTCTAGTGGTTGATCCATGTTTGTTTGTGGAAATAACACACATGCAATGACTCTAGTGGTTGATCCATGTGTGGTTTGTGAAAAGAACACACATGCAATGACTCCAGTGGTTGATCCATGTGTGGTTTGTGGAAAGAACACACATGCAATGACCACTGGTGGATCCATGTGTGGTTTGTGGAAAAGAACACACATGCAATGACTCTAGTGGTTGATCCATGTTTGTTTGTGGAAATAACACACATGCAATGACTCTAGTGGTTGATCCATGTGTGGTTTGTGAAAAGAACACACATGCAATGACTCTAGTGTTGGTTTTAGTATAAGAACACACATGCAATGACTCTAGTGGTTGATCCATGTGTGGTTTGTGGAAAGAACACACATGCAATGACTCTGGTTGATACATGTGTGGTTTGTCGAAAGAACACACATGCAATGACCACTAGTGGATCCATGTGTGGTTTGTGGAAAAGAATACACATGCAATGACTCTAGTATTGGATTGTGGTTTTAGTATAAGAACACACATGCAATGACTCTAGTGGTTGATCCATGTGTGGTTTGTGGAAAGAATACACATGCAATGACGCTGGTTGATCCATATGTGGTTTGTGGAAAGAACACACATGCAATGACTAGTGGTTGATCCATATGTGGTTTATGGAAAGAACACACATGGAATGACCATTGGTGGATCCATGTGTGGTTTGTGGAAAAGAACAAACATGCAATGACTCTAGTGTTGGTTTGTGGTTTTAGTATAAGAACAAACATGCAATGAATCTAGTGGTTGATCCATATGTGGTTTGTGGAAAGAACAGACATGCAATGAATCTGGTTAATCCATATGTGGTTTGTGGAAAGAACAGACATGCAATGACCACTGTTGGATCCATGTGTGGTTTGTGGAAAAGAACACACATGCAATGACACTAGTGCTGGTTTGTGGTTTTAGTATAAGAACAAACATGCAATGACTCTAGTGGTTGATCCATGTGTGGTTTGTGGAAAGAACACCTATGCAATGACTGTAGTGGTTGATCCATGTGTGGTTTGTGGAAAGAACACACATGCAATGACCACTTGTGGATCCATGTGTGGTTTGTGGAAAAGAACACACATGCAATGACTCGAGTGGTTGATCCATGTTTGTTTGTGGAAATAACACACATGCAATGACGCTAGTGGTTGATCCATGTGTGGTTTGTGAAAAGAACACACATGCAATGACTCTAGTGTTGGTTTTAGTATAAGAACACACATGCAATGACTCTAGTGGTTGATCCATGTGTGGTTTGTGGAAATAACACATATGCAACGACTCTAGTGGTTGATCCAAGTGTGGTTTGTGGAAATAACACACATGCAATGACTATAATGGGTCCACATGTGGTTTGTGGAAAGAACACACATGCAATGACCACTGGTTGATCCATAAGTTGTTTGTGGAAGAGAACACACATGCAATGATTCTAGTGTTGGTTTGTGGTTTTAGTATTAGAACAAACATGCAATGACTCTAGTGGTTGATCCATGTGTGGTTTGTGGAAAGAACACACATGCAATGACTCTGGTTGATCCATATGTGGTTTGTGGAAAGAACACACATGCAATTACCACTGGTGGATCCATGTGTGGTTTGTGGAAAAGAACACACATGCAATGACTCTAATACTGGTTTGTGGTTTTAGTATAAGAACACACATGCAATGACTCTAGTACTGGTTTGTGGTTTTAGTATAAGAACACACATGCAATGACTCTAGTGGTTGATCCATGTGTGGTTTGTGAAAAGAACACACATGCAATGACTCTAGTGTTGGTTTTAGTATAAGAACACACATGCAATGACTCTAGTGGTTGATCCATGTGTGGTTTGTGGAAAGAACACACATGCAATGACTCTGGTTGATACATGTGTGGTTTGTGGAAAGAACACACATGCAATGACCACTAGTGGATCCATGTGTGGTTTGTGGAAAAGAACACACATGCAATGACTCTAGTATTGGATTGTGGTTTTAGTATAAGAACACACGTGCAATGACTCTAGTGGTTGATCCATGTGTGGTTTGTGGAAAGAATACACATGCAATGACTCTGGTTGATCCATATGTGGTTTGTGGAAAGAACACACATGCAATGACTAGTGGTTGATCCATATGTGGTTTATGGAAAGAACACACATGGAATGACCATTGGTGGATCCATGTGTGGTTTGTGGAAAAGAACAAACATGCAATGACTCTAGTGTTGGTTTGTGGTTTTAGTATAAGAACAAACATGCAATGAATCTAGTGGTTGATCCATGTGTGGTTTGTGGAAAGAACAGACATGCAATGAATCTGGTTAATCCATATGTGGTTTGTGGAAAGAACAGACATGCAATGACCACTGTTGGATCCATGTGTGGTTTGTGGAAAAGAACACACATGCAATGACACTAGTGCTGGTTTGTGGTTTTAGTATAAGAACAAACATGCAATGACTCTAGTGGTTGATCCATGTGTGGTTTGTGGAAAGAACACCTATGCAATGACTGTAGTGGTTGATCCATGTGTGGTTTGTGGAAAGAACACACATGCAATGACCACTTGTGGATCCATGTGTGGTTTGTGGAAAAGAACACACATGCAATGACTCGAGTGGTTGATCCATGTTTGTTTGTGGAAATAACACACATGCAATGACGCTAGTGGTTGATCCATGTGTGGTTTGTGAAAAGAACACACATGCAATGACTCTAGTGTTGGTTTTAGTATAAGAACACACATGCAATGACTCTAGTGGTTGATCCATGTGTGGTTTGTGGAAATAACACATATGCAACGACTCTAGTGGTTGATCCAAGTGTGGTTTGTGGAAATAACACACATGCAATGACTATAATGGGTCCACATGTGGTTTGTGGAAAGAACACACATGCAATGACCACTGGTTGATCCATAAGTTGTTTGTGGAAGAGAACACACATGCAATGATTCTAGTGTTGGTTTGTGGTTTTAGTATTAGAACAAACATGCAATGACTCTAGTGGTTGATCCATGTGTGGTTTGTGGAAAGAACACACATGCAATGACTCTGGTTGATCCATATGTGGTTTGTGGAAAGAACACACATGCAATTACCACTGGTGGATCCATGTGTGGTTTGTGGAAAAGAACACACATGCAATGACTCTAGTGCTGGTTTGATGTTTTAGTTTAAGAACAAACATGCAATGACTCTTGTGGTTGATCCATGTGTGGTTTGTGGAAAGAACACACATGCAATGACTCTAGTGATTGATCCATGTGTGGTTTGTGGAATGAACACACATGCAATGACCACTAGTGGATCCATGTGTGGTTTGTGGAAAAGAACACACATGTAATGACTCTAGTGGTTGATCCATGTTTGTTTGTGGAAATAACACACATGCAATGACCCTAGTGGTTGATCCATGTGTGGTTTGTGAAAAGAACACACATGCAATGACTCTAGTGTTGGCTTTAGTATAAGAACACACATGCAATGACTCTAGTGGTTGATCCATGTGTGGTTTGTGGAAATAACACATATGCAACGACTCTAGTGGGTGATCCATGTGTGGTTTGTGGAAATAACACACATGCAATGACTGTAACGGGTCCACATGTGATTTGTGGAAAGAACACACATGCAATGACCACTGGTTGATCCATAACTTGTTTGTGGAAAAGAACACACATGCAATGAGTCTAGTGGATCCATGTGTGGTTTGTGGAAAAGAACACAGATGCAATGACTCTAGTGCTGGTTTGTGGTTTTAGTATAAGAACAAACATGCAATGACTCTAGTAGTTGATCCATGCGTGTTTTGTGGAAAGAACACACATGCAATGACTCTGGTTGATCCATATGTGGTCTGTGGAAAGAACACACATGCAATGACCACTGGTGGATCCATGTGTGGTTTGTGGAAAAGAACACACATGCAATGACTCTAGTGCTGGTTTTTGGTTTTAGTATAAGAACAAACATGCAATGACTCTAGTGGTTGATCCATGTGTGGTTTGTGGAAGGAACACACATGCAAAGACTCTGGTTGATCCATATGTGGTTTGTGGAAAGAACACACATGCAATGACCACTGGTGGATCCATGTGTGGTTTGTGGAAAAGAACACACATGCAATGACTCTAATACTGGTTTGTGGTTTTAGTATAAGAACACACATGCAATGACTCTAGTACTGGTTTGTGGTTTTAGTATAAGAACACACATGCAATGACTCTAGTGGTTGGTCCATGTGTGGTTTGTGGAAATAACACACATGTAATGACTCTAGTGGTTGATCCATGTGTGGTTTGTGGAAAGAACACACATGCAATGACCACTAGTGGATCCATGTTGGTTTTAGTATAAGAACACACATGCAATGACTCTAGTGGTCGGTACATGTTTGTTTGTGGTTTTAGTATAAGAACAAACATCCTCTCTCTCTCTCTCTCTCTCGTAGAAGCCCAAACATGTGCCCACTCTGTCTGCTACACCCTGATTGGTTGTCACAGCTGTCACGCGGATCGTGCGCACCAACCGTTGATCCTGTGTGATCCAACGAGGCTCGTTGCACACGTCGTGTCCTTCATAGGACAGAGCGAGACAACATGGACGTCTCCCTCAACGAGACTGCTACAAGAAGGAACATGATGCCGTCCATGGAAAAAGTGGTCGAGTGGTCATGTCATGTTTAATCTAGTCTACAAAGGCTACAAGTCTACTACACGGCAACTGGTCATCCACGGACCACCGGCTATACCATTTTTACTATGCAGCGCGCCTGCACTCTCACTTTCGTCAGGCCCCCACCACATGAACCTTCCACGCGGCAGCCGCAACCGGAAGAGCTGTCAACCGGGGCCCTCGAGGAGGCCTAAACGTCCCCGCATTAAAAACCCAGCCTATAGGGTCCTCCATTCGCACTCATCCACTACTCTCTCTTCCCTATCCAGCAAAACACCACAATCTTGAACGTGCTTGCACGAACCTTCTCCATGAAACCAGTGCGTGGGGGTTAGTGTCCGGGCATCGCCGCCGAGGTGGTGCTTCACGCGGCAGATCTAGAGGAGCATCACGCAGCATAGGCCGAGGAGGACGTGCAGTTCAACCCCTTGGGGGACCATGTGCACGCCGGTGCTGACGACTTCGGAGGCGCCGATGAGGGCGTGGAGTTCGACGAACATGCTTCGCTCGTGTACCCGGAGGTACATCTATTTCTACATGTTTCATATTTTCTGCTCGAGCTTAATCTATCCAGGCGTCATAAAAAAAATCTAGTCGTAATGAGTAGATGCAACGTACGAACCGGTACATGGAGAGATCTAGTCTGTTCTGAATGACTCACATTATTTATTTATTAATAAGTTACCAAGAACACAAACCACATTAATTTAGGAGCGAGCTGGGGAGACAGCCGTAATGAACTACTGAACCTGTATAGACATGTTATTGCATCGAAAGTAACTTGGAATGGTGGAAGGAATATATATTTATTATTTTGCTCATTTCGGTTTGTATTCCATGCATTGCAGGTGTATTCAAGTGAGATGGACTCTGACAAGGAGACCAGGGACAACAAGAGCCGCCATGTCATGAAGAAGCTCATGAGCGGGATAATCCCTTTCCGCACTCGACTTGGGGAGCCAAGGTGCCCTTTGTGTAAGAAAGGAGTCAATCGAGGATTGCCAGCTTGATTCCGCATGCGGTTGGCATTGGTAAAAGCTCGGCTAGTAAACACAAGTCGGCGACCAAGGCTAAGCACGCTGCTTATGGCAAGTTCCTTAGGGAGTATGTCAAGAACGGCCTAGTGTCCCCTTACTTAGGAATCAGCAACTCCTAGCCGACCAACCCCTTCACTGTGTTGGCCCGAACACTAATAATATTTAGTTCTCTTACCGTATCTAGACCCTTAAACTATGTGGATTTCTATTTTCGTACCCTTCAAAATATATTCAAGTTCATCTGTTTATGTTGTGAAAGTTCCAGTGGCATACTCATTATTTTGCATGGATAAAGGGGTGCCCCCGATAGATATAAGGGTTATCCTGTCCGCTAGATCACAGAGGATCAACGGTTGGTGGGCAAAACTGAGTACAACTGAATCGCCATGGTTAGACACGAGGGAAAAAATGTGACTCACGGTACGCGTGTGTGGTGCACGGGGCGGTAGCGGACACATGTGGCTGTGCACGGTGCATTAGCCTACGCGGTGCACGGTAGTGCAACGAAACGCCGCTTCCCTTCTCCTTTAATAGAGGCCTCCCCACTCCCACTCCCACTCATCACGCACTCGCTCACTCAACCATTTCCACTGTCCCATCACCTTCTGCAAACGCCCAACAAAACCCCAACCATGCCGGCGATGGAGAAGATCGGCGCGGTGGCCATCGGTGCCTCCAAGGCAGCCGGCGAGGAGCCCCCCGTCCCCGTCCCCGCATCCGTCATAGCCTCCGGCGAGGAGGCCCCCGCCGGTCTCAGACAGATCCCTCTCGGCTGGGACCCCTACGAGGAGGTTGTCTACATAAGGCTGGAGAACCCCTACGACACCAGCATCGCCGACCCGTGGTCTGAGGTAACCAGGGTTTTCTCTCCTTGCCTTGTTCTTCCCCCGTTCCCATCGTTGGATGCTAGATCGTATGTTATTAGGGCTCGGCAGTTCGTATTTTTTACAGTAGCTAATCCTATTGTGTTAGATCTCGATTTTCGATGAATCCCCCTGTTCGTAGTTGGGATCGGTATTTGATTTGGTTTGAGATCTGGGGAATAATAGGGAGATCTCATTCGGTTAATTTATGCAAAAAATCAATCCTGATAATCAAAGTATCTCAATCATGTCCTTATTTCACTCTTCTGTTTTTTCCAACAGGAGGATAGCAGCGACCTCCGCAGCGACGACGAGTCCCAGGACACCAAGATTTGTCATGTGCTGAGGAGGCTGAAGTCCGGTCAGTACAACAACTTCTTTGCCGGCGATGTGTACAGGTGCCCCTTCTGCCCCACCAGGAGGCTCCGCGACACGGACTTCAACTCCCTCGTGAAGCATGCCGAGGACGTGAGGACCTGCGGCGAGTCCGTGAACTTCCACGGCTTCAGGGCCAAGCATCAGGCGCTCGGTCTTCACCTTTGCAACCTCGAGAAGGTGGCTATCGAGGAGGGTCGCATGCCCCCGACAGACCCAAGGTGCCCAAGGTCAAGGGGCTGGGCAGCAAGAAGTGGAGGAGGCGCTAGAGGGAGGAGGCGGATGCCCTCCTAGAAGAGGCTACGAGAGGCCACTGATCAGCTGCTGCTGCTCCTGTAAAGCAGCTTCTTTTGTCTTGTCTGTGTTGAAGCAGTCCGCTGCTGCTGCTGAGCAGCCTAATTGTCGAACCTCGTTAAGTACCGTACTATATAACCTATATTAGCTGCTTTATCTACATCTGCTCTATTTACTGAATTTATTTATGGTGCTGGTTTGTTTTGCTGCTCTAGATTTGCTACCAGATTGGGGTAAAACGATCGCAAAAGGAACAATGAATGAAGAGAGAAGCTGCTCTAGATTCCCTACCTTTTTGGGGAAAAAAACACAACTATTAGAGAGAGAGAGGGGAAAAGGCGCTCTTTAAAAAGGCCACTTTAGGCGTCATGGCGCACGTAACAGCCAAGCCTTTGACCAGACGGAACCCCCCTCCGAGCGCATGTGAGGGCTTCGGAATATCGGGAGGGCAAAAGTGAGGACAAACGAGACACAATGTTGCTATAGCTAAATCGGACAAAAAGCTGAATTTGGCTTTACCATGCAATTTGGCTAGAGCTCCACAATGTAGCTATTCTAAATCCCTAAACTATGTGGTGCGTTGAAACCTAATGCTTTTCCACCGACACGTGTGTTGCAAAGTTGCTTGATCGTGCATGCTTACACAACTGGCCTACAGAGAAACTTATAGAAACATGGGCAAACGAGCTTCATTTTGGCAAATTCGGGACAAGCTTTGCGCACTCGGCAGGCCTGATCGGCTGGGCGGCTGCCCCGGGGTGCAGGTATGCTAGGTCCATGTCTATGCTTACACTTCTTAAACTTGTACACTTCCTTCTGTCCTGTCACGTTATGTCGTGTCAGCACCGCGCACCCGCTGTGGATCGGCAACGGGACAGTGGTCTACATGACCGGTCTCTGCCACGCCAAAGCCACGTCGCACACCCGTCCCATTGCCTACCGGGACGAACGCCGAATTTAATCGCTAGGATTGGAAACCATCGGTGCTCGCCCGGTCAAACTTGCTTCCGCATGGGTATGACCAGAATATTGCTAAACGGAATTTAAGCATCGCCTTCGGTCTCCTCAGCACATCACTGTGCAAAAATCCCCAACTCATTCCTTCCGCCGGCGCCGCCACCGCAAGAACCATCGACGCTGCCGCAAGCACCGCCTCCGCCTGGCCATATCTTTCTTTAGGCACCTCCACTTTGAGTGTTCAATACCACCGCAACAGATCACTCCACCTCCACGCCCCAGTCCCAGCTACCGCTACCGAAACTAGGCCACCGCCGCTGCATTTGCTGTTGCCATGGACGCAAAGTATGGCGTGTTCGGCGACGGGAGCGACTACACCGACGAGTACACCGTCACCACCCATGGCACCACCAAGCTGATGGTCGTCCACACAAATGTGTCAGCGGAGGTGGCCAAGGTCATCGCAATGTACGAGCGGTGGCTACAAGATCCGATGGACACGTACAAGATCGTCGGCCTTGACCTCGAGTATACCAGAGATAGGAAGAGGACGGGGCTTTTGCACCTGTCCATGCGCAACCACTGCCTACTATATCACGTATGTAGGGCCAAATCTGTATGCCCGGAGCTTCGCGAGTTCCTACACATGAGGGAGATCTACTTCGCCAGCGTCGACATCAAGAATGAAACTCCGAAGCTAGAACGGGATCTCCTCGTTCATGTCATCAATCACGTCGATCTCCAACGTTTGTGGAGGTACCTGGATGGTGGTACGGGGAAAGCCGGCATGGCTAGACTCGCTTTTGACATCATCGACCGCGAGTACGCCGGCATGAAAATCGAGTTCCTGAAGCACCTGCACGAGCGATGGGAGTGGAGGCACCTGGATTACGATGCGATCAAGTATGCAGCCATGGACGCGTATGTCTGCTACGAGATGCTCAACAGGATCTGGCGGGTGGGTGAGTGTGCTGTTTACCACTACTAGTTTCGCATTTCGTTCCTAGTTTTATCTCGCCTGTATTTTCTAAGCATTCTGTGTGTAAGAACCAAGCTCGTATGATCCCTATGCTATTAGCTACTTAACCTGTATGAATTACATTCCCCCTTTTGTATGCTCAACATTCATTCTTACAAATTCTGTCTGTGCCATTTGCATGCGGCAGAATCTAGGACTGACATGCATAAGGTATGATATAGTCATAAGTCATAACCAAACCCAGATTATAGAGGAGGATACAGTCATAAACCAGATTATAGTTTGACAAAGGTAATACACAGCAGTTCGTAATTGCTCACATAGTGTACTTATGAAATAACATGTTTTCATAAACACAACAATCATGCACTAATAGTCTACATCCCAGCCTGTTGGAGAAGGCAACCGATCCCAGGATGAATTCGGTCGCTTGCCCCGATTTGTAGATTCATCTACGATCCGACATCTGGGACAAACAACCTGCCTTGGTGGTGGTTCAATGATGCGATGCCTGGAACAAGATTATACAATATGACGGTACAGCTCGTGGCTAACATACCCGTCAATTGCAGCATACTTCAAATTAGGTTCAGAAAGTGGCTTATCCTCCCAGTAATCGTGCCCTAAACGCCTCCACAAACATCTCGGCAATCTGTCCTTCATGTCAGCGTACCACGGGTCTATGAGTTCGGAGGCAAGAGCGGCCATCCGGTTTTGCTGCCCTTCGTCCCTGGGATCCAGTAAATTTCCTGGATGTCCACTCTGCACTTCTTTGGGATTCTAATGTTGACAGTCGGGCTTTCAAGCAGTTTACTGTCATTCGTGATGTCAACACTGGTAAATGTTATGTGCTGGTTCACGAGAAAGTCATGAAACATATCCCTAATGCTTTCGGCCCACCTGCATGAAAATAAATTCAGACAAATAATATA
The DNA here is from genome assembly GCA_910589775.1 of Avena eriantha. Lineage (NCBI taxonomy): Eukaryota > Viridiplantae > Streptophyta > Magnoliopsida > Poales > Poaceae > Avena > Avena eriantha. The sequence goes on along the minus strand of OU342742.1, from coordinate 170,629,715 downwards.
GCAATAACTTCTGCAAACAGACGGTTCAGGAACAAAAAGACAGCAAAGTCTACCAGATCCCGTCAGCCCCTTCTCGCAAAAAGGCTAGTATATGAGGACGTGCCCCTTCATGGAGAGTTGCACCACGGCGATCCTACGGCAATCGCGGCTGTACTCGAGGTCGAGACCTACGAACCTGTTTTCTTCGAACTGCCGCCAACTCGTGAAATTATTCAGAGTGTTCCTCACCGTCCGAGGGTCGGTGGTGTAGACGACATCGATCTTCTTCCCGCCATGTACTTCGATGTCGAAGTGCGCAGTTTCTTGCCTGCCGTCGTTTCGGACGTCCGGAGCATCCATGACTATAGGCAAGAGGGAAAGGATACGGAGGAAGAGGGTGATGCGGTGGTGGAGGAAATGGATGAGGCCATGGAGGAGAAAGACGATGAGGCCATGGAGGAGGAAATGAGACGGAGAAGTGAAAGATTGGAACCGCCCTTACCAATATCTGGAATGGTGCACGACCGTTCGTAGTAGGGTGAAGGTGGCGAAAAACGGCGGTTTTACACGTCGACGCTAGCACTTCCTAAAATTTGTTCTGCGCCACTTGCATGCGGTGGAATCAATTCAAATGTAGGCACGTTTACACGTGCCGACCTTCACTCACTGACAGGCGGGCCGCACATTTCCCTTTTACGATTTATTTTTTCACTTCCTTAGACGGTTCCGGTGCCCGCCCTCAATAATTACGCCCCCCGTTCTTTTCTTCCATGCGGACGAGAACCGGCGGCGGCGGCGGTTCCTTGCAGGTTCGCTCCCCACTCGAACAACTGCCCCCATCCCTGATTCCACCCCCTCTCGAATCCATCTGCCTCCTCATCACAACGCCTCCATTAATCCACAGGATCCCAGACTCCATTTGCCGCTATGGGTAGAGCTTGGGGTAGCAGCAGGCTGAAGCGAAAGGCATGCGACGACGATGCGGATGGCCAGGGCGATCGCTACCGCGAGGATTGGGGATGGCCGAACCTCAGCGCCGCGAACGTGCACAGGATTGCCTCGGAGTTGGACGTCATCTCAGCCGGCCGCCTCGCTCGCTGCATCCCTGGCTACCGCGTGACGATGCGGAACATGGACGAACAACCGTTCGGCACGCCAGGCCTTGTTTACCCCGATAACAGCAAATGGCCAGATGACTGTGATGGCCATGTAAGTTCTAGTATCTAGCTTATTCCTTCAGTCATATCGTTGATTCATATGTGCTGAACTCTCATCGGAATCTTATGTTCCTTTCGTCGAACGTGTTGTGTGCACGCGCGGTTTGAACAAATCGAACCATTTAAGACTATTCTGTACAGCGGAAGCTCTGCGCGTACCTGATATTCTCGTATTTTTGTAGTGACACAGTCTTACTTTAGGTGATACACGAGTTGTCAATTTCGATGTTGCAATGGAATGCCTACTAGGTGATATTCTGTTTCCTAAAATAAAAACAAACAGATTAGACGATTTAAGGCTGTTATGCCCCGAGCTGTTTAATCATCATCAGGAGTTTGTTCTGGGGGCTCTGCTCCTACTCCGTATATTGAGTATCTTCGTAGTGACACAGGCACAATTTAAGCGATATCTGAGGAGACACTCGTATTTAGGCGATATTTTGTGTACTTTAATATAAAGGTCCAGTTGTCAAATTGTATCTGCAATGGAATCCATGCTAGGTGATTGTACCAACTGACAACAAACTCTGCAGAATATTCATGCAAAACTGATGCTTCTGGATAAGTGGTCGGAATCAGTAGTGGTGAATATCAAGGAAGAAGAAGAGACAAAAATGAGAGATGACCAGAACTGGGTGGGTGGCAACGGCGAGTGGCTGGTCCTTTTATCCTAGGATGGGAGTACTTGGACTCTAAAAAATTGCTACAGATTGGAGAGGCTAGCAGTGCCATCTTTGAAGGGTGTCGGTATTACTACATTCAACAGCGGGTGGCCGCCGCCCATTTCCGAATTCGTTTACAGGTTCAACATGGCAGAACTTGAGCTCCTGAAGGTACAACTCCCACATAGACCGCGGGAGGGGGCCTAGAAGAACTGGGAGTATGACCTCTTGGCGGTGTTTGACAAGGAAATCGCATTCATTAGATGCGTAGGAGACAATGAATGGATAGTCTTGCGCGACGACTTCCTGTGGCCGGAGAAGTATGTCGACGCCGTCTTCACCTACGGCTGCTCTTCGTACAGACCACAACGCATTTATGCGGTCACTGAACCTAGCGGCGACGTGCGTGTTTGGGAGCCGTCAATTTGGGGTGAGTCATGGTGTCATATAGCATGTAAAATCCCATTCAAAATTCTGCTTACTGACCGTTAGTAACACGCAGGTACCCACGCAGCCCCGCGCATAATTCTAGCTCCAGTCATCGAAGATGCAGTAGCAGATGCTGAACTTGGGACACGGCGCTGGTTCCTGGCACCTCTCAGAGACAACACAGAACATCATGATGAACTCTTGTGGATTCATATCAGGGGAGCACTAAACAGCGTTGGTGATACAATAGAACATATGGGGACACAACTTTCTTCATACACATCGCTGCGATGTCCCTTTTTTCGAGGTCCGCATGCCCATCCAAAGACCCAGTAGAGCAAGTCTGGAGCAGAGTCAACAATCTGAAGGGACAATCTGTGTTTCTTGGGATCAACTACCCTTTCTTTGTCGGAGCCCCTAGAGCTGTTGAACCTGTAAGTGCTCAGGCAGCCCTGGCCCCTGATGTTGTTGCTGGTGGTGGTGGTGGTGGTGGTGTTGGTGGTGGTGGAGCTGATGAAGAACTAGCTGCTGCTGCTCCTGGTGAAGCTGACGAAATACTTGGTGATGCTGTTGCTGGTGAAGCTGACGAAATACTTGCTAATGCTGCTGCTGGTGAAGCTGACGAAATACCTGCTGAGGCTGCTGCCGGAGTCCAGGAAGAACATGCTGGTGTTATTTCTGAGGTGCCAGCACTTCCAGTGTTGATAGCACACTATGTGTTTGCTGCACACTCACGCGCCTATCATGTTGACACTCCAGATCCGACCTGGAGCCGAATCCATGTCAGGGGGAGGGGGCCTACAATTGGCTCATCAGCGGGGTCGTACTATTTGAAGGAGAATTAAAGACGGCCAAACACAGCATTCTGGTTCGTTCCGACGATACCACCAGCTCCAGGGACCTAGTGCTCATACTGGCAGATCCGATGAACCATTTGTCTTTATCTTTATCATTAGTTACGCTTATGTGTGTAAAGACTAAGCTGTGCTTATTTGTGTAAGACTAAGTTAGGCCGAACTGCGTAATATTTAGTGAAGCCCAGCTTTTCTTTCCACGCCCATAACAACAGAATTGCACCATAGAACATACAAATGTAATGTGCATACCACACATTTTTTCTCAAGATAACAACCACTTTAAGCAAATGATACATCGTGTACGCATTTGAACGCATCACTAGAATGTGCCACCTATTGATGATTGATGACATGGATCTAGCTTTTCTGCGCTTATTTGCATTGAATCGCTCATTGATTTGTTCATATATTTTTTGGCAATGGCTGATGAACTCCACTCTCTTGGTAACTTGCTTCGTCAACGAGCACTTATTGATGCAATGCAAAATACAGAACATGGTCGTCATCGTCATTCCATTTAGGTTCTCTATGTTTCGTCATCACGGAGCTACTAATTTCAAATGAAAATCTAGTAAACAATATATGTGTACATTGTTAGAGTATGCTACGTCCACGGTACATACATGTTTTTCTACAATCACAAGAAGAAAACTTGATGCATTTTCACCTTGTTGGCGTTGTGCCGAACTGGGTGGATGTGGCTTTGGGGTTCGGAGAGGAAGGCGCCGTGGCTGGTGTGTGTGCGACCACAGTGACGGCGAGCTCGGATTCTGGAGGAGACCAACAGGACCGAGCATGGTCGGCATGGGTACAGATCTCACCCGGGAATGAATTCCCGTCCCCGCGCCGTGCCAATGGTGCGGTCATGGTGAGGGCGAGCTCCGATTCGGGATGGGGAGGAGAACGGGCCGAGCAGGTTTGTCCAAGTCCTAGCTCCACGCCATGGCCGTGACCACAGATTACCGCCTCGGAGGAAGAAGCGACGTGTAAAGGATACATGCGCCAATGCTGCAAGCCTACATGGCAGCCTACATGGCAGCGACATAACGGCGAAGGCTGATAGGGGGACCCAACTTGATGGCCGTTAGCCTAATTTTTTGTATTGAAACGTAAAGTTTAATTCGTGCCGAAAAGGACCCTCTGAGTATTTAGCACGCCAACTATAGTCATCGCGGATGATATCAGGGAACTCGGGTACCGCGTTGCCTGGCCACCCCAACTTTCGGGCCGCAAAATGATATTCTCATAGCCTGGGCGTTGGACTGGAGCAACCTTCCATGCATAATAGAGTTGGATTGTATGGAGGCTGTCACTATAATTCAAGCACCAGGTATTGACCGTTCTGGTTTAGTCCAGGAGATTAAGGAGTTAATGTCTATTTGGGATAGTTACGAGATAGGTTTTGTACAACGTGAGATGAATAAAGCAAGCTATTTGCTTGTGTCTTTTGGTCGAGCTTCAGATAGAACTACGGCTTGGCCACGCTCGGGGCCGGATGAAGTCATGGCTTGTTGCCAGGCAGATTGTAATGCTGTGATTTAAGTAATACAAATCCCCATTCAAAAAAAAGAGTTCAAAGGTGTATAGTTTTCGTATATATGCAAGTTTATGCATTAAATGCTACTCTATAAAAATGGGGGAGAAAATGATAATCTCTCAAAATTTTGTTAGCACGTCATTATCACGTATTAAGTGCCATTTCACAATGTTCAAAGGTGTATAAATTTTGTATATGCAAGTTTATGCATTAAATTCCACTCTATGAAAATGATAATCTCTCAAGATTTTCTTAGCACAACATTATCACGTATTAAGTGCGATTTCAAAGAGTTCAAATGTGTATAATTTTCGTATATGCAAGTTTATGCATTAAATTCTAATCTATGAAAATGGGGGAGAAAATGATAATCTCTAAAAAAATTGTTAGCACGTCATTATCACGTATTAAGTGCCATTGCACAGTGTTCAAAGGTTTATAATTTTCGTATACGCAAGTTTATGCATTACACTCCACTCTAGGAAAATGATAATCTCTCAAGATTTTCTTAGCACAATATTATCACGTATTAAGTGCGATTTCAAAGAGTTCAAAGGTGTATAATTTTCATATATGCAAGTTTATGCATTAAATTCTACTCTATGAAAATGGGGGAGAAAATGATGATCTCTCGAAATTTTGTTAGCATGTCATTATCACGTATTAAGTGACATTGCACAGTGTTCAAAGGTTTATAATTTTCGTATACGCAAGTTTATGCATTATACTTCACTCCATGGAAATATAATTTATTAGGATTTTATTAGCACAACATTATCATGTCCTAAGTGCAATTTTAAAAAGTTCAAATGTGTATAATTTTCGTATATGCATTACATTTCACTATATGAAAATGAAGCTAGACAAAGGGCTGATGTCACCTGAGAAGAAGAAGAAGAAGAAAGGGAAGGCAATGGCACAGGCACGGGCGCGGGGCTGGCTCGGGGTCCCATCTTGCAATGCCAACCTGGGTAAGTTGTGGGTCCGGCGCTCACGTGGATAAGCTGTGGGTCCGATGCTCATCTGGATAAGTGTTTTTGTATTAGAAATGGCAGTACCTAAGAAGGTTGGATAGAGGTGTGGGGACCAGCAGGAAAACTTTTGACGGTGTCCGCAGGCAGGATAGGGTACGAGCAGGTGTAGCGGGACACAAGAAGTACCCAGGTTCGGAGCCCTCGTGGTGAGGTAAAACTCCTACTCCTGCCGATCTGACTATGAGTAGAATACGGGGTACAATCGCTCCTCAAGCTGTATGAAGTAGCTACCTGAAAGCCTTGCCCCTCCTTATATAGGAAAAGGGGCAACAATCTCTCAGGCTAGTCTGGCTGGTGGGTCCCACAGGCGGGCCCCAGCCGGCTAGTCATCTACAGTGCCCGGTAAGGTATGTCATGTCGAAGTACACGCCGTGCGGGTTGTCGTGGGCATAGTGAACGCCGTGCGAGCCTGTCGTCACCAACCGACCACTGTGCCGGCGTCACCCACAAAGTCTTCGGTGTGGCCTCGTAGTTGCGAGTCTTGTCGCTGTACCAGGGCATACCGTGCACTATGCAGCACGTCGCCCTGTCCTCCTGATTACGTCCGGCTATGACCGTGTAGCCGGGTCCGTGTCTTGTCGCCCTTCCTAGTTCCGGCTACCCGCTGGTAGCCGGTACGAAGTGCCTACATCTGGCTACAATCTGCTAGCCAGACGCGAGCCTCCTGCCCTTGTTCTTGTCTGGTTGGGGTATCCGAGGGTCATCCTCCCGACACTAGCCCCCGAGCACGTGTGGATTTTGCCCTTTGGTGAAATGTGCGCGCGCTCCCTCTTGCATTTGAAATTTGTATCCGGCTACCGTCTGACGGTTGCGCTACTTGTGACGTCAGTGCTGTCGCTGGCCACGCGTGCACATTCCATCATTGCGCTGCCACGTGTAGTACTACGTCGCATTGCATGTCGCGCATGTCGCCTCGGGAACCGCCGCCAGCCGTTTCGGTTTCCGGCTCGGGATCTCTTGCACGTTCGGTGCCAACACAGGGGATCTAGAGCGGTGGCCGTGATGTGGCGCGGTATGGTGGATGCCACACGACACCATAGACGGATGCCCTTCCCTTGGCTTTAAAAGATTACCGGGAGGGGGGGAGGGGCAGTTCCCCACTTCCGCTCGCTGCCTCTGCACTTCTCCCATGCGCCCTCTATGCCTTCTTGCTGCCTCTGTGCGCCCGCCGCCGGATTAGCCGCACCGCCCTCTTAGCGTCACCAGCGACACGGGCCACCGCTTCTCGGAACCCACCATCACTGCCGACAAAGAGGAAATGGTGTCGGAGTGTGGAGCCTGGTGCGGGTCCTCTATGACGGAGGAGCATATCACGAAGTATCGCGCGATGCGGGTGCTGCCGCTAGAGTCGGAGGTGAAGGTGCGTCTCGCGCCGCTGGAGGAAGAGTCACCACACCCCGAGGAGGGGGAGCGGGTGATCTTCCTCTCCCACCTCGCCTGTGTCTTTGCCCTGCCGGTGCATCCTTTTCTTGAATTTTCTCGTGTTCTTCAACCTCCGCCTCCACCACCTTGGCACCAACGCTATTGGCATCCTCACGCACTTCGCAGCCTTCTGCAAGTGCTACCTCGGGATCCAGCCGGATCTCGGGCTCTTCTGCCAGCTATTCTGCGTCCGGCCGTAGGTCCAGTTCACCTAGGGCCCGCTGGTCGCCTGCGGCGGTGCGTCAATCTACTCCCGCTAGAAGACCATCTACCTCAAGTTATGGCTGCAGGATACGGTCCGACTGTGGCAGCAATCGTACTTCTATGTCGGCAAATGTCACCGATGTCGACCGGATTAACCTATCGGCCTTCCAGGACCTGGAGTCGACCCGGCAGAACTGGGACTTGAAGAACTATGGCGAGAAGGCGGAGACAGGTGCGATGTTGCACTGGATGCAGAATCTCCTCACTGTCGGCTTAATCGGCCTGGACATCACGCTCAGCTGGATGTCTCGGCTGATGATGCTGGTACAGCAGCGCGCCCACAAGATGTGCTTGTATTCTGGTCGGCTGGACCCCACCTGGCCGTCTCGCCGTGATCCTTGCTACCACAACCTCAAGGAGTGGGTGTGGACGATCACCAAGGAGAGGCTGCTGGAGAATTGAAAATTCGCGCAGGCCCCATACTTGCGTGAGAACCGCGCGCCTCGGGTGAGTTCCCTTATCCAACCGATATCTTTTGTCTTCTATTTTGTTCGTTCCATCCAGCTGATGCTTATGTTCTTTTTTTGTGGTAGAACTTCCCCTGCATCATCCGGGAGGAGGGCGAGACCCCCTCCAGAACTTCGCGCCCGACCTCCCCGAGCCGTGCGCACGCTGGTCTGGCTAGGGGTCGGACAGTGACGCCGACGTCTTCCCCAATCAGAACGACGAGCCAGCCCAAGACCCCCACGCGCCACTTGATGAGGAGGAGCAGGCCGCCCCGGCTCTCGAACCGACCCGACAACGAGTGACGGACAGCGACTCCAGCCGGTCCAGTGCGGGGGGAAGCGGATCCAGCCGGCCCTCGGTGGAGGAGCCGCCCCCAAGAGGAGCCAGACCGGTGCCCCGCCCCTGAGCTGGCTTGGCCGCCAAGAAGGCGCCACCCCTGGTGGTGTAGGGGTAAGGGTTTCTTGTCATCTTTTTTCCTTGCGCCTCTTTCCCTTTTCTCCTTGCGAATTTTCTTCTTTTCCTTTTCTTATTGGTTTTTCCCTCATCTTTGTAGCTTGCTTGTCTCTTTAGGTGCTGTTAGCCTAGAGCGGGTGCCGATTGACTTGCCGCCCAACGCGCCACCTGCCTCTCCGGCTCCTGCTACCGCCGCCGCCCCTACTCCAATGTCTAGGACTCCACCGCCGCCGCCTCGCACGGATCCGGCTACGGGAGCCGGGACCGAGGATGCTCCGCCGGTTATGGTGGTCCAGCTGGACGCCACCGCCTCAAGCCCACAGGGCGGAGGTGGCTCCTCCGCGGGGGCGAGGAGGGATGCTACCGGCAAAGAGCTGGCGGTGGTTCAGGATGACAACTCCGACGGCAAGCCAGGCGAAGAATGGTGGGTGGCAGTCCACGAGGCAAAGGAGTCTCTGGCCGTCAATTCCGTCGAGGACGATGCCTCCCCCACCGCCTCCCTGGCAGATCTGGCTGCCACCTTGGAGTTGGCGGTGAAGGAGATCTAGCTGCTCGAAGCTTCGGCTGGGAGCAACCGGACACTAGACCAGAAGCTTGCCACCACAAACGACACTTCCTAGAGTAAGTCCTTTCACTTGATTCTTCCTTCTCTTTCTTTCTTTCTTTTTCTGATAGCCGGTTTCTTGTAGCCATCATGGTCAACGCTCAGCGGGAGATCGATCGCCTGACCAAGGCGAACGACCGGCTGATGAAGTCCAACTCCTCCCTCCGGCTCCAGAACAAGGAGTGGCACTCCAAGACAGATCGGATGGAGGCCACCATCAAGGAGCATGACTCCGCCCTTGCTAGCTGGTCCTAGGCCTTTGATCTCCTCGACGCCAGAGCAAGGACCAGGAGAAGGAGATCAAACGGCTGGGGGAGCGGGAGAAGGCCCTCCTCGATGAGCTGATGCAGGTTGGTCGCACCGCCAAAGGTAAGTCCTCTTTCTAACTTGTTTTTTTCTGTGCGGATCCGATAGCCAAACCTGACTTGCTTTCCTGATAGCTTTTTATCCAGGCATAGACCTGCTGGCCTACAACTGGCTCCAGGCGAACTGGTCGGGGGAGCAGCCAACCTCCCAGGAGTTGGTTGCCCTTCTTGGCGAGGAGGCCGCTGAGCTGCGGAAAGTGGCTCACGCGGTCTTCCACTTCCTATGGCCGGATACGGCCACACCGGAGAAGATCACCCAGCTGGCGATGAAGGTTGCAAAGGTGCCGGCTGCCATCGACCGCCTGCAGAACTTGGTGGCGCGAGCCGGAGAGGAGATGGCCTGGGCGTTGATGTTGTCCTGGTACAAGGATGCACGCATCGAGAAGATCGACGGAGGCTTCCGCGCCAGCATCGACCTTGCCACCATCCGTCAGGCCCACCCCGAGCTCCGCGCCTCCGCCCTCAAGATCACCGGCTACACTGACATCGACGAAGTCCTCATCGACTCGGAGTCCACCGGGATGCCGGAGATGGAGGTCGAGCCGACGCCACAATCGGAAGGTGGAGATGTCGGAGATGGGACATCCAACGCACATGGCAAGGGCCCTGCCGCCTAGATTTGATCCCCGGAATGCCGGGTGAACTTGTAATGATTTCCTTCTGTTGAACTTGTCATTTGTGTTTGTGAACTTGTGGGAGCTTCGACTTCCTTTATCTTAATATGTTGTTTGATTGTTCCCATTTTTCTCTTGTGATTTTCTGCACTTTGAAACTTTTCTGCTTTGCCGGTTACCTTCATCCAACTATCTTCGTCCGGCTAAACTCTTTTAGCCGGATGACTACCAGCTTTAGTGGGGGCGCGCCAGCACACCCACTGGGTGTATCCCACGAGATTCGGAGTTCTTGGCGGAGATAAGGACTTCGAATCTTCCTCTTCTATCTTGCCTTTAAATTCTTAGTCGGAGCCGGCTAGCTTGACCTTGCTTGGACCAACCGGTTAACCACAACCCACAGTGGGGGCACGCCAACGCACCCACTGGGTGTAGCCACCGAGATTCAGAGTAGTTGGCAATGACAAGTGCTTCGAATCTTATCTTCTTTTCCTGCCCTTGCTCTCACCTGGGCCCGAATATCTGGCTAAACTCTTTTAGCTGGTCGGAACTAGGTGAGTCCATTGGGGGTGCGCGAGCGCACCCAGTGGGTGTAGCCCCCGAGATTTAGAGTTCTTGGTGAAGACAAGGACTTCGAATCTTCTCTCCTTTTGACGATCGACTCATTGTAGTTGTACAAAACAAACACATATATCGATTCGTTGTTAATATGTTAGTCGGTTAAGATGTTGCTCATTTAACCGGAAAATAGCTTCAGTTTTTTAGAAAACTAGCTTGCGCTTCTCAAGAAACTTAGTCAATTTCCCATGTGCTTTGTTGTTTCCACCACGTCCTTGTCGGGTAGCCGGGTTGCGGTCTACAACCGGAATCGAAGGGAGCTGACTATACATCGCGCACGGTACTGGAGGCTCAGTAGCCAGAAAATTTCAAATTAGGCATAAGGACGGAATGTCCAATCTGACGCATCTTTCACCGTTTTTCATGTGGGATGCCTCGGGCTTTTGCTCTTGCTAGCGGAACAGCCGGGTTGTGGTCTGTAGCCAAAACAAAGAGTGGGCCTTTGGCACCATCACACACTACTAAGTTGGTTTACGGATTTAGCAGGTCGGGCCAACCGGCGAGCCCCCGGGTAGGGTTTGCCGGAGCCGGAAAATCTGAGTCAGAGAAAAAACATATGAAAATTTCTAGCAAGGAGCCCCCGAGTGTCTCTAGGGTTCCACATCTTTCATTCATTCATAGGGTTCGCGGGATACATACACTGTTCGGCGACTAGGTGTAAAACAGGTAGAGCAAGGCCACGTTCCAGGGGCGCTCTGTCTCCTTGTCCGACTTGTCCATCTTGTTCTTATGCGACTGATATGTGTCAATGAGGTAGTAGGAATTGTTGTGTAGCGCCCGGCTGATGATGAAGGGTCCCTCCCAAGGCGGTGATAGCTTGTGCATGCCCTTCGTATCTTGCACCAGCCGGAGGACCAGATCGCCCTCGCGGAACGTGACGGGCCAGATCCGTCTCGAATGATAGCGGTGTAGGCCCTGTTGGTATAGCCCTGACAACGCTAGCTCGCGGGTCTCCTCGAGCAGGTCCATGCCGTTTTCCCATGCCTCCTGATTGGCCCTTTCATCATAGAGGAGGTAGCACAGCGAGTCGAACTCGATGTCCGCGGAGAGGATGGCCTCCGAGCTGTAGATGAGGAAGAATGGGGTGAAGCCGATTGACCTATTTGGCATGGTGCAGAGGCTCCACAGCACAGCCGGAAGTTCTTTGATCCAGCATCTGGGTGACCACTCCAAAGGCTCGATGAGGCGCGGCTTGATGCCGGCTAGCACTAGGCTGTTTGAACTTTTGACTCGCCCGTTGGATTGTGGGTGTGCGACGGATGCGAGGTCCAGCCGGATGCCCTTGTTGCTACAGAACCGGGCGAAGTCCCCCTTGGAGAAGTTCGTGCCGTTATCCGTGATGATGCTGTTGGGGTAGCCGAACTGGTTGATGATTTCCGTGAAGAAGGTGACAACTGTGGCCCCGTCTAGCTTCCGGATCGGCTTCGCCTTGATCCACTTTGTGAACTTGTCCACCGCCACCAGTAGATGGGTCATGCTCGTGCATGCTCACTTGAAGGGGTCGACCATGTCGAGTCCCCAGACAGTGAAGGGCCATGTAAACGGTATGCTCTTGACTACTGAAGTCGGCATGTGCCTCAGCTGACCGAAACGTTGGCACCCGTTGCACGTGCGGACCAGGTGCTCCGCATTCTCGAGGGCGGTGGGCCAATACAAGCCATGGTGGAATGCCTTGGCGACTATTTCCCTTGATGAGGCATGATGTCCGCACTCACCCTGGTGGATGTCCTTCAGTAGCCGGTAGCCTATGTCCATGTTGACACACTGCTGGAAAATGCCGGATGTGTTGCGTTTGTACAACTCCTTGTTGATGATGGTGTACGAGTGCGCGCGCCGCCGGATCTGTCTGGCCTCGACCTTGTTATCCGGGAGCTCTCCGTTGGAGATGTAGGTCATGAAGGTCTGTGCCCATGATGGAACCTCCTGGATGGTGAGGACGCTTGCGTGCTCTGGCTGAAGGATGTTGAGCGGTCATCCGGGTGGGGTACTCGGAATGGCAGCCCTCGAGCTACTTGAGGAGCCGGAAGCCCCCGTGTCTTTTGAGCCGGAGGGTGCGGGCGCACTAGAGTTGGTGCGAGCCTTCTTCCTTGCCGGTTCTGATGGCTCTAGATCTGCCGAGTCCCGGGTTACCGGCCCAGATGATGGAATCCGACTCGGGAGACGGGGTGATGGAGGGCTTCCGTAGATGCTCCAAGGAGACCCCTAGTGGGATCGCCTGCTTGGTGGACCCGATTTGAGCGAGCGAGTTGGCTTCCTCGTTGTTCAGGCGACATACGTGATGGAATTCACATTCGTCGAAGCAGATGCTGAGCTTCTGCACGTGAAAGCAGTAGAGGGCCATGTTCGTGTCACGAGCGTCCCATTCCCCGGATACTTGCTGCACCACCAGATCTAAATCACCGAAGCACAAGATCCGGTTGATGCCAATCTCCCTGGCTAGCCAGAGGCCATGTACCAATGCCTCGTACTCGGCTATGTTGTTGGAGGCCTTGAAGTGGATCTAGAGAACATACTCTAGCCAGTCCCCCTTGGGCGAGGTGAGGACGATGTTGGCTCCCAAGCCCCTGAGCATCTTCGAGCCGTCGAACTGCATCTTCTAGTGATCCGAGTCGGTAACTAGTGGAAGGTACTAGGTTTCCGGCCAGTCGACCAAGAAGTCTGCTAGGGCCTGTGACTTGATCGTGAGCCTTAGCTTGTACTGGACGGAGTAGGCAGCGAGCTTGATTGCCCACTTGGCGACTCGACCGGTGGTGTCCTTGTTGCTGATGATTTTCTAAAGGGGTGCGGTGCACACCACCTTAATCGGATGCTCCTAGAAGTAGTGCTTGAGCTTCTTGCATGCCAGGTACACTTCGTAGTACATCTTCTGGTAGTGGGGGCACTACTAGGAAAACGATTATAGGTAGATTTTAATTCTGTGGCGCATATATGAAAAATGCTCCACTAAAATTAATTCTGTGGCGCATGTAGCAAATGCTCCACAGAACTCCTGCAATTCTGTGGCGCATATATCATATAGATATATGCGCCACAGAAAGTGAGAATTCTGTGGCGCATATAGCCATATGCGCCACAGAATTCCTATGGGCCCATGTGGGCCTGACCCCAGCACATGGGCAGGCCAGAATTCTGTGGCACATATGCTATATGCGCCACAGAATGTCAAAATTTTGTGGCGCATATGCTATATGCGCCACATAATTCTCACTTTCTGTGGCGCATGTAGCTATATGTGCCACAAAATTTTGACATTCGGTGGAGCATTTTCCATATGCGCCACAGAATGTGGGAAACAGATCTAAAAAAGGTGGCAGCCACCCTTTCCCTTCTTCCCACCACCTCCAACTAGCTCGTCCCCCTCCTCCCTCCCACTCCATTTTGCTCATACTCACCTCCATTGTTGATACCTAGACCTACTTTGGTTCATGTACTTGTGAGGGGAAGCTACTCCTACTTGTAAAGGTAGTAAACCACTCATACTTTCCTCCTCCACACATCCCACACCCCCTCTTGCTACACTATGCATATGGGGTTGGTGTAGATTTGGTTTTTTTAGATTTGTGAGGCGTGTGTGCATGGGTACTTGTGTGATGCATGTTTTGTGTGGCCGGCGGGCCTCGGCGCGGTGTGTATGGATGTTTTGTAGGTGAAGATGGTACCGCGGGTGGTGTGCGATGGCGATACGATGTTCCTTCGCTTTGTGTTGTGCTTGAATACATGTTTGCTTGTGGAGGGAGCTTGTGTTGTGCTTGAATGCATGTTCTCGGCGCCGGGTGCATGGAGGTTTGTCGAAATGTTGATTCACGTCCATTTCGGAAAATTTCTGCACTAGCCATACGTCCTATTTTTAGGATAGGTCATGCCGAAATTTCCAGGCGATCATGCATGCATGTATGTGTGCACGTCGTGTGTGTGCATGGTTCTAACATACTCTCTTTAATTTGTTCTATGTTCGCGCGCAGGCGACCATGGTCATCCATATGAGCGAACGCTGGGTGGTTAGATACAAGGCTGACGCGGTAGCCGACATGGTTCGGAACAACATGACCAAGATAAGATGTCTGTGCCGAACGTGCAAACACCAAAAGTGGATCAACCCTGATTCCGGACAACTGGAGTCTCACCTGTTCACGCGCGGTTTCATGCCTGGTTCTTAGTGAATGAGGATCCGCCGGCAGATGGCGGTGGCCATGATGAAGAAGAGGCCGGGGTGGGGGAGAAGATGAAGGGTCTCCTGGACATGGTCATCATGACGAAGGAGATGCTGATGAACATGATCATCATGAAGAAGGAGATGCCGACAGATATGATCATCATGAAGGAGACGATGCCAGAGCAGATGGTGGTGGTGGCGGCGGAGAAGACGGGAGCACGGACACGTCGCTAACTTCGGCCTTGTGGGACCCTCATCTTCAAGAAATAATCCTCAAGCAGACGGCCAACACGAGAGCTGCAGCTAGAGAGAAAGCCAAGCTGGCATAGATGGAGGTAGACGGGAGGACTCCATTGTATCCTGGGTTCCGGCCCGAGGATACACGCTTGAGTGTAACGCGAAAGGCTCTAGAGATGAAGGCGAAGCACAAATGGACTGACACTAGCTTCAACGCTCACATGAAATTCTGGCACGCTCGTCTTCCCAAGGACAACACATTGCCAACAAGTATCGAGGAGGCGATGGAAGTAGTTTGCCCGCTAGACCTACCGTACGTGAAGTACCACGCATGCATCAACGACTGCGCACTTTACCGGAACGAGTACAAGGATAGAACCACATGCCCGGTGTGTGGCCAGGGATGGTACAAGAGAGGGAACAAGAAAGTTCCCCGAAAAGTGGTGTGGTACTTTCCTATCACTTCCCATATGCAGCGGTATTTCATAGACCCTAAGGAAGCAGAGCTGATGCAATGGCACGCGAAGAGGGAGAAGCCGGAAGATGATCTGGAGAAGGGCAAGATCCTGACACACCCTGCGGACGCTAGCCAGTGGAATGCACTGGACATCGAATTCCAAGATGAGTTTGGGCTCGATCCAAGGACGTTAGGCTGGGCATGAGCACCGATGGACTCAATCCCTTTGGCAACGAGAGTAGCACGCACAGCACCTGGCCCGTGTTTGTATGGCCGTACAACCTCCCCCTGGTTGTGCATGAAGCAGCGGTACGTACACATGAGTATCCTTATCCAGGGGCCAAAAACCAGGTGTTGACATGCATCTGTATCTCGGGCTCCTGAAAGAGGAGTTAGCAATGCTGTGGGAGACGCCGGCACGTACGTGGGATGCCTACACTAGAGATTATTTCGACCTAAGAGCTGCGTTGCTCACGACGGTGCAGGACTATCCTGGTTACGGATATGTAGCATGTCAGGTGAATCACGGATTCTGTGCATGTGTCAGGTGCATGGATAAGACCCCGCATCTGCAGCTGCCGAGGGATCCTGGGTCTTCAAAAACCGTGTTCCAAAGGACTCGAATGTGGCTCCGTAACTTCTTCGATGTCATATCTAGGAAAACGCGGAGAAAACGCGGAGACCTGTTCAATGGCAAAGACGAGCTCGATAATGCTCCACGTCGACCATTGAGCGGCGAAGAAATCAAGGAGCTTCTGGACAATTGGGAAGAGTGCCCTGCGCCAGGAAAGAAGCGGCCGAGGGAACAACCATCACCGCTGCATGGAGTATGGAAGGCGAGGTCCGTTTTCTGGGACCTTCCTTACTGGAAGGTCCTCCATACGCCCCATAGCCTCGATATGATGCACATCACGAAGAACGTTACCGAGAGCCTGCTCGGCACTCTGATGAACATGCCGGATAGGACCAAGGATGGGTCGAAAGCAAGAAGCGACCTAAAATTGCTTGGCATTAAGAAGGAACTTCAGTACCCCGATAGTGACGATGCCGACGATGACGATGAACAGACGGAAGGGACCCAGGGTCGCCGCAAAAGGGCTAAGAAGAATAAGGTGGTGCTTAAAGCTGCATCCTTCACTCTAAGAGAGGAGGAGCTCGAGAGGTTTTTCCGTTGCCTCCTAGGAGTCAAGGTTCCCCACGGCTACTCTAGGAAGATAAGCAGATATCTGGACGTAGCGAAGAAGAGGTTTAGTGGGATGAAGTCTCACGACTGTCACATGCTGATGACGCAGATACTCCCCGTTGTGATCTGAGGGATAATGGACGAGCACGTCCGTGAGACGCTGTTTGGCCTCTGCAACTTCTTCGATGTCATATCTAGGAAGTCTATCAGCGTGAAGCAGCTCGGCAAGCTACAGGAAGAGATTGTCGAGATACTATGCGAGCTCGAGATTTACTTCCCTCCCGCGTTCTTCGACATCATGGTGCATCTGCTTGTCCATGTTGTGGATGACATCATCCATCTCGGGCCGGCGTTCCTGCACAACATGATGCCGTTCGAAAGGCTAAACGGTGTCATCAAAGGATTCGTTCGCAACAGGTCCCGTCTAGATGGAAGCATAGCCAAGGGCTTTCTGACCTACGAGTGCATCTCCTTCTGCCAGAACTACCTAAGCACCAAGAACCAGGATGTCGGTCTGCCCACCCGGAAGCACCTCGGGAGGCTCGCTGGATTTGGTCACCGCGAGGGCTACCGCGCACTCCATGTAGGCATCGAACTCGAACATGCCGACTTTGATAGGGCAAACCGAGTCGCGCTACAACACATACAGTTGGTCGGCCCCTGGGTGGATGAGCACAAAACCTTAATCGAGCAGAAGCTCGCCAACCTGGGCAAGCCGAGGAAGAAGGGAGACGTAACCAGAGAGCACAACGCCAGCTTCACGGGGTGGTTCAAGAAAAGGCTACTGGAAAGTCCCATGCCGACGCCTTATACTGAAGATCAGAAACTCATATTCTCACTCTCACAGGGCCCTGGGTGCAACGTTAGGACCTATCAGACGTACGACATCAACGCCTACAGATTCTACACCATGGAGAAGGACAAGAATAACGAATACCAAAACTCAGGAGTAACTATGCTATCATACGCCAATGACGAGACTGATGTCAAGGAAAGATTCTACGGAAGGATCGAGGAGATATGGGAACTCGACTACTGCGGAGTGACGGTGCCGATATTTTGTGTCAGATGGGCCAAGAGCGTCGAAAAAGATGGCTGGTTTTTCACCACCATGATTATACCCGATGCCAAATCAAAGAACGCCTCCACGAAAAATGAGCCATGGGTGCTCGCTAGCCAAGTTGACCAATGCTTCTTCATTACCGACCTGGCAAAGCCAAGCCGTGTTGTCGTGAGGAGGGGCAAGAGGAGCATCATCAGAATGGAAGGACCCACCAACAAGCAAGACATCGACAAGAACAACGATCCCAAGATCGAAGAGGAATTCGACAAGTACATCGTCAAGCCAACTACTTATGCTAAAGTAAGAAGGAAGACCACCCTACTGGCTAAAGGTTGCCCGTACACGAGAAGAAATCTCAAGGTGGCCGGCCTAAAGTATTCTACCGCGAAGAAGAAGGGCAAGAAAGTTTTTGTGAAGAGACACTAGCTACCTCGGAGCCGACTTAGCGGTTTTTGATGCCTTTTTTTTACTAATTAATGCACATGTGTGCTCGCGCGCCTATATATATGTATTACTTTGACAAACTAATGTATGCGGATAATATTGAGGCAAATATATTAAGGCAAATATATTAATTCTTGTTTTTAATAGGCATTCTTGCTTTTAATATATTATTACCATCCATAAAATATTTTTAATAGGCAAATATATTAGTTCTTGCTTTTAATATATTATTACCATCCTTAAAATATTTTTTTAAAAGTCAAAAAAAATGTGGCTGTGCCAGCAATCGAACCTGGCCGCCTAGGTTTAGAACAGAGAGGAGCAAGCACTGAACCAATATGGTAAGCTTCATTTTCTATCAAACAACAGCGCAACGCGTGTTTTGTACTATTCCCAAAAATTCTGTGGCGCATATCTGAACAGATGCGCCACAAAATTCTGTGACTTAGAAATTTTGAACCCTAGCCAACACACGCCCCAAATCCCCTTTCTTTTTCCCCATATCGCCTCGCCGCCCAGAACCCTAGCTCGCCTCGCTGCGCCGCGCCGCCCTTGCCCCGCCGTTCCACCGCACCACGCTTGCCCCACCGTGCCGCCGCGCCGCACCCGCCTTGCCTCGCCATGGCCTCTCAGACCTCGTCGTGGCCTCGCAGAGCACCAGAAGGAGGAGGCCCGCTCCAGTGTCCAGGACCACCGCCACCACCACCCCGCAGGTGAGCCCCTCTCCTCCTTTCCTGCCCCCTTCCTTCACTATCCCCTACCTCTAGCCGGCCCACGCTGACCTCGCCATGGCCTCGCAGAGCACCAGGAGGAGGAGGGGCTCCGGCGACCAGCCAGCGTCCTGAACCGCTGCGAGTTCCTTCCAGGTAACATAAAATTCATTAGGCTGCTGCTGCTGCCTTTTAGTTGTTGAGATCCATCACTAGCTTCATTCTGTCAAAACCATGCTGAATCAAAGCATGATTGCTCGTTCGTGCCCACACCAAATTTTGACTTCTAAGCCAATCAAAGCATGAACAAGCTAGTACAAGGAATAATCCTAAGCCAACCAAAAATATAAAAAATCTTGGGTTTAGGAAGAGGCAGTACTCCTGCCCCTTGTCCCTACAAAAAGAAGCCACGAAGCTGGAGTGGACAGAGATCATAATCTTGCGTTCTACTTCCCTCGCACGCGCTGCGGCCGTGCTGGCTCTGGTCTGCTGTTCCTTGGCATGCTCGGCCGCCTCCCAGGGTAAGCTAGCTGCTCAATCAATGCTTCCTACTCTCTCTTCTGTGCATGATCGATGAGCCAAGAGCATTTTCTGACTGATCTCGCTGAAATCTTGAAGCTGCGGTACCTGTGTTATGTACTCATCTTTTGTGTGTGAGAAAAAGAGGGGTGTGTTTGTGCTATTTGCTATTGGCTGCTGCTTGTTGGAGATATACATTTCAGTTCCTATATTGGGGCTCTGAGCTCACAAGCCACGAGTTATTCTCTCTACTTCTTTCTCATATTGCAAGAATAGTTTGATAGCTCATGGAAAACTGTAGACAGTTTTGAAGTTTGGAGGTGTTAAATCAAAACTGATGCAATAGTGTGATCAAATTGGACGTTTTCCTGGACAGATTGTAAATTACTGCACAGCTTCAGCAAAAAAAAACTAGGATGCAGACTCTGACAAGCAATGAGATTCTTGCAGATGTAGTATATGAAATCCATTCTTCTAATGCCTGATGATGGTCTATATTGCCCGAACATGTGACAGATTATAATGTCCACTGGCAGTTTTTTGCCGCATAGCTTAAACTGCTATGGTGGACGATTTATATAGCATTGCCAAAAAACTAAGAAAGGCTCACGTAAGTGCTGTAAATAGCACCGAATATTCACTAAATAAAGGCTCGTCGAACATGATTGAGCCTGCTAGATAAAATAAGGATATCTGCTTACAAACCATCAGATAGTGGGTTCCATCAAATTCTTACAGACCTGTTTTCAAAACAGAAATGTCATTATTACAACTGATGTTGCCCGGTACATTTGACTTTGTTGAGTAATAGTATAAGTACAGTCATGTTCAGTACTACCCATGAGTGGCAAGGATCCAGTAATGTATAGAGAAGCAATTAACTGAAGATGAAGATGAGTGGCAAGGCTCCACGCCCCATGAATACTGCTGATAGAAAAACTGAACATGTTCAAGATTCAGAGTTAAGTGTACCCTTCCTTGCTCAGTTTGAGACCATCAGCCACTGGCAGTAGTAACTATTGCATGACTACCTGGGTACTGCACTTGACTATCGCAGTACAAGTGCCTGGTACTCTTGTACTACAATGTACTGCATGCTTTTAGCTAGCTATATCTCTGCAGTCTGTACTGGACTTTGCTTTGCTGTGAGTGAATCATGTATATCTCTACAGTATCTCTCTGTCAGTATATCTCTGCAGTATACCTCTGTGAGTGAATCATGCTTTTAGCTAGCTAGCTATATCTCTGCAGTATATCTTTGTCAGCTAGAAAAGAAAAGAAAAGACCATCATCGGGAGTTTCTAGTGTATGGTGTTGGAGCACCATATGTAGCTGTGGAGCACAATTTGTGCTTTTTTATATGTGAAATGTTTGCAGGGAAATCACCCGAGCTGCCCATTTCTCCTGAAATGTTGATTTCTATCCATTTCGGTCGAGAAATGGGGCTCCTATGTCAAAAAATTAGCGAAGGTCATGCCGAATTTTTCGGTCGACACTTAGTAATTTTGACATATGAGCCCCATTTCTCGACCGAAGTGGAAGTGAATTGACACTTCGGGAGAAATGGGCAGCTCATTTTAAATATTTGTCAACACTAATTAATACTAACTTCCTTATTTTAATTTGTTTAGAAGTGTGCAAACATGTGGGCCGCCGATGGGGCCGGCACTTCTAAGGCCGCCATGAGCGTCGAAGACCAAGCCAGAGCAGCGAACCTCACTTTCTGGGAGGTGGCGGTGCAGCACGAGGCGGCGGAGTCTCAGCATGAGGACGTGGCAGCTACTGCGGGCCACGATGGGGATGATGAGCAAGAGGGGGACGAGGACTACCGGATAGATGTAGCCGAGGAGGAGGATGCAACCACCTCCGATGGTGGAGGCCGCACGACCAATGGCAGGGACCGCACGGATGGCGGTACCAGCAACCCGTCCGTTAAGAAGAATAAGAAGCCGAGGAAGGATCGGAAGCCGCAAAAGCTCGCCGACACCACCGACGAGATCACTCTGGTCTCGGAAAGTGGCCTTCTGTTGGAGCCTCCGGATGTTGCCGCCGGGTACGGCATGCAACTCGGGTGCATCATCCAGAAAAGCATAACGATCATCACGAAGGACCTGAGAAGTGAAGCAAATGAGCGGTTGGTGGCGAACTGCCTTAAGAAGGTTCACCGATGGTACAAGTTCCCATCCCCGTACACAGACAAACTGGAAAAATCCAATAAGGTGAACAAGTTAGCCATCACGAAGATGGCCAATGCCTTGAGCAGCTAGAGAACCCGGGTGAAGAACAAGCTCGCGAAAAAGGACAGCTGGGAGAAGATCAAGAAGGGTGAGCCCATGATCGACGAAGACGATTTCAAGATATTCAAGGCGGAGATGGAGACTGACGAAGCGAAGGCATGGACGGAGTGGGGTCGGGAAATGTGGGAACAAGACATAGGTAACCACCGATGTGGAAGCGGCGGTTATAGGGGAAAGAAGGCCATATGGGCAAGGGAGGACGCTGAGGTTGAGCGTCTCGGGAAAGAAAACCCATTTTTAAAAATCACGGACGAGCAGACCTAGAACTTTTTCCAGGCCCGCTACTATCTGGACAAGGATTCCAAGGAATTCGTCACCGACGATGACGATGTGAGGAAGTTTGAGAATAAGCTGGTAAGGAATTTACCCACGGTCCATTTGCTTTCATTTTGAATAAAGAAGGCAAGTTCCTAAATGGGTTCACCTTTCCTTATCTGCAGGACGCTGAAATCAAGGCTACGCGCGAGGCGCCGGACTCGTCGTCCCAGGGCTCGACGGAGCCGTGGGACACGATTTTCAACAGGGTGACCAACGCCTTCAAGGGGAGGCCACAGTCCGAGCCGCCCACGTCATTTTGCCGTATCTCTGGCTTTGGTACGAGCACAAAGTTCTGAGAGTACTACAACGAGGAAGCCAAGAAGAGAAAGGAGAGGCGGACCCAATCGGCGGCTCAGGATCAAGTCGAGAAGGAAGAGCTGAAGCGGAAGATCACGCATCTAGAGCCAGTAAGGTGGACCAGGACGAGGTGAACGCGATAGTGCAACAGAAGATCCTCGAGATGTTACCCCCCTCGGCTGATGGAGGGGCTAGCAAAATGGAATGCGGATGGTCCGGTGGGGCCGATACAAGTGCCCAGCACCGGTGGCAGCACCTCGAGCCACCAAGTGTCGCCAGACATGGTTACCCCGCAGCCCTCCATCCCCGCGGCGCAGCCGATGGAGTTGGATGCACCGGAGCTGCCCTCTCCTGCCGAGACTACCAAGGCGCAGCAGCCGGTGGTGGCGGTGCTTCCTAATGCACCCGAGACGAATAAGAAGAAGGATCAGCCACCGGCCGCCCGTGTCTCGACATTATCCGAGCTCGGCGCCCTCACCAAGGCAAAATAAGTAGTTAGTCAGCGTGCTCTACTTAATGCCTTTGATTGGATGCCATCTCATGATGCATATGTGTATGCCTCAGGACACTCCATGCGTGCTCCTGCACAAGGTGCCCGACAGCGAGTTGAAGGATGTTGCCATGGGCAAGCTAATACAACCGGTGAACCGCACGATGCACTGCAAGCCCATGGACGATGCCGTGATGCGCGTCGAGTTGGGTCGGGTGTTGGGGGTGCGAAGACATGGATCCTCCCATGCAACCTCCGGGAGCCGACGAGCACCTGACCCTGGAAGGTTGCCATGGCTATCCCATGATTTGGCCAAAGACCTAGATTCCTATTGGGTCTCACTCCACCGGTGCCACCTTGATCGTCCGGCCGCCAAGGACGAAGCCTCCTGCTGCACCGTCGTCGTCGCCGCCACCACAAGCCGTCACCAGAGACTCTTAGGAGCGTCTGCACCGGCGCCACAAGCAGCCAAGGGCGTGGTTGCTCCTCGACCGCCATCGCCCCCGCCTAAAGGCAAGGCCATGGCACCGCAACTGCCATCGCCACCACCCCAGGATAACGTGGACATGGCGGCCTTCGATGCCAACATCGAGGTGGATGATGATGATGCACCGGTCGACGTCAATGCCTTCGTTAACACCGGCGCCAGCAAAGGACCGTTCATGCCTCCTCTCGTTGAAGAACCATCATTCCGTGATCAATCTAGCCATCCCAAGAAGCGTCTGGTCTTCCGTGGGTTTCCTCAGGAGACGCCTCCGGCCGCCAAGACACAACCTCCATCGGCCGGAATCATTTTCAGCCCTGATACACTCCGCAGGACGGCCGGTGACGGGTTAGCATCGCCAGTGGAGGCTTCTGATGTGAAGAGGAAGAGGGTGAGGAAGAGGCCGAACAAGAACAAGGACAAGGCTGCGAGCCAGCCCGCTCCGATCCGTTACCAGGATGATGTTGTACCACCCCGCGAGGATGGCTTGACCAGAGTGCACGAAGCTGTTCAGCCCATACTGCCTCCGGAACTGCACCGCCTGGCTTCGGGAGCTATGATGACTTTGCATGAAGGTATCCTGACACTGGAGGGCCTCCTTCTCAAGGACAAGGACCCAAGTTACCCGGTGTTCACCGCCAAGGTGCCGGAGGACGTGGGCTTCATCACCGACGCCCTTGTGGATGTGTTGTTCATAGCATACGAGGACATCTTCAAGCTGTTCCACTCGAGATGGCTGGACTATAACTTGGTCTGCCTATTCGCGCTCAATCTGGCGATGAAGGTCAAGAGAGAGGACACCCCGTTCATCGCGATAGCGGATCCCTACTACATGCGGGATAGCCAGCTGGAAGAAGGAACAAGGACCAGGGCCCGGGCAAAGTCCTACCTTTAGAAGCTATTGATGGACAACAAGAGGAAGGACAACATCCTTGTGCCTTTCTTTCCCGAGTAAGTGTACACATCCTCCTACCTCCATCGTAACACATAAATATTTCTTTCCATTGCTCTTTTCCAACATCCCGTTCTACATTGTGTGTTGCGCAGAGACAAGTACTGCACGCTCATCGTCCTCTCCACGAGGTATTCGCTTGCCACCTACTTCGACTCGGGGAGTGCGAGGAGGAAGAACTACGCCAGAGTAAGGAGCATTCTGGATGATGCTATCGAGGGCTATGCCAAACAGGGAGGCCCCTTCAACTATAAGGGGGAGGCTTATAAGGACGATGGCTGACACAAGTTCAAGCACGTGTTCGAGTTCCGTTGCGTCAAGCAGCCGTCTCATAGTGTGAAGGAGGCCTTCTACGTTTGCCATCACCTCAAAGGGTTTGTCCGGGATTGCGAGATGCTAACGCTGCCATCTTCTCTCCAAGGTTGGGCCCAAAAGTTGCATGGGATCAGTGACCCCGATCTCAGGGAAGACTTCCATGATACGCAGGTGAAGCTGTCACATATCATCATGGAACAGGTCAACACACGTGGTGGGCTCTTACACCAGCCCAGGTCGTTCACCAAGAGGGAGATCGAAGCCCGCCTCAAGGCGCCGGGTGACTTCAGGACGTGGACGACGAAAGACATGTACAAGCCATTCCCGGCGCCCTGCGAGGAGAAGGCTACTTGACCGAGAGAGCCTGTGTATCGGTGGACATGTAGTGTGTGTGTAGAAAAACTTAACTTGCCTAGCTTGAAACCATCGTTGTTATTGTGTCGGACATGTTGTCATGTTTCTTTCATTGTCATCGACGCATTGTTTTAAGTTTATGAATGCCTTGCTCTAATATTTGTCAACATATATATTTGCATGATGTACTAATATGCCTTGTCAATAGAGATTCCGACGTACGTTGTGTATAAGGGTCGGGTTCCAGGTGTCTACGAGGAGTGAGTGGACTGCCACCAACAAGTGGACAAGTTCAGTGGCAACAGCTACAAGGGATACGCGACTAGAGAGGAGGCGGTGGCCAAGTGGAGGAGACACGTGTGGAAGAAGAACCGGACGAAGATCTTGGTGCCTCTCCTCCTCACCGGCATCGCGGTTACGGTGTACTACATTTTGTCCTAAGGTAGGCGGTGACAACATCGCGCGGTTGTAAGTTATGTGAGTGAGATGAACACTTGTGAAATATACTTGTACACTTATTCGGTTCTAAGTGATGTGATTGATGAACACTTGTGAACATTCGTGCTTGTTGATGTATTATATGTGAACTGGAACATTTGTACTGCTGTGTGCAGCTTTTCTGTGAATTTCTGTTAATTTTTGTGTATTTCCTGTAATATACCTGTATTTGTACCAGATTCTGAAAATTTCAAAATTCTGAAAAAAGGATTCTGTGGAGCATATGGCTATATGCGCCACAGAATGTACCATAGAATTATGTGGCGCATATAGCTATATGTGCCACAGAATCTAGGATAGAATTCTATGGCGCATATAGCCATATGTGCCACGGAATTTTGAGAATTCTGTGGTGCATATGCATATGCGCCACAGAAATATAATTTTAGTGGCGACAATTTAGTGGCGACCACTAGATGCGTCATAGAAATTGTTTTTGGTGCGCCACTGATAACGTTTTTCCTAGTAGTGGGTAGTTCTGCTTGGAGAGTGAGAGGACCCTGCTGAGGTAGTAGACGGGCCGCTGAACCTGCTGAGCCTTGCCTTCCTCGGGGCGCTCCACCACCAGGACGATGCTGACGACCCGGCTGATGGCTGCTATATAGAGCAACATCGGCTCTTTGCTAACCAACGTGGCTAGAACCGGTGCTATGGATAGCATGCACTTGAGGTCGTGAAACGCGACATCAGCTTGTGAGGTCCAGTAGAACTTGTTCGTCTTCTTCATCGGCTGGTACAGTGGGAGTGCCTTCTACCTTAGCCGGCTGACAAAACGGCTGAGGGAAGCCAGGCATCTGGTGAGCTTCTGGAATCCGAGCAGGCTCTTGGGTGGCTGCATCCTCTTGATGGCTGCAATCTTTTCCAGATTCGCCTTGATTCCCCGTTGCGAAACAAGGAAACCGAGTAGTTGGCCGGAAGGGACGCTGAAGACGCATTTCTCTGGGTTCAGCTTCATCTGGTACCGGTGGAGGTTGCCGAACGTCTCCCCCAAGTCCTCGAGGTACGCTTCTCCTTCGTCTTGATGACCATGTCGTCCACATAGGCATGCACGTTCCGGCCAATCTAAGAGTGTAGGCACTTCTGCATGCATCGTTGGTAAGTGGCGCCTGCATTTTTTAGACCGAAAGACATGGTTACATAACAGAATGCCCCATATGGGGTGATGAACGATGTCTTCAGCTGGTCAACCGGATTTAACCGGATCTGATTGTAGCCGGAATAGCAGTCCAGGAAGGATAACAGGTTGCAGCCGGCCGGGGAATCGATGACTTGATCGATATGGGGCAAGGCGAAGGGGTCTTTCAGGCACGCCTTGTTCAGGCTTGTGTAGTTGATACACATGCACAAGGACTTGTTTTTCTTCAACACCAGGACTGGGTTGGCCAGCCAGTCAGTGTGGTACACTTCCATGATGAATCCGGCTGTGAGGAGCCGGGTGATCTCATCACCAATGATCTTTCTCTTCTCCTCCGCGAAATGGCAGAGGGGTAGCTTGACCGGTTTGGCATCCGGTCGGACATGGAGTGAGTGCTCGGTGAACTCCCTCGAGACACCTGGCATGTATTTTCACGACCAAGCGAAGATGTCATGATTCTCACGGAGGAAGTCGACGAGCGTGCTTTCCTATTTGCTGTCCAAGTTGGCACCAATGGTGACGAACTTGGTCGGGTCAGTTGGATCGAGCAGGATCCTCTTGGTCTCCTTGGCCGACTGGAAAGCCGCGTGCCCAGCCGGTTTCTTGCTAGCCAGGATCCCTTCCTGGGCCAACGCAACGCTGCGCATGATCTCACGCTTCTCCTCCGCTATGATGAGGGCTTTGGCTATCTTCGAGCCTGCCGATGCGTAGTCCATCGACCGCGTGAAGGAGCCGGCTACGGTGATCACGCCGTTAGGCCCCGGCATCTTTGTCTTCAGGTATGCGTAGTGGGGGACGGCCATGAACTTGGCGAGGGCGGGGCGTCCGAGGAGAGCGTGGTAGGCGCTGGTCAAGTTGACCACTTCGAACCACACCAGCTCGCGGTGAAAGTTCTCCTCGGTTCCGAAGATGACATGCAGCCGGATTTCCCCCGAGGCGCACACTGGCTCCGCTTGTACGCCGTGGAACTCTATGGTAGTCGAGCACAGGTCGCACTCGTGAATGCCTAGCTTCTCCTGGGAAGACCGGTAAAGCAGGTTGAGGCTGCTCCCCCATCGACGAGGACGCGGGAGAAGCGGCAGGTGCGCTCGTTGGAGACGATGAGGGGGTCGAGCACCATCGCGCAGCCCCCGAGATTCGGCAGGTGACCCGGCTGATCTGCCCGGATCTAAGTGATCGGAGTTTCTGACCAGTTTAAGTACTGGGGGACTGGGGGGATGATGGTGTTTACCTTCTTCGAGCGCCGCTTGCGGCTATGCTTGTCGTACGACTCGGTCTCGAAGATGTGGTAGTTGGCGTGCGGCTATGGGTAGCCATTGTTGTTGTTGTTGTTGTTGTTGCTGTTGCTGTTGCTGTTGCTGTTTCTGCTGTTGTTGCTGTGACTGTTGTTGTTGTTGTTGTTGTCGGGGCTCCCCTAGCCAGATGCGATGGTGTCCCTCCGGGGTGGGGTGGGGGTAGGCCACCTTGCGCCTTCATCTGGCGGGTCTAGCTGCAGTTCTGGGTAGTATAGGTAGCCGGCTTGAAGGTTCCACTATGCCACTTGCATGGGCCACTGAACATTTGTTCGAAGGTGAACCGTGGCTTCTTCCTTCTTGTGTCGCTAGTCGGTGCCTCTAGCGCGCCCTCCGTAGCGTTGACCTGCCTCGTGTGGTAGCGGGGCTTCTACTGTCCGGCTTGGCGGTCCCCTTGGAACCGGTTGTCATTGCCGTGGTGCCTAGAAGATTCAGCTTCCCTGCCCGGGTTACTCGGTCGGTCGCGACCCGGCTCGGTGGGAGTCGGTCGGCCATCCGCATTCACCCGGAGGGGCTTCTTCATGGCGGTATCATCTATGGCGTACTGGTCCGCTACCGTCATGAGCTCAGCCATGGTTTTCGACTCGTCACACAGTAGCCGATGGTGTAGCATGGTGCCCTCTCAGCATCCCTCCACGAAGAATCTGATTGCTTGGCTCTCCAGGATGCCCTCGCAAGTGTTGTGCAGCTTCGTCCAGCGAGCGAGGTACTCGCGGTCTGACTCGCGGTCTCCCTGGACGTACAGGGCTAGATCGCGAGGACAACTCGGGCGCTTGTACGTGCCGTTGAAGTTGCGGACGAACACCTTCTCAAAGTCAGGCCAATCATTGATGTTTTTGGGTGCGAGGCTGTTAAGCCATGTTCTTGCCGATCCGGTTAGCATGAGGGGGACGTAGCGCACCGCTACGCGCTTATTCCCATGGGCGATTCTGACTGCCCTGGCGTAGTCGGTTAGCCAGTCTTCTAGTTTCATGCTGCTGTCATACTTGGGGCTATCCCACGGCAGCGTGAACTTGTCCGAGAATGGCTCATTCTGGATGCGGGTTTCGAAACAGATCGGGCCGGTGGAATCTTCCTCCTCCGTGATACGCGCCTGAGCTAGGAGCTCAATGCGGTCACGGGTGTCTAGGGTTTTCGGATTGGGCGCGCCTACCCAGCCCGAGAGGCGGGAGCCGGCAGGTCGTGGCGCTCCAGTTGGTGGAGGGGGTGGTGATGGTGGCTGTTCACCGTTTTCCCCTGGCGCGGCTAGCCCTTGTGGCCAGAGTCGCGGCGCCTACTGCGAGATCTCCCTGCCAAAGGGGAGGATGCCTGATGCATCTCGCGGGGTGCGCCCTTGCTATTATCGGGTGGCTTTCTTCCCCTAGATCCGCTGGGGTCCTCGTGCATCTGCCTGATGGCATCAGCCTGCTCATCCGCGAATCGAAGGAGCTCCTGCACCCGGGCATGTTGTCGGTCTCGCTCCTTGCCCTCCAGGTTGGGCAGCTCGTCTGCCGCGGCTCACGCTACGCGTAGGTTCTTGATGGGCGTGCTATAGGTGGGCCGGACAAGGAGTGGTGGCAGATCCGACTCGCTGTCCCTCTCCATTATTCCGGCTAGCTCGCCTCCTCGGCACCGTACTTGCCCGCACCGGCTTGGCTCCATGGTAGCCGGAGTGTGGCTGTGAGAGCGGTCATACTCGCGCATGGTGATGTCGACCTGCTTCTTGGTGGCGGCTAGGTCGATGGCCTTCCGAAGGAGGAGCTCCCTCTCCATGGCAAATTTGGCGGTAGCCTCCTCAAGGTTATCCTCGAGGTTAACCGGAGTGAGGCGTGATACGTCGCAAACGTATCTATAATTTTTGATGTTCCATGCTTGTTTTATATCTACTTTCTTATGTTTTGTTCACACTTTGAGGTATTTTTATACATTTTCTGGAACTTACCTATTAACAAGATGCCACAATGCTAGTTGCCTGTTTTCTGCTGTTTTTGGTTTCAAAAAAGCTAGTAAGGAAATATTCTCGGAATTGGACGGGACAAAAGCCAAAGTCAATATTTTACCAGAAGGAACATAGAGTCCGGAGGGCAGCCGGAGGAGGGCCAGGGGCTGGCCACACCCTATGGTGGCGCGGGTACCTCCTAACCGTGCCACCAGGTGGTGTGGGCACCTCGGGCCTCCACCGACCTTGCCCTTTCACCTATAAAAGCCTCCCGGGACGAAAACCCTAGAGACAAGATCAGAATTCCACGAAAAGTTCCACGGCACCGCCGCCACCGAAGAGGTGATTCGGGGGACAGAAGTCTCTGTTCCGGCACCCTGCCGGGATGGGGAAGTGCCCCCGGAGCCATCTCCATCAACTCCACCGCCATCTACATCACCTCATGATGAGGAGGGAGTAGTTCTCTCTCGAGGCTAAGGGCTCTACTGGTAGCTATGTGTTCATCTCTCTCTCTCTATGCGTGATCTTATGAGATCATGAGCTTTGTAATCTATGGATCTATTATGCTACTCAAGTGCTTTAATTAATGTATGCTTATCCCCACGTGTGTGAAGTTGACAGTGTGCACACCGTGTGGCACTTTGGCTAAGGTTACATAAATACTTATCATGAGTATAATTTGAGTTGGATGCTCTACGAGATTGTGGTGTTTGTTGGAACCATCTAGCGCTCAAGGTGACAGTGAGGGGTTATCTAGATGGGGAATGCAAACTTTATGGTGTGCTGTTATATCCCTACATCGTCCAACTGGAGAGTAGTTCAGGGTATCATCATGAAGAGAAGATATTTATATGAGAGTGTCCACTAGTGAAAGTATGATCCCTAGGCCTTATTTCTAAGCATTGAAACACCGTTCACAATCAGTCCTGTTACATGTTTTCTTGCTGCCACTATTATTTCAGATTGCAATTACCACTTATAATCATCCATATTACTTGTATTTCACTATCTCTTTCCTGAACTAGTGGACCTATACACCTGACAAGTGTATTGGGTGTGTTGGGGAAACAAGAGACTTCTTGTATCTTGATTGCAGGGTTGCTTGAGAGGGATACCATTGACCACTTCCTCCTTGAGTTCGATAAACCTTGGGTGATCCACTTAAGGGAAACTTGCTGCTGTTCTACAAACCTCTGCACTTGGAGGCCCAACACTGTCTACAAGAATAGAAGCGTGCGTAGACATCAAGCTATTTTCTGGCGCCGTTGCCGGGGAGGTAAGGGAAAATGTACTCACATCCTCTGGCTACTAAGCTATCTTCTAGTACTGTTGCTGGTGTGTGAGTGCTCAAAGTTATTTCCTTTAGATTCTGCAATTATATCTTTTTGTTTCTTGTTTTTATTTTCACTAGTTAGGCTTAATGGAAAACAACAAAAAATAGAGAGCTTTATAGTATTTATCTTGAGTTAGGACATGAAGTGTTTGAAGAGAAAATTTAAAAACCTATGGAACTTTATTTGCATGCTAATAGCAATATTATTAGTATGAATTCTTTGAAAACCATTATTGCTAATGCTATGGAAAAGTCTAAGCTTGGGGAAGCTGGTTTTGATGAGCATGATATTTTTAGTCCCCCAAGCACGGAGGAGAAAATTTACTTTGATGATACTATACCTCCGATATATGATGATTACAATGATGAGTATGATATTTTCAGTCCACCTACTATTGAGAGAAAATTAATTATGATTACAATATGCCTCCTATATTTGATGATTATGGTGATGAGAATAATAATGATAGCTATTTTGTTGAATTTTCTCCCACTACAATTAATAAGAATGACTATGTTTATGTGGAGAGTATTAATTCTTTTATGCATGTGGCTCATGATAAGAATGTTTTATGTGATAGTTATATTGTTAATTTTATTCATGATGGTACTGAAAGTTATTATGAGAGAGGAAAACATGGTTTTATGTATCTCAACAATATTAAGTTTCCCCTCTTTATGTTGAAATTTTTGAAGTTGCACTTGTTTTGCTTTCCTATGCTTGTTGCTTTGTGCTTTCATGACTTGTTTCTTTACAAGATTATTTTTCATAGGAAGTGGGTTAGACTTAAATTTGTTCCATATTTTCTTCTTGATTCTCTGTTTTACTTCAATTCATATTTATTATCTGATCATCATCGAAATTATCATGCCTATCTTAATGGCTATAAAGAAAGAGCTTTTTGGGAGACAACCCATTATATTTTTACTTTCAGTTTATTTTTGTTTTGTTGAGTCTTGGAAGTTATTGCCTCTGTAACAACCTCTCCTTATCCTTTTTGTTTGGTTTTGTGACAAGAATAACCTATAATGAGAGAGAAGTAAGATATGGGGAAGTTGCTGTCCTGAAACAGATTTCTGTGCGTCACTATAAAAAATCATGAAAAGGCTCAGTATGTCGGATTGATCTGTAATATTTTGTGCTTCTGCCCCAGGTTATTATCCAACTTTCGTTAGTTTATCACTTTTCGATTTTAGCAACATAAGGTCTTCGAAAAATCAGTTTTTACCTGCTGGACTGTTTTGACAGATTTCTGCCATTATTTGCATTTGCCTCTTAATCCCTTTCTCTTTGAGTTCTCTTTGATCCTTTGAGCTTTTAGAAGGAATTGATACAATATCTTGTGTTTTAATGGAAGTTTTAATTGGGTTGAAACTAAACCCAAAGACTTATTATTTTGAATACACTAATGTTGCTAATGAAGATTGTGTGAAGTTTTGTATGAAGGAAATTTTCAAATGTAGGGAAGAATAATGTGATGAGATGAAGTATGGACAAAAGCTCAATCTTGGGTATGCCACCCGTGTCACCCCAAGAAATATTCAAGAAGTACAAGCGTCAAAGCTCGGGGATGCCCAAGGCATCCCCTTCTTCATCAATAAAAATCTCAGATTTTCTTCCAAACACTTCATTTTTATTATTTCATGCACCAATTGTGTTGTTCTTGGAGTGTCTTCGCCTTTGATTTTAGTTTTATTTTGCTTTCTTTGCCCCAATAAGTTGGTTGGATCCCAACACACTTCTTTTGGAGAGAGACACACCCCGTTATTCATTGCCTAGAACACTCTAGTTTTCACTCTTATTGTTCCATGAGTGTTCTCCTTTGATAGCATTGCGTTTAGCTTTAGTTTTTGATTGGTGTTGGAAAAGAGTAGGAAGTTTCATGCTTATAAGTGGTACAGAAGGAGTCTTGTTTTGACTATGGCCTAGACTTTTTCATGTCATGTTTGATATTGCTTTGACTTTATGCTTAGTAATTATTGCTATAGCATGACTTGTTATAAACAATTGATATTGCTTAATGTGCCTTGAAAGAATCATGCATTGTTTTAGCATACAAAAAGCATAATATTGTGGTATTCTCCTTTGATGCTTTATTTGGGTTGACTTGGTGCATGCTCACACGATGTTAAGACTATACCAAGTCACCATAGCCTCTATGATCATTTAGTTTTAGACTTGTAATATCACTTTATGCTTTAATTAATAATGTTTTGTCGCTTTGCATGATTATGGCTATTATTGCTCTTTTAGTTGGTCACTCTCAGTCTTTTTCTAGCCTCCACATGTACCAAGTATGATTTCCACTCATGCATCCAACTCCAAATAAAACCAAGTTATTCCAAAGAGTCCACCATACCTACCTATTAGCATTATTGCTATTCCAAATATATTCATGTTTTTATCTACCTTCCAAATTAAACTTGTTATGTGAAAGTTAGTGATTAAAGCTCTCACGAACTTGATGGCACACTTTACTTTCTTGCACTTAATAAACTTAAACCATTCTGCCATCTATGTTGCGTATATGCTTGCGTTTTGTAAGTTGTGGATTAGCAGAACCATGTTATCATGGGGAACGCTTTCAACATTGCACTTTATTTAGTTGATATCATGTTCTTTTGCTTATGGATCCCGGCGGTGTGAAATAAAAGGGGGAGCTTGTAAGGAACATGGAGTTCATATATGTGTTAGAGAAACGCCTGGGCGGCTAGTCTAAGCCATGCCTAATCATGGTGGAAACTTGCAGCATAACCATAGTGAGCAATCTGTGAAGTATCCTAAAAGAGAAAAAAATGGAAAACCCTATTCAAATAGCATACAAAAAGATCGCTGAGATGCTCATTGTCTGCTTGCCTTGTCATTTTGATATGGGAAAGCTTCTGTATCATCGGGCAAGGGGTACCCCGTTGGCGGTTCTCTATGATACACATGTACTTACAATGACGAGAACTTACATGTGACTAAAGTTGAGTAGCATGAGGTTCGGTACCCGTAAGTAAGGGGATGAGATTTTCAGCTTATACCTTGTCAAGCATATCCTCATATTTGATCACTTTAACGTCAATCACCTAAAGATGCTTATGATAGGGGTAATGAGAGCTGAAAGCTAATAAGTACCATAATTTTTGGAAGCTCTTTATGAGACTTGAATCCCTACTTCCTTCTATGAAGGGCCTTTCTTTTAATTTTATGTCGAATCTCCATCTTCTATCTTTATGCACCTACTGAGAGAGCATAGTGGTCATTCTTAGTTTAATGTGCATTGTCCCAAAACTTGTTGATTGATTCATAACTTTGATATTGCTTGTTCTTAAATTATTTGTATCTAGTCACCCTTATGAACTTTGAAGGTGTCCTATGCATTTATGTTTTGCTACACCATGGGGGACAAGCTGAATACCATTCTCATTATGTTTTCTATATGTGAAACAAACAAACGTCTTTCAAAGATTGTTATTCATGAATCTTTTGTTTGTACCTTTTCATGTTACAACATAGTTTCTATGTCTTATTGTTAGAACTATATCTTTCATGTCTATGTTAGAGTACTATGATCTCAGTTATCAATGTTTTACAAATAACTTGATCAAGATTGTGATGGTGCATGTCACCTCAATAATTATTCTTTTTATCACTTACCTACTCGAGGATGTGCAGGAGTTAAGCTTGGGGATGTTGATACGTCGCAAACGTATCTATAATTTTTGATGTTCAATGCTTGTTTTTCTTATGTTTTGTTCACACTTTGAGGTATTTTTATACATTTTCTGGAACTAACCTATTAACAAGATGCCACAGTGCCAGTTGCATGTTTTCTGCCATGTTTGGTTTCAAAAAAGCTAGTAAGGAAATATTCTCGGAATTGGACGGGACAAAAGCCAAAGTCAATATTTTACCAGAAGGAACACGGAGTCCGGAGGGCAGCCGAAGGAGGGCCAGGGGCTGGCCACACCCTATGGTGGCGCGGGTACCCCTGGCTGTGCCACCAGGTGGTGTGGGCCCCTCGGGCCTCCACCGACCTTGCCCTTTCGTCTATAAAAGCCTCCCGGGGCGAAAACTCTAGGGACGAGATCAGAATTCCATGAAAAGTTCCGCCGCGCTGCCGCCACTGAAGAGGAGATTTGGGGGGACAGAAGTCTCTGTTCCGGCACCCTGCCGAGACGGGGAAGTTCCCTCGGAGCCATCTCCATCAACTCCACCGCCATCTACATCACCGTTGCTGACTCTCGTGATGAGGAGGGAGTAGTTCTCTCTCGAGGCTAAGGTCTCTACCGGTAGCTATGTGTTCATCTCTCTCTCTATGCGTGATCTTATGAGATCATGAGCTTTGTAATCTATAGATCTATTCTGCTACTCAAGTGCTTTAATTAATGTATGCTTATCCCCACGTGTGTGAAGTTGACAGTGTGCACACCGTGTCGCACTTTGGCTAAGGTTACATAAATACTTATCATGAGTATAATTTGAGTTGGATGTATCTATGAGATTGTGGTGTTTGTTGGAACCATCTAGCGCTCAAGGTGATAGTGAGGGGTTATCTAGATGGGGAATGCGAACTTTAAGGTGTGTTGTTATAGCCCTAAATCGTCCAACCAGAGAGTAGTTTAGGGTAGCATCATGAAGAGAAGATATTTATATGAGAGTGTCCACTAGTGAAAGTATGATCCCTAGGCCTTGTTTCTAAGCATTGAAACACCGTTTACAATCAGTCCTGTTACATGTTTGCTTGCTTCTACTATTATTTCAGATTTCAATTACCACTTATAATCATCCATATTACTTGTATTTCACTATCTCTTCGCCGAACTAGTGCACCTATACACCTGACAAGTGTATTGGGTGTGTTGGGGACACAAGAGACTTCTTGTATCTTAATTGCAGGATTGCTTGAGAGGGATACCTTTGACCACTTCCTCCCTGAGTTTGATAAACCTTGGGTGATCCACTTAAGGGAAACTTGCTGCTGTTCTACAAACCTATGCACTTGGAGGCCCAACACTGTCTACCAGAATAGAAGCGTGTGTAGACATCAAGGCGTCGGTCGATGGTGTCTGCCACTGGATCCCTTAGCAGCGGCGGGGCGGAGGTTCCCACTTCCTCACTGACACGCTCCAGAGGCTGGTGGTTCTGCGTGCTGGAACCAGCCATCATGACTTCCACGCCACGTGACGCGGCATGGGCATCTCTACGTGGGAGCAGCGGCTCCGCAACAGAGATGATTTCCCTAGGGAAATGCTTCGGCACGATGGCGACGTAGACGGGGAGGTCGCCGAATAGCAAGACGATGCCATTCACCTGGAAGGTGGAACCGGCGAAGCATCACGTGTTGTCAATGACGTAGTCGAATTTGCCCAAAGTAAGAACTAGGCCAGAGGCCACGCGCTCACCGGCTGAAGTGTGGGGTCCCATGCGGAACGAGACTCTAGTCGAAGCCATGTTAGTTCCACGGTGGGCGCCAACTGTCATTGTATTGGAAACGACAATACCTAAGAAGGTTAGATAGAGGTGTGGGGACTAGCAGGAAAGCTCTCGACGGTGTCCGCAGGCAGGATTGCGTACGAGAAGGTGTAGCGGGACACGGGAAGTACCCAGGTTCGGAGCCCTCATGCTAAGGTAAAACTCCTACTCCTGTCGATCTGACTATGAGTAGAATACAGGGTACAATCGCTCCTTAAGCTAAATGAACTAGCTACCTCTTAAATTCTTAGCCTTTGCTACGAAAGCCTTGCCCCTCCTTATATAGGCAAAGGGGCAACAGTCTCTCAGGCCAGTATGGCTGATAGGTCCCACAAGCGGGCCCTAGTCGGCCGGTCATCTATAGTGCCCGGTAAGGTATGTCATGTCGAAGTCCATGCCGTGCGGGTCGTCGTGGGCACAGTGAACACCGTGTGAGCCTGTCATCAACAACCGACCACTGTGCCCGCGTCACCCGCAAAGTCTTCGGTATGGCCTCGTAGTTGCGAGTCTTGTCGCTATACCAGGGTGTACCATGCACTATGCAGCACGTCGCCCTGTCCTACTGATTGTGTCCGGCTATGACCGTGTAGCCGAGTCCGTGACTTGTCGCCATTCCTGGTTCCGGCTACTGGCTGGTTGCCGGTACGAAGTGCCTACGTCTAGCTATGATCTGCTAGCCGGACGTGAGCCGCCTGCCCTTGTTCTTTTCTGGTTGGGGTATCTGGGGGGGTCGTCCCCCCAACAATAAGTGTAGAGAGGTGTCCACTACGGGAACCGACTGAATGCGGCCCACTTGTCAGCATGTAACAGCAAGGGTCCACTACGGGACCCGACAGAACGCCACCCTACTTGTCAGCACATAACGGTGAGGGTCCACTACGGGACCCAACTGAACGCGGCCCCACTTGTTAGCACGTAACGGCAAAACTGACGGACAATGAGTTTTCAGACCGTGTGAGTGTTTCGTACAAGGAGATGGGCAAAAGTGAGGAAAAGCTAAGCGACCGGGGAA
Source organism: Avena eriantha (assembly GCA_910589775.1). Classification (NCBI taxonomy): domain Eukaryota; kingdom Viridiplantae; phylum Streptophyta; class Magnoliopsida; order Poales; family Poaceae; genus Avena; species Avena eriantha. The sequence goes on along the minus strand of OU342742.1, from coordinate 170,592,294 downwards.
AATTGAGTACAACTAACAAACCGAGGGTATGAAAATAGAAATCCCTTTTTTATTTTGCCTTGTAATGAACCTTTCTCCTCTTGTTTAATCACTCCTTTTGTCGGGAAAGATCTATTGTATCTGTTTATTATGCGTGCTAGTGGCTCCTTGTGTACTGAAATTCCTGTATTTTTTCGTCTGCTCTGCCAGATACTTTGTGATTCGGCAGCTCCTTCAGGGTCCACTCATACTTCGAATGCGCACCTATCTTCATCTGGGTTGGGTGCATCCAAAATTGCCATTGTTCACGCAATCGATCCGCCATTATATGCAGAAAAGATTGAGTAGGTGAAGAAGCTTGAGGGTAAACTTTGGGTTGTCCAAGCAATGGTGTATGTATCTCAATTGAAGATGCGCAAGGCCCTGGACCGTGAAGCGTATTTCTATGAAGAAATTCTTAGGGCGAGCGAGAAGATGCTATGTAAGTATTCCATAATACTTCTAAAATTTTCTTGCTTAGTCGTAGAAATTGACTTTCCTTCTTTGTTTTAGGTATTCGATTGTGCGATAGGGAGGAGACCCAATGTCTGCGCAGTCAAATACATGCTCTGATGACTGCTTCCCAAAGTACAGAGACTGATTTCTGGATTTATCATCACCGTGCTTATTCGGTAGCTTTGCTTCAAGATCGCATATCAGAGGCGGAACAGTTTGCTGAGTGCTGCCGCAAGTCATTAGTTGTTGTATACAATGTTATGTTTCCCTGAGATCCTCAACCTCAAAGCCTGGTTGATTTGAGGGCGAAATTTTGGCAGGACGAGCGGATTCACCATTATGTGAAGTTTTAGCTTGTGGCGGGTGCTAAGCTTGCACTTTCCTGGATACACGCACACCATCATATGCTGGATTTAGATACCGTGTCTCTAGGACTAACTCCCCCTCCTGACAGTGGATTGGTTAGCATGGCGCCTCATTATGTGACTACCTGCATATCTGCCATCAGGATTGTCCAGAGATGCTTGGAGGAAGACGAAGATTTCTTCCTCGATTTTGCCATCTGAATGTTTCCTGTATTGTATATCTTTGTATTCACAGGAATAATGTGCGATGCCTTTGTTTTTACCAAAAAGGTCGTAAATTTATACGAGATTTTTTTGTTACGCGAGGCCTTTTCCTTTGCTTGATGTCTAGAGGCTGAGTGAGCTTATTCGGGTCAAAGGCGCAAAGATTTTGATATGGTGTACTTATCGAAGCCCTCGCGTGTCGGATGGCTTGATGACCAGTCATTGGTTAATATAGCCCCTGAATATGGTTGATGAATAGAACAACAGAAAGATTGAGACCCAGTTTTGGGAACTTATCTTTATTTATCGTCAAATCATAGAGGATACATATTTGGCATGCTTGCCTGCCGTTGGCCTTATTGAATATAAAATGCATGAAATTTAAAGAACATCCTAAAATTTTCGGCTTCTATCTTGAGGTACTCCATTGCTATCTTGTTGAAAACAATGAGCGTGCCTTTATACGCAGGACCAATGCTAGAGGCCGGATAGGTCGCCTTTGGGTTTGCGTGGTACACCAGATTTTATGGAATCTGCTCGATGGGGAAATGTCCTTCGGGTAATAACTCTGTGTCTACAATTTTTAGCTGGCCGAACTCTGCATCCATTGATACATTACAAATGTATCTATAATTTTTGATGTTCCATGCTTGGTTTTATCTACTTTCTTATGTTTTATTCCAGCTTTGGAGTACTTTTCATATGATTTCTTGGACTAACCTATTAACAAGATGCACAGTGCCAGCTGCCTGTTTTCTGCTATTTTTTGTTCCAGTAAAGTCAGAAAATGAATATTCTCGGAATTGGACGGGACAAAAGCCAAAGTCAGTTTTTCACCAAGGGACACATGGAGCCAGAATACGGGACGGAGAGGGGCTGGGGCCCGGCCACACCACCTGGCCACGCGGCCAGGCCTGGCCCGTGCCAGGGGGTGGTCTGGCCGCCCAGGCACCCCCTCGGTCTCCCCTTCCGACTATAAGATGCCTCCGATACAGAAACCCTAAGTACCCGATCAAAATTCCACGAAAGAGTCTGTAGATGCCGTCGTCTCCATCCCTAGAGCGGGAGGGATCTGAAGCTCTTCCCGGCACCCTGCCGGAGAGGGGAATTCACCCTGGAGGCCTTCTTCATCATCATGCAAGCCTCCGGTGTGATGCGTGAGTAGTTCATCTCTGGACTGCGGGTCCATGTAGTAGCTAGATGGCTGGTTCTCCTCCTTTGTGCTATCATGTTTAGATCTTGTGAGCTCCGTTCATGATCAAGATCATCTATTTATAATTCTGCATGTTGTGTTTGCGGGGATCCGATGTATATTGAGATGCTATTTTAGATTGGTTATTGATTCTATCATGTCTTTGTTATTTTTGATCTTGCATGCTTTCCGTTGTTAGTAGCTATCTTGGCCAAGTAGATGCTAGCAACTCCAAGAGTTAGTATTTATGCTCGATAGTGGGTTCATGCCTCTGGTAATCTGGGGAAGTGACTGAAATCTCTAAGGTACTAGATGTGCTGTTGCTACTAGGGAGAAAACAACAATCCTTTGTTCATAGAACAATCGTATTGTTTACTTTACACGCAATTTGTAATGCAATAATCTGTTGCTTGCAACTTAATACTGGAGGGGCTTCGGATGATAACCTGAAGATGGATTATTAGTCATAGATGCAGCTGGATGATGGTCTATGTATAATGTTGTAATGCCCAATCAAGTCTCAAAGGAGTCAAGATGAGTAGTATATGCTTGTATGCTTTCTCGATGTTTGTCAATTGCCCCGTTGTAATTTGTTCACGCAACATGTTATCTATCTTAAGGAGAGCCACCTGTAGTGAACTATGGACCATGGTCCTTTCTTTTACATCAATCTACAATCATCTATTTACTTCTTTGTGTTTACTTTCTGCAAACTACTACTTTCTTCCATTCGATACGTTTAATCCTTTGTTTTCAGCAAAACCGGTGAGATTGACAACCTCATCGCAAGTTGGGGACAGTGTTATGTGGTTGTGTTGTGCAGGTCTCCACGTTGCTACTAGCACCGATAGTGCGCCCTGCCAAGGCTCAGCTAGCAACACCTTTGGGGTGTTTCCTTGCTCCTACTGGTTCGATTAAACCTTGGTTTCATACTGAGGGAAAACTTGTTGTTGTGCTCATCATACCTTCCTCTTGGAGTTCCCCAACGAGCTTGATATATTTTGGGCCATCAAGCTATTTTTCTGGCGCTGTTTCCGGGGAGTCAAGGACATCTTCACAAGGCGAGTCCCTCATAACCAATCTCTTTACTTTGTTATTTTTGTTTTGCTTAGTTTGCTTGTTTCTTTACCAAAAACACAAAAAAATTAGTTTTACAAGTTTGCTTTTTTATTAAAAACACAAAAAAATGACTACTCTTGAAAATACTAAGTTGTGTGACTTCACTAGCACCAACAACAATGATTTTATGAGCACGCCTATTGCTCCACTTGTTCCTGAAGCTACTTTCTTTGAAATAAAACCTGCTTTACTCAATCTTGTTATGAGAGAACAATTTTATGGTATTGGTAATGAAGATGCTACTGCCCATCTAAATAACTTTGTTGAACTTTGTGAGATGCAAAAGCATAGGGACATAGATGGAGATATTATTAAGCTTAAATTGTTTCCTTTTTCTTTGAGAGGAAAAGCTAAATAATGGTTGAATTCCTTAACTAGGAATAGTATTGATTCTTGGACTAAATGCAAGGATGCTTTCATTTGAAAATACTATCCTCCTGCTAAGATTATATCTATGAGAAGTGAAATAATGAAGTTTAAGCAATCTAATAATGCACATGTTGCTCAAGCTTGGGAAAGAATGAAATCTTTGGTAAAGAATTGTCCCACTCATGGACTGACTGCTTGGATGATCATCCAAACCTTTTATATAGGATTAAACTATTCTTCAAGGAACCTATTGGATTCTGCTGCTGGAGGTACGTTTATGACCATTACTTTGGGTGCTACAACAAAGCTTCTGGATAATATGATGGTTAACTATTCTGAATGGCATACTGAGAGAGCTCCACAAGGTAAGAAGGTAAATTCTGTTGAGGAAACCTCCTCCTTGAGTGATAAGATTGATATTATTATGTCTATGCTTGTGAATGGGAAAGCCCATGTTGATCCAAATAATGTTCCCTTAGCCTCTTTGGTTGCTCAAGAAGAGCAAGTTGATGTGAACTTCATAAGAAATAACAATTTTGGCAATAATGCTTATAGGAATAATTTTGGTAACAACAATTATAAGCCATATCCTCCCAACAACGGTAATACTTATGGAAATTCCTACAACAATAATAGGAGTGCTCCCTCTGAACTTGAAGTTATGCTTAAAGACTTTATTAGTAAGCAAACTGCTTTCAATAAAACTATTGAGGAAAACTCTCTAATGCTGAAAGAAATATAGCATCTTTGGCTGAAGCACAATCCTCTTTGATTAATAAAATGGCTGCTAAACCTGAAACTATTGATAATCCTTTTATAGCTACTAATGCCATACAAGTTAGAATTGATGAAAATGTTAGAATATTAGCTGAATTGCATGCTCAGTGGGAGAGAGAAGATGAACTTGCTAGAAATGTTTGTGTTTCTACTATCACTACCACTAATGTTGAAACTAGTAATAGTTCTACTACTTTAGATGATAAATTTGATTTTGATCTTGATGGTTGCAATATCTCTGAAGTTATTAAGTTCCTACAAAAGCTTGCTAAAAGACCTAATGCTAGTGCTATGAATATGGCCTTTACCAAACACATTACTAATGCTCTCATAAAAATTAAAGAAGAAATATGAAACATAAAGCTTCTATTCCTATAAAACAAGAGGATGGTTGGGAACCCATCATTAATATGAAAGTGAATGATTTTGTCTTCAAAGCTTCATGTGATCTTGATAGTAGTGTTTCTATTATGCCTAGAAAGATTTATGATATGCTTGATTTTCCACCACTTGAAGATTGTTATTTGAATGTCCCACTTGATGATAATGCTAAAAAGAAACTCATGGGGAGTCTTACTGATGTTCTTATTATTGTTAACAATGCTTATGTCCTCGTTGATTTCTATGTTTTGGATGTTGAATGCAATGTTTCTTGTCCTATTACTTTGGGAAGACCTTTTCTTAGAACTGTTGGTGCCATTATTGATATGAACGAAGGCACCATTAAATATCAACTCCCACTCAAGAAAGGTATAGAACACTCCCCTAAGAAGAGAGAGAAGATTTCTTTTGTTTCTCCTATGAAAACAAAATTTGCTCTTAATGCCTTCCTTTGAGAACACTTGATTCTTTTTCTTGCTTCTTATGCCTAACTTAAAGGCGTTAAAGAAAAGTACTTATTGGGAGATAACCCAAAAGTTTTAGATGAGTCTTGGAAGTTATTACCTCTATAATAACCGCTCTTTATCCTTTTTATTTGCTTTTTGTGCCAAGAATAACCTCTAATGAGAGAAAAGTAATGATTGAGAAAGTTGCTGTTCCGAAACAGATTTTTGTGCTTCACCGTAAAAATTCGTGTAAAATCTCCGTACGTCCTTTTGTGCCGTGATTGTTTTTGCTTCTGCCCCAGGTTGTTATCGAACTTTCTTTAGTTAAACACTTTTTGATTTGAGCAACATAAGGTCTTTGAAAAAATTCATCTTTACCTGCTGGTCTGTTTTGACAGATTTTTGCCATTTTCTGCATTTGCTTCTTGTTGGTTCCTTTTTGAGTTCTTTTGGGGAATTGAGCTTTTTGAGGGAAGTGCTACAGTAGCTTGTGTTTTAATGGAAGTTTTATTGGTGTTAGAACTAAACCTAAATACTTATTATCTTGAGTGCACTAATGTTGCTAATAAAGATTGTGTGAAGTTTTTTATGAAGGAAAAATTTCAGGTGTATGGAAGGAATGAGTAATGAGATGAAGGATGGACTAAAGCTCAAGATTGGGGATTCCACGCGTGTCACCCCAAGAAATATCCAAGAAGTAGAAGCATCAAAGCTTGGGGATGCCCAAGGCATCCCCTCTTCATCAATAAAAATCCCAGGTTTCTTCCAAACGCTTCATTTTTATTGTTTCATGCACAGTTGTGTTGTTCTTGGAGCGTCTTCTTTTTTGTTTTTGTTTTTATTTTTCGTTTGCTTGGTTTGCTTAGTTTTCTGAATAAATTTTTTGGACCCCCTCTTTCGTGCATTGGTTTCAAATAGTTTGGTTTGGATTGGAAAAGAGTAGGAAATTTCATGCTTAAGTGGTAAAGAGAGCTTGTTTTTTACTGTGGCCTATGCTTTGTCATGCCATGCTTGATATTGTTTTGTATTTATGCTTAGTATTATTTGCTGTAGCATGGCTTGTTATAAACAATTGAGATTGCTTAATGTGCCTTGGAAGGATCATACGTTGTTTTAGCATATTAAAGCATAGTATTGTGGTATTCTCCTTTGACGCTTTATTTGGGCTGACTTGGCACATGCTCACACCATGTTATGACTATCCCAAGTCACCATAGCCTTGAAGATCCTTTAGTTTTCAACTTGTAATATCACTTTATGCTTTGATCAATGATGTTTTGTCGCTCTGCATGATTATGGCCATTATTGCTCTCTTAGTTTGTCGCTCCCAGTATTTTGCTAGCCTCCACAACCAAGTATGAGTTATTCCAAAGAGTCCACCATACCTACCTACTAGCATACGCTATTCCAAGTATATTCATGTTTTTATCTACCTTCTGAATTAAACTTGTTATGAGAAAACTAGTGATTAAAGCTCTCACGAACTTGATGGCACACTTTACTTTTCTTGCCCTTAATAAACTTGAACCATTGTGTCTTCTATGTTGTATGTGCTTGCACTTATTTGTTGGGGATTAGCAGAACCATGCTTTCATGGGGAACGCTTTAAACATTGCACTTGTACTTTGTACCTAGTTGATATCATGCTCTTTTGTCTATGGATGTCGTCGGTGTGAAATGAAAGGGGAGCTTGTAAGTCCATGGAGTTATGTATATGTGTTAGAGAAACGCTTGGTCCGCTAGTCTAATCCATGCTGACATGGTGGAAACCTGCAGCGTAACCATAATGAGCTGTCTATGAAGCATTCTTCTTATAAAAAAAGAGTCAAATATTGAGAAAAAAGCGAAAAAGAGAAAAAAAGGAGATATATGAAAAGAGGAAAGAGAGAAAAAAGCACCATATTCCCATGGTAAATAAGAAGATTGCTGAGATGTTCGTTGTCTGCTTGCCTTGTCATTTTGATATGGGGGTTATTCCGTATCATCGGGCAAGGGGTACCCTGTTGGCGGTTCTATATGATACACATGTACTTACGATGACAAGAACTTACCGGTGACTAAACTTGAGTAGCATGAGGAGTGGCCCTCGTATTCAAGGGACATGAGATTTCCAACTTATACTTCGTCAAGCATATACACCATAGTTTGTTCACTTTAACCTTAATCACTTCAAGATGCTTATGATAGGGGCAATGAGAGCTGAAAGCTATTACGTACCATAATTTTTGGAAGCTCTTTATGAAACTTGAATCCCTACTTCCTTCTATGAAGGACTTTCTTCCACTTTTAGATTGAGTCTTCACCTTGTATCTTTATGCACCTACTTTGAGAGCATAGTGTCCATTCTTAGTTCTATGTGCATTGTCCCAAGACTTGTTGATTGATGCATAACTTGATATTGCTTGTTTTAAACTATTTGTATCTAGTCACTCTTATGAACTTTGAAGGTGTCCCATGCATTTATATTTGCTACTCTATGAGGGACAAGCTGAATGCTATTATGCTATGTTTTCTTTATGTGAAATAAACAAACGTCTTGCAAAGTATTGTTATTCATGAATCTTTTGTTTATGCCCTTTCATGTTGCAACATAGTTGCTTTGTCTTATTGCTAGAACTTTGTCTTTCATGTTATGATTGAAGTACTATGATCCCAGCTTTGAATGTTTTGCAAATACTTTGATCAAGTTTATGATGGTGCATGTCACTTCAAAAATTATTCTTTCTTTTTATCACTTACCTACTCGAGGACGAGCAGGAGTTAAGCTTAGGGATGTTGATACATTGCAAATGTATCTATAATTTTTGATGTTCCATGCTTGTTTTTATCTACTTTCTTATGTTTTGTTCCATCGTTGGAGTACTTTTCATATGATTTCTTGGACTAATCTATTAACAAGAGCCACAGTGCCAGCTGCCTGTTTTCTGCTGTTTTTGGTTCCAGGAAAGTCAGAAAATGAATATTCTCGGAATTGGACGGGACAAAAGCCAAAGTCAGTTTTTCACTGAGGGACACACGGAGCCAGAATACGAGACGGAGAGGGGCTGGGGCCCGGCCACACCACGTGGCCGCGCGGCCAGGCCTGGCCCACACCAGGGGTGGTCTGGCCACCCCATGCACCCCCTTGGTCTCCCCTTCTGACTATAAGATGCCTCCGATATAGAAACCCTAAGTACCTGATCAAAATTCCACGAAAGAGTCTATAGCCGCCGTCTTCTCCATCCCTAGATCGGGAGGGATCTGAAGCTCTTCCCGGCACCCTGACGGAGAGGGGAATTCACCCTGGAGGCCTTCTTCATCACCATGCAAGCCTCCGGTGTGATGCGTGAGTAGTTCATCTCTGGACTGCGGGTCCATGTAGTAGCTAGATGGCTGGTTCTCCTCCTTTGTGCTATCATGTTTAGATCTTGTGAGCTCTGTTCATGATCAAGATCATCTATTTATAATTCTGCATGTTGTGTTTGCGGGGATCCGATGGATATTGAGATGCTATTTTAGATTGGTTATTGATTCTATCATGTCTTTGTTATTTTTGATCTTGCATGCTTTCCGTTGTTAGTAGCTATCTTGGCCAAGTAGATGCTAGCAACTCCAAGAGTTATTATTTATGCTCGATAGTGGGTTCATGCCTCTGGTAATCTGGGGAAGTGACAGAAATCTCTAAGGTACTAGATGTGTTGTTGCTACTAGGGATAAAACAACAATCATTTGTTCATAGAACAATTGTATTGTTTACTTTACATGCAATTTGTAATGCAATAATCTGTTGCTTGCAACTTAATACTGGAGGGGGTTTGGATGATAACCTGAAGGTGGATTATTAGTCATAGATGCAGTTGGATGACGGTCTATGTGTAATGTTGTAATGTCCAATTCTCAAAGGAGTCAAGATGAGTAGTATATGCTTGTATGCTTTCTCGATGTTTGTCAATTGCCCCGCTGTAATTTGTTCACCCAACATGTTATCTATCTTAAGGAGAGCCACCTCTAGTGAACTATGGACCCCAGTCCTTTCTTTTACATCAATCTACAATCATCTGTTTACTGCTTTCTATTTACTTTCTACAAACTACTACTTTCTTCCATTCGATACGTTTAATCCTTTGTTTTCAGCAAAACCGGTGAGATTGACAACCTCATCGCAAGTTGGGGACAGAGTTCTGTGGTTGTGTTGTGCCGGTCTCCATATTGCTACTAGCACCGGTAGTGCGCCCTGCCAAGGCTCAGCTAGCCACACCTTTGGGGTGTTTCCTTGCTCCTACTGGTTCAATTAAACCTTAGTTTCATACTGAGGGAAAACTTGCTGCTGTGCTCATCATACCTTCCTCTTGGGGTTCCCCAATGAGCTTGATATATTTTGGGCCATCATCCATCCCGAAAGATTCTAATAATTTGTTAAATTCTTGATCGCAATTATCCGATCGAGTGAAGCTTCCTCTTACGGTTATGATCCCATTGGGGGCTTGCATTTTGAGTACCAGATATGCGTAATGGGGTACCGCCATGAACCTGGCGAAGGATGGGCATCCCAGGATCACGTGGTATTGTGACGGCCAGTCCATAACCTCAAATTCGAGTTTTTTGCGCATGAAGTTGTTTCTTGATGCGAAGACTATGTCAAGATAGACTTTGCCTAGAGGAACTTCGGCTTTGCGTGGAACTATCCCATGAAAAGTTGGATTTGTGGGTGCTAGATTTGTTAGGGACCAATTCATTGCCTGTAGGGTTTTGGCATAAATTAGGTTGATGCTGCTTCCTGCATCCAAGAACACCTTGCTCATGTCGAACCCGCCAATTTGTGCCTCCACTATTAAGGCTGACTGGCCCGATCACGGCACCCGAAGTGGGTGATCTGCTCTGCTGAATGTTATTACTTGCTCTGACTAGTGGAGATACTCTAGTGTAGGTTGTGGCACTATTACTGCCATATTTACTTGTCTTGTGATCATCTTCTATGTCCTATTGGATGGTCACCCTTTCTGGATCATTGACATTGCTCCCTTAGACCTCGGGTACTCATCTTTTTGATTTGTTGTGTTTTGCGGCTGCCTTGCTGGCGGATGTACTGGCAGTGGTGGTGGTGCGCCAATAGCTAAAGTGCCAGGTGTAGTGGCGTATCGTCAGCTTGGTGCTTCGGTTGCCTTTTTTAAAACGTTCGACAATCTTTCATGAGGTGGTTTGATCGTATTTTTTCTGTTGAATTGACGTAGAAGTGCATATTGCAGGGTCCCTCTAATATTTGCATTGGTGACATTGGTGGCTCCCAAACTCTTGGCTGATATCGATGAGTTGGTTGGCTCCCTCCAACATCGTCTATGTTGCTGCAGTACCCACTATTGTGATCGTCGCTTCTTCGGTTGTCCCCTCCTGAGAAACCAGCTACACCATAGCTTGGTCCGTTGTATCCATGGTTGATCCGTCGTCTTCTGTCATTGTTGCGCCTGTCCCTGTCTTCTTCGGGTGAATGGACTCGCTTATTGTGTACTGCATCTTCTCCATCATCCCAGCGATTTGCCATATCTATGAATTCTTGTCGGCGGAGACCGTCATTGAAGGCTGATGTCTACTCACTTCTATTCTTGTAGACAGTTGTTGGGCCTCCAAGTGTAGAGGTCTGTAGAATAGCAGCAAGTTTCCCTTAAGTGGATTACCCAAGGTTTATTGAACTCAGGGAGGAAGTGGTCAAAGGTATCCCTCTCAAGCAACCCCGCAATCAAGATACAAGAAGTCTCTTATGTCCCCAACACACCCCAATACACTTGTCAGGTGTATAGGTGCACTAGTTCGGCAAAGAGATAGTGAAATACAAGTGGTATAAATAATTATAAGTGGTAACGGTGCCAGAAAATAGCTTTGATGGCGTGGACGAGACTAAAGGCAAACTAAAATAAAGATGGCAGCAAGCAAACATGTAACAGATCTAGTTGCAAACGGTGTTTCAATGCTTAGAAAAAAGGCCTAGGGATCATACTTTCACTAGTGAACACTCGCATATAAATTTCTTCTCTTTATGATACTACTCTGAACTACTCTCTGGTTGGACACTCTAATCCATGGTACGGCTATAACAACACACCTAAAAGTTCGCTTTCCCCATCTAGATAACCCCATAGTCACCTTGAGCGCTAAACACCACAATTTCATAGAGACATCCAACTCCAAATATAAATCATAACAAGTACTTGTAATCTCTAGCCTAAGTGCCACCATGGTGTGCACGCTGTCACTTTCACACACATGGGGAGAGCAGAGATCTATTAAAGCACTTGAGTAGCAAGGTAGATCTACTTGATTACAAAGCTCATGATCACAATATGATCATGCATAGAGAGAGATGAACACATAGCTACTGGTAGAACCCTTAGCCTCGAGGAAGAACTACTCCCTCATCATCATGGGAATCAACAACGGCGATGGAGATGGTGGTGGAGATCGATGGAGATGGCTCCGGGGGCAATTCCCCGTCCCGGCAGGGTGCCGGAACAGAGACTTTCTATCCCCCGAATCTCCCCTTCGATGGCGGCGGCGCTGCGGAACTTTTCATGGTTGGAGGCTGGATTCTTTAGGGTTTCTGCATCGGAGGCTTCTTATAGGCGAAAGGGCGATGTCAGAGGGTGGACCAGGGGCCCAAACCACCTAGTGGTGTCGCTAGGGGGACCCACGCCACCCTATGGTGTGGCCAGTCCCTGGCCCCTCTCCGTCTCGTCTTCTGGCTTCGTGAGTCTTCCGGTAAAATATCAACTTTGGCTTTTGTCCCGTCCAATTCCGAGAATATTCATTTTCTGGCTTTTATAGATCCAAAAACATAAGAAAATAGGCAATTGGCACTGTGGCATCTTGTTCATAGGTTAGTTCCAGAAAATGTGTAAAAGTACTCCAAAGTGTGGACAAAACATAAGAAAGTAGATATAAAACAAGCATGGAACATCAAAAATTATAGATACGTTTGCAACGTATCAACATCCCCAAGCTTAACTCCTGCTCGTCCTCGAGTAGGTAAGTGATAAAAAGAAGAATAATTTTTTAGGTGACATGCACCATCACAATCTTGATCAAGGCATTTATAAAACATTGATAGCTAGGATCATAGTACTTTAACATAACATGACAGATATAGTTCTAACAATAAGACATAGTGACTATGCATGCAACATGAAAGGATAGAAACAAAGATCATGAATAACAATGCATTGAAAGATGTTTGTTTGTTTCACATATAGAAAACATAATGAGAATGACATTCAGCTTGTCCCTCATAGTGTAGAAAAACATAAATGCATAGGACACCTTCAAAGTTCATAAGGGTGACTAGATACAAGTAGTTTAAGAACAAGCAATATCAAAGTTATGAATCAATCAACAAGTCTTGGGACAATGCACATTAAACTAAGAATGGCCACTATGCTCTCTCAATAGGTGCATAAAGATAGAAGATGGAGACTCAACATAAAAGTAAAAGAAAGGCCTTCACGGAAGGAAGCAGGGATTCAAGTCTCATAAAGAGCTTCCAAAAATTATGGTACATATTAGCTTTCAGCTCTTATTGCCCCTATTATAAGCATCTTGAAGTGATTAAGGTTAAAGTGACACAACTAAGAGGATATGCTTGACAAGTTATAAGTTGAAATCTCATGCCCCTTGCTTACGAGTACCGAACCCCATGCTACTCAACTTCAGTCACAAGTAAGCTCTTGTCATTGTAAGTACATATGTATAATAGAGAACCGCCAACGGGTTACCCCTTGCCCCATCACACAGGAGCTATCCCATATCAAAATGACAAGGCAACAGACAATGATCATCTCAGTGATCTTTTTATTTGCTATTTGCATAGGCTTTTATTGAGGATGCTTCATATAATGCTCATTATGCTTATGCTGCAAGTTTCCACCATGATTAGGCATGGCTTAGGCTAGCTACCCAGGCGTTTCTCTAACACACATATAAACTCCATGATAACAAGTTCCCCTTTTATTTCACACCGTCGGGATCCATAAGCAAAAGAATCATGATATCAACAGAATAATAAGTGCAATGTTGAAAGTGTTCCCCATGATACATGGTTCTTCTAACTTCAACTTATAAAGCTCAAGCATATACGCAACAAAGATGGACACAATGGTTCAAGTTTATTAAGTGCAAGAAAAGTAAAGTGTGCCATCAAGTTTGTGAGAGCTTTAATCACTAATTTTCACATAACAAGTTTAATTAGGAAGGTAGATAAAAAACATGAATGTACTTGGAATAGCAAATGCTAATAGGTAGGTATGGTGGACTCTTTGGAATAACTTGGTTTTATTTGGAGTTGGATGCATGAGTGGAACTCATACTTGGTATGGGGCTAGCAAAAGACTGGGAGGGACCAACTAAGAGAGCAATAATGGCCATAATCATGCAAAGTGACAAAATATCATTAATTTAAGCATAAAGTGATATTACAAGTCAAAAACTAAATGATCATCGAGGCTATGGTGACTTGGGATAGTCATAACATGGTGTGAGCATGCGCCAAGTCAACCCAAATAAAGCATCAAAGGAGAATACCACAATACTATGCTTTAATATGCTAAAACAACGCATGATTCTTTCAAGGCACATTATACACTCTCAATTATTTGTAACAAGTCATGCTACAACAAAAATCACTAAGCATAAGATCAAAGCAACATCTAGCATGACATGATAAAGTCTAAGTCATAGTCAAAAACAAGCTCCTTTTATACCACTTAAGCATGAACTTTTCCTACTATTTTCTAATCCAAACAAACTTATTTGAAAGAACTCACAAAGATAATAATAAATAAATATCAGTGAGCTTGTCTCACAATCCACAAAGAAGACCTAAAAAGTTCTAAGCTGAAAGCACAACAAAACTAAGGCTAAACACAGTGCTAGCAAAAGAGAACACTCACACAACAATAAGAATGAAAACTAGAGTGTTCTAAATAATGAAAACAGAGTGTGTCTCTCTCCAAAAGAAGTGCTGGGAACCAACCAACTTATTGCAGCAAACAAAGAAAAAGAAAACTAAAAATAAAAACAAAGACGCTCCAAGAACAACACAATAGTGCATGAAACAATAAAAAAGAAGTGTCTAGAAAGACCTGAGATTTTTATTGATGAAGAAGGGGATGCCTTGGGCATCCCCAAGCCTTGATGCTTGTACTTCTTGGATATTTCTTGGGGTGACACAGGTGGCATCCCCAAGGTTGAGCTTTAGTCCATTCTTCATCTCATTACATCATTCTTTCCATATACCTGAAATGTTTCCTTCATACAAAACTTCACACAATCTTTATTAGAAACATTAGTGTACTCAAGATAATAAGTCTTTGGGTTCAGTTTCCACACCAATAAAACTTCCATTAAAACACAAGCTACTGTAGCATTTCCCTCAAAAATCTCAATTCCCCAAAAAGAACCCAAAATGGAATCAACAAGAAGCAAATGCAAATAATGGCAGAAATCTGTCAAACAGATCAGCAGGTAAAAACCAATTTTTTGAAGACCTTCTGTTGCTCAGATCGAAAATTGTTGAACTAACAAAAGTGGGATAACAACCTGTTGCAGAAGCACAAAAAATCACATCTCAAACCGACGTACAGAGATTTTTCACGAATGTTTACAGTGAAGCACAAAAATCTGTTTTGGGACAGCAACTTTCCCAAGCATTACTTCTCTCTCATTAGAGGTTACTCTTGGCACAAAAACCACACAAAAATGATAAGGAGCGGTTCTTACAAAGGTAATAACTTCCAAGACTCAACTAAAACTTTTGGGTTATCTCCCAATAAGTTCTTTTCTTTAACGCCTTTAAGTTAGGCATCATAGTTTGAGAAGATGCTCACATAAGAAATATGAATTGAAGTAAAATGAGAGCATCAAGAAGAAAATATGGAACAAATTTAAGTCTTACCCACTTCCTATGAAAAATAATCTTGTAAAGAAACAAGTCATGAAAGCACAAAGCAACAAGCATAAGAAAACAAAACAAGTGCAACTTCAAAATTTTCAACATAAAGAGGGGAAGCTTAATATTATCGAGATGCATAAAACCATGTTTCCCTCTATCATAATAACTTTCAGTAGCATAATGAATAAAATTAAAAATATAACTAACACATAAAACATTATTATCATGGGCCACATGCATAAAAGAATTAATACTCTCCTCATAGTCTGTCTTATTAATCATGGTGGGAGCAAATTCAACAAAATAGCTATCATTATTGTTCTCATCACCATAATCATCAAATATAGGAGGCATATTGTAATCATAATTAATTTTCACCTCAATAGTAGGTGGACTGAAAATATCATATTCATCATTGTAATCATCATATATTGGAGGCATAGTATCATCAAAGTAAATTTTCTCCTCCATGATTGGGGGACTAAAAATATCATGCTCATCAAAACTAGCTTCCCCAAGCTCAGACTTTTCCATAGCATTAGCAATAATGGTGTTCAAAGAATTCATACTAATAACATTGCTATTAGCATGCAAATAAAGTTCCATAGGTTTTTTAATTTTCTCTTCAGACACTTCATGTTCTAACTCAAGATAAATACTATAAAGCTCTCTAATTTTGTTGTTGTTTTCCATTAAGCCTAACTAGTGAAAACAAGAAACAAAAAGCTATAATTGCAGAATCTAAAGGAAATAAGTTTGAGCACTCACACACTAGCAACAGTACTATAAGATAGCTTAGTAGCCAGGGGATGTGAGTACCTTTTACCTTACCTCCCCAGCAACGGTGCTAGAAAATAGCTTGATGTCTACTCACTTCTATTCTTGTAGATAGTTGTTGGGCCTCCAAGTGCAGAGGTTTTTAGAACAGCAATAATTTTCCCTTAAGTGGATTACCCAAGGTTTATCGAACTCAGGAAGGAAGTGGTCAAAGGTATCCCTCTCAAGCAATCCTACAATCAATATACAAGAAGTCTCTTGTGTCCCCAACACACCATACACTTGTCAGGTGTATAGCTGCACTAGTTCGGCAAAAAGAGATAGTGAAATACAAGTGATATAGATAATTATAAGTGGTAACGGTGCCATAAAATAGCTTTGATGGCGTGGAAGAGACTAAAGGCAAACTGAAATAAAGATGGCAGCAAGCAAACATGTAACAGATCTAGTTGCAAACGGTGTTTCAATGCTTAGAAATAAGGCCTAGGGATCATACTTTCACTAGTGAACACTCTCATATAAATATCTTCTATTTAAAATACTACTCTGAACTACTCTCCGATTGGACACTCTAATCCATGGTAGGGCTATAACATCACACCTCAAAGTTTGCTTTTCCCATCTAGATAACCCCACACTATCACCTTGAGCGCTAGATGGTTCCAACAAACACACAATTTCATAGAGACATCCAACTCCAAATATAACTCATAACAAGTATTTGTAATCTCTAGCCTAAGTGCCACCATGGTCTGCACGATGTCACTTTCACACACATGGGGAGAGTAGAGATCTATTAAAGCACTTGAGTAGCAAGGTAGATATACTTGATTACAAAGCTCATGATCACAATATGATCATGCATAGAGAGAGATGACAGATAGCTACTGGTAGATCCCTTAGCCTCAAGGAAGAACTACTCCATCATCATCATGGGAATCAGCAACGACGACGGAGATGGTGGTGGAGATCGATGGAGATGGCTTCGGGGGCAATTCCCCGTCCCGATAGGGTGCTGGAATAGAGAATTTCTGTCCCCTGAATCTCCCCTTCGGTGGCGGAGGCGCTGCGGAACTTTTCATGGCTGGAGGCTGGATTCTTTAGGGTTTCTGCATCGGAGGCTTCTTATAGGCGAAAGGGCGATGTCAGAGGGTTGACCAGGGGCCCACACCACCTGGTGGCGTAGCCAGGGGGACCGGCGCCAGCCTATGGTGTGGCTAGCCCCTGGCCCCTCTCCGTCTCGTCTTCTGGCTTCGTGAGTCTTCCGGTAAAATATCGACTTTGGCTTTTGTCCCGTCTAATTCCGAGAATATTCATTTTTTGGCTTTTTTGGAACCAAAAATAGAAGAAAATAGGCAACTGGCAGTGTGGCATCTGTTAATAGATTAGTTCCAGAAAATGTGTAAAAGTACTCTAAAGTGTGGACAAAACATAAGAAAGTAGATATAAAACAAGCATGAACATCAAAAATTATAGATACGTTTGCAACGTATCAAAGGCGTCGATTACCCTTCCATCGGATATGGCTTCAGCTGAATTTTTGATGATGTTCCACTGCTAGATGAAGGCTCGTATTGATTCTCCTGGTTTCTCCTTGAAAGCTCGCAATTGTTCCAAGGATGCAGGTCGCTTGAACATGGAGTGGCAATGCCAGATGAACTTGTCCTCAAGGTTGTTCCAACTGCAGATGGATTCTTTGGGTAACTACCTTAGCCAGGACCGAGCGACACCAGCTAAATGCAGCTGCAAGCTCAGCATTGTGGTGGATTTGGAACCACCTTGTAGTTTGATGGTAACTAGGTAATCTGCCAACCAAGGTTTGGGTTCCCAAAGGCCGTCATAATTCTGGCGGTCATGAGGGAGTTTGAAATCTTTGGGTACTGGAGTCTTGCGATCCCGTCGGGTAAAGCAACTAGCCCCACACAGTTCATGCTCGTCCTCACTTTCACCATTGTAATATCTTCAGCTGATGCGCTCCTCCATGGATTTGTCAATCCTGCATTGCGTGATGTTGTCTCTTGCATCGTTCATGGCCCTGAGCCCGAAAAGTGCACCCTATGTGGCGACCGTTATCGTTAGGTGTGCCCCACATGCCGAGGGCTACTACGATGACGTGGGGATCTGTCGGGTTGACGTGTGACTCCTTGCTCTGCTTGCGCAAGGGATGCACCTACCATACCGAGGTTCATGAGAGAGGAGGGATGGAGAGCTGCACGAGGATCGTCATGTGCGTGTTGAGTTGTGAGAAGATGTTTGCGCATCTACAATTGCGGCTTGAGCTATTTTTGCTTTGATATGTCCTGTTGGGTTGACTGACATGAACAATAGGTCGAGATCTCGGGTCAGTTCATTTCTTTCGACATCTGGGATGTTTTGCAGTTGCGAGGCTCCTCTACTTGGTTGTGCTCCTATAGTTACACTTCCTGGTTCTCAGGTAGAAGTTAGCTGAGCTCGCCGAAGACTGGATTCGTCGGCTAGCCTTTTTCTCTCATCGAGTTTCCTCTGCATCCTTAGTAGATCCCTTTTTTGTGATGGAGCAGGTATTGATAGGCCATTAGTTCTTCGCGTGTGGCATCAACCGTCATTGGGATCGCACCCAATATTGCGTCCCTTGCTTTTTAACATGCTTCAGGTGGTAACCAGAAAGTTTGCCATTCCCCTTCACGTGGTTCTCCTCCTCCTTGGACTATGCAGTTGTTTGTAGGGTCTTCGTCGTCTTTGTGATTTCCTGCATTGTCATCCGTTAAAATATCATTGGGATCAAGGGTGGGATTACCATGGGAGTCGCGCTGAGTTGAGGCTTCTATGATGATTACACACACTTGGTGGTGCGTTATATATGAACTAGTAACGTCATTGTCGGATCTGAGTGTCATGGGAATGAGCACGACAGTCGCTACCAGGGGTAGCGATTGAAAGGATTTGGGGGCAAGAGTGAGTCTCCATCCGTGGTGCGAGATTGGGAGCGAGGACAAGGGGTTTACCCAGGTTTGCCCCCCGTAGGGTAAAGACCTACTTCCTACTAGATTGTATTATTGGAGATTGGATTACAAGGCTTGTAAGCTCGGTAGCTAGGCAGGGAATCGCTTGGAGGGGGGTAGCGAATAGAACGTAAGTATGCAGAGTACCCGAGGGAGGTTTATATAGGGGTGCCTTGCTAGGGTTTACAGGATTACAACCGAATTAGTTTAGGTTTTAGAGGAGTTTAACTAATCCGACTAGGCTTATCTACAACTTTGGGCCTCCAGCTTCTAGTCGTCAGGCTTCTCCTTTAGTCGCATTCCTATTGCCGTGTTTGTAGGCCTAGTCGTTGTGGGCTCAAGCCAGTCAAACCGGCCTTCTGGGTATACCCTGATTGGAATATCCCCATCAGTAGTCCCCGAGTGCGACGGGGGTTTGGCACGGGCGTCAATTTGGCAGTCGGAGTAGGTGAGTCCAGGGAGGCGCCCAGTCGAATCAGCGGCGGACTCCTCCAATGAAGGGAGAAATCATCTGTGTGTCTTCAGTCGCAGATTTGTAGAGTAAAATATAGCTCGAGCCGCCTCGCCCAAGCGGTTGGAATGGGCGAGTGAGTAAGCGAATCGACTGACCAATTTGGTCAAAGTTGGACCGTCAGTTTGGTTAAACTACCCGTTAGGTAAGTCCAACGGTAACATTGGCGGATTTAAGGCGAAGTAATGGCTATCCTGAAATTATCGGGTAGCGCTTCTTTATAAGGAGACTAATGGAGGAAAACGCGGGTATTCCTCACATCTCTCTGCCTCCCGTTCATCTTCAGTCTCTAGAGCCACTTCCGATCTAGAATTTCTAGCCCATGCGACCTTCTTCTCTTCTCGATGGCATCCACAAAAGATCTGTGGGGCAAATCCAAATGCACCATGGCCATCCTAAAATCGTTCCAGGACGCCAGCATTCTCTGCAAGCGGAATTGGCGAATCCCCATGGAGACCAAGCCGAAGCTGCGACCGGGGGAGTTCATCTGCTTCCTCAATCATCTGGAGAAGGGATTGGGGTTCCCAACCTCGATATTCTTTCAGTGTTTCTGCGCCTACTACACCATCAAGCCCTCCGACCTGGGGCCTCACAGCATTGAGCAACTCACCATCTTTGTTGCCTTCTGCGAGTGTTACCTGGGGTGCCACCCCTACTTCCCCCTTTGGTTGGAGCTGTTCCACGGCCGCGTCAGTCGTGAAGGGAAGCGTGGCCCCATCGTGTGGCGGGTAGCGTCACCTTTCAGCTGAAGCCTAAAGCCAAGTTTCTAAAGCTGCAGCTGCCAAAGAAAGCAGCAGGCGAGTGGAATAAATTATGGTTCTTCGTGAAGGAATCGACCCCCTCAGTCGAGGTGTCCCTCTTGATGTATACAGCCAAAAGGAGCAAACCATGCTGGTTGTCCGCGAGCAAGCTCCCCGACGACCAGAAGATGGATGTGGACAAGATGTTGTCTCGGGTCAGAGAGTTGGAGGAGGAAGGCCTAGAGACCATCAATTTACACAATTGCTGGCTCGGGTCGCGATTGGTCCCTCTGGCCACCCGAGCCCACTGGATGTACCAGTACACCGGGCCGGAGGACACAATACGGTCGAGTAGCGAGGCGTGGTAGTCCTGGACTACATGGCTGCTTTGAAGAAAATCACCAATGCGGAGTTCACCGGGACGAAGGTCGGGTTGGCTCCGTATACTTCCAGGAAGCGGAAGGCTCCTCCGGTAAACTCTCTTGTTTTTCTCATTTGCAGTTGTGGTTTTTGCAGTCGCTGATCCCCTTTGATTTTGGCTTTTCTAGGTTCTTGGGATCTGGCTTCCTCCGCTTGACAAGGAAGTCCTCGAGGAGGTCGAAGAAGAGGTAGAGGGCTCCGAGAGCAAGGAGGACATTGTGAAGGTGCAGGAGCCCTCCTCCGCATCTCAGAAGACCCGCGGCCAGAAGAGGCGCGACACCGAGGCCAGCCAGAGCCTTGATGATTTTGACAACAACGTTAAACTCGTTGATGAACACAGCTCACGGAGGGTGCCCATGCCAGCCAAGCCAACTCCAAAGACGAGGCCACCGGCAAAATCGACGGCCAAGGAAGTGGCCATGTTTGAGTCGGAGGGAAAATCCTACGATGAAGAGGTCACGGATGCGACAAAGGCGCCAGAGGACCCTTCTCCGGTGATGGAGCCAAAGGATGCGGACGTTGCCACCGAGGCCCCAACCGTGGTCAAAGGGCATGGCACTTGGACTATGCCAGAGCCAGAAGTCCAGGCGACCGCGGGGTCGGTGGCTCCACCGGTGAAGGAAATGGGAGAGGCGCCGGCCCCAAAGGAGCCGGTGGTTCCTGTGGCGAGAACCAAACCGATGAAGAAGCCCATGACGAAGTGGAAGGTGAGCTTGCTGGAGAGGGGGCCGACTCGGCCAATATGGCCCGATCTAGAGAAGCCCGTGCATATCAGTATAGGCCTACACTTCATTCCGGTCACCAAGTGAGTACTTTTGGTCCTTTGTCTTATTCGCATTTCTTGCTTTGAATCTATTTAGTCGCTAACCATCGTGGTTCTGTAGGGGCGGCCCCAAGAAAATCCATTGCCCCATGGTGGCCAAGGTTCCACCGACTAGCACCGAGGCTGGGGCGATGCTCCCAAGAAGAGGAAGGTAGAAACCGCCCAGGCGCCGGACGAGGGCACAATGAAGAAGAGGGCCGAGCCAGCCAAAGCGGCTGACCCGGGATCGAAGGAGGGCGAGGCCACGATCATGTTGGAGGGGGAACCAACCACGAGGGTGGAGCCAGCTAGGGTCGTTGTGCCTCCGGGGGCATCCGCATCGGCGATCGGCATGCCCGAGGCGACGGCCGTGACCTTCCTACGGTTCGTCGCGAGGGCCTCAACGGCCTTGACTGAAACACAGTCACCATTTAGTCGCAGAGTTTATCGATAGCACCATTAGGCAACGTCCTATTCGCAGGGCATTTCCGATGCCTTCGATGGACGTGCTCGACCTCCACCGCATGATCGGCGAAGCACTCCAGTTATGTCTAGTCCCCGAGGGTCTGGTCGCTAAATTTTAGCGATTAGACACTTATTGAATTTTGCTAGTCCTGTAGTCCCCGAGGGTCGAGTCGGTGTGAAGTGGCGAGTCGGGTCTTATGTGATTTGTTTTGATCTTGCAGTGCGAGTGCATGGAACAACGAGCCACACTAGAATGCATGGAGCACCTTGCAGGCCGCCCCAGGGAACAATCGACTCCTCCAAGGCGCCGCATGTGAGTTTGAGTATGTCGTGCTTTTGGAATCGTGTAGCTATGTCTTTATTAACCAAATTTTCTTGGTTGTAGACAACCATTCCACCGCACTCACCAAGTCTTGCGAGGGTTATGTGCCTGTCGCTGACTTGGATGCTGCGACTACAGTGGAGGAGAAGGCCAAGGTGTTGGCGGAGGAATTGGAGTCGGCAAAGTCGGTGATGGTTTCCTCTGAAGAGAGGGCGAAGGCCGCAGTTTCAGCGGCGGAAGAGGAACGTAAGGCGTCTGACTCCGTCATCGTGGAGCTGCAGGGCAAGTTCTCTGCCCTGGAGAACTTCGTCACGGAGAACTACCACAAGATTCTCGGTATGTCCTCCGATTCTGTTTTTGATTTGCGAGTAGCGCATTATTGTGCGTGCTGAGTCCCCGAGCATTTCTGCTGCTAGAGGTTGACTCGCTAATGATGTGCAGATATTGTAGGCCAAGGAGACCTCACCATGGAAACGTTCAGCGTCAATGCGTGACGGTGGTGCTGAATGCAGCTACAGCGTCGGCGACGTGCGTCCATGCTATTCTCCACGGCATATCTCCCACCGAGGTAATTCCCAGGGGGTTGGCGGAGGTGTGGAGGTACCTCGAGGAGGCGCCTGTGGTCATCGAGTGGACGGCGCAGTCCGTGTTATGACACGGAGCTACCACGACGCTGAGCCTTGGACTCGCCCATTTCCCGAAGGATTTTGACCTTGATGACATCACCAACGTGTATGCAGAGCGTGTGTTGGCAATGGGCGACCTCTTTCCCTACCAGGAGACATGAGTGGCTCCGAATGACGCAAAACCGACGCATCGCGACCTTTGGTCGGAGCGGCCGTTTCAGTCGTCGATCACGAAGTCATTGACGACGTATCCGGCGAACCCGTGGAAGCCCTTTGTGAGGGCCAAGGGTGCGGATGGTGCCTCCTCGTCAAAGCCTACAGAATAGGGGTTGAACTGTAATTTAGTTTCATGTGGCGACTGACCTTTTGTACAATATTTTGTTGGTGAACTATATAATTTGTCGTGTGATGATATACTTTTTGACTTGTATGGAATCGCGGAGTTAATCCCTTGTTTTGATTTTGATTTTTGGACATTCGACTTGTGCGAGTCCCCGAGCATGTCCGCTATTGGGTATTAACCTTGTGTATATGTTTAGCATTGTCAGCAATTTATTTGAAGCTGTTCGGTTAGCTTAGGTTGACTTGCCGTGGCTCATGGAGCCAGTCGCGTGGTGCCCCCAAGGGATATTCTGTAAGTGTATTCCCTGAATGCGAGTGCGTTCGTGTCTGACAAGTCCCCGAGTATGGTACTTAACTGTTCGAGTCATATGCCCAAGGTAGGTAAGGATGTGGGGCGTTGTTCGTAGCGTGTCTCTCCTCTTGGCTCAGAAAGCCAGTCGCACAGAAAGTCCATGACACGCTCTCATACTTGGTGTTTTTCCCGAGCCGCTTACGAGTTTGTTTTGGAATGAGTCCCCGAGCATGGTACTTAACCTTTCAAGTCGATGTGTATAGATGAGGAGGACGAGGTGCTATAGGGAGCACGGACAATTTTCTTGGCTCGGCGAGCCAGTCTTGCTAGGCGACTCCAATGGTGGCTCCGGGTTAGCATTTTCATGGACGGTGCAAGACCCGGATTATTCTCGTGCTCTTGTACGAGTGTGATCGGCTACCATGGTTTAACATTTTATGCTTTTTGTACGAGTGCGATTGGCACAAGGAAAGGCAAGTGACGCAATTTTTGCGGATAGTATTTGTATTCCATCATTAGCACAGTTGGGTACAAGTTTGAGTTATATGTATAGAACTTGCGAAAGAGGTTCACATTCCATGGCCGCTCGACGTCAAGCTGGCCATCACCTCGTATGTCGATGAGGTAGTAGGCATTATTTCCTAGGACTCGACCTATGGAGAATGGCCCTCCCATGGGGAGGGAGAGGTTGTGCATGCCCTTCTTTTCCTGATGAGTCGCAGGACAAGGTCGCCCTCCTGAAAGGTGCAAGTCCGGACTCAGTGACTCCGGTAGTGGCGGAGAATTTACTGGTAGATGGTGGTGCGGGAGCGAGCCAGGTCACGTGCTTCATCGAGCAGGTCGGCCCTGTTTTGACGGGTGACTTTGTTGTCCTCTTACGTGTAGTGGACGACTCGCAGCGAGTCATGCTCTAGGTCAGTTGGCATGACGGCTTCGGCGCCATAAACCATGAAGAAGGGGGTCAACCCTGTTGATCGGTTGATGAAGGTGTGAATGCCCCATAGCATAGAGGGGAGTTCTTCAACCCATCATCCTGGCATCTGCTCGAGGGGGACCTGTAGTCTTGGCTTGAGACCGTGGAGGATGCTCTGGTTGGCGCGCTCGGCTTGGCCGTTTGACTCCGGGTGGGTGACTGAGCCAAGGTCGAGTTGGATGCCATGTTCCGCACAGAAGTCGGCCATGGCCCCCTAGGCAAAGTTGGTGTCGTTGTCGGTGATGATGTTGTGCGGGTAGCCGTACTGGTAGATCAACTCATGGAAGAACTTGGTGGCGGTCTTGCCATCGCACTTCTTGATGGGCTTCGCCTCCACCCATTTGGTGAACTTGTCGACCGCGACTAGGAGGTGGGTGTAGACCGATGGGGCGGTCTTGAACCGACCCACCATGTTGATGCCCCATACGGTTAATGGCTACGTGATGGGGGTGGTCTTGAGAGCCGAGCTAAGTATGTGCATCTGGTTGGCGTATTTCTGGCACCCAACACAACGCTGGACGATGTCGATGGCGTCGGCATGCGCACTGAGCCAATAGAGTTGTGGCGCATAGCTTTGGCGCCAACGACCTTGCAATAGCATGGTGGCCGCAGTCACCGGCATGGATGTCCTGTAGGATCTTGCGGCCCTCTTCTGGTTGTACGCAGCGTTGGTACACGCATGTCCCACTATGCTTGTGGAGCTCACCGTTGATGAGGACGAAGGACTTGCAACGACGTACGATCATCCTACCTCAGTCTCATTCTGAGGGAGGATCTTGTGCTCGCGTTAGGCGGCGTTGGGAGTGGTCCAGTCGCTGGGCTCCATGATCACGGTGATAAGAGAAGACTCGGGCTGCAGTGGTATCCTGATGTCAATCTCCTTTTGAGGGGAGACCGATGGTTTATTGATGATGTCGAGGAAGACGCCTGGTGGTGACGTTTGACGAGCTGACCCGATGCATGAGAGTGTGTCGGCCTCTTTGTCCATCCGCCGATCGATCCATTCGATGGAGTAACCGGCGTAGTAGCCCCCCAGCTGGTCCACTGCATGGCAGTATGCTGTCATGTTGGGGGCGACTGCATCACAGGTGCTAGCAACTTGTGCAGCGACGAGGTTGGAGTCACCGTAGCACTTCAGGCAATTGATGTTCATCTCCTTGGTAGCTCCCATGCCATGGAGAAGGGCATCGTATTCAGCCATGTTGTTGGTGCAGGGCATGAAGTTAAGCTGCAGCACGTAGCAGAGTTTGTCGCCCTTGGGGCAGGTGAGGATTATCCCCGCCATGGCGCCGTCCGCGTTCTTTGATCCGTCGAAGTGGAGGGACCAGTAATGGAGGTATGGCAGCGTCATGGGCTATTGTGCTTCTTCCCAGTAGGCGAGGAAGTCAACCAGAGCTTGCGACTTGATGGCCTTCCATGACTCATAATTGATGTTGTGGCTGCTGATTTTGACGGCCCACTTGGCGACTCGCCCAGTCGCATCGCGATTGCGGATGATGCCCTGTAGCAGGGCGGACGAGGCAACCATGATGGGGTGCTCCTGAAAGAAGTGGGGGAGCCTTATTTGGGCTTGGAAGACCGTGTAGACCAGCTTCTGGTACTGCGGATAGCGTTGCCTCGACTAGGTGAGGACCTCGCTAATGTAGTAGACCGGGCGTTGAACGGGGTGTTCCTTGCCCTCTTTTGGTCGTTCGTTGACCATTATGGCACTGGCAACTCTACTAGACGCCGTGACATAGACGAGGATTGGCTCTTTGTCTACTGGGGCAACGAGTACTAGTGTCGCGATTAGCACCTCCTTCAGTGCTTTGAGCGTGTTGTCGGCCTTGTTGTCCCACACGAACGTGGGGTTCTTCCGCATCAATCGATAGAGAGGCATCACCTACTCTCCGAGCCGGGGGATGAAGCAACTAAGAGGTTCGACTCGCCTGGCTAGCTTATGGACGTCACGTAAGCACTTGGGCTTTCCGAGTCGCGCGATGGTGTTAATCCTGGTGGGATTGGCCTCGATGCCTCGTTTGAATACTACGTACCCCAACAGCTGACCGGTGGGCACACCGAATGTGCACTTCTACGGGTTGAGCTTGATCTTCTACTTTCACGGGTTGGCGAAAGTTTCGACTAGGTCGGCGAGTAGATCGCTCAGGCGGGTGTACTTTACCACCACGTCATCGATGTAGACATGGATGTTGCAGGCAATTTGGCTCGCTAGGCACTCCTGCATGCACCTTTGGTTGGTTGCGTCGACGTTCTTGAGGCCAAACGTCATCATGGTGTAGCAGAAGGCTCTGAACATCATGATGAATGTTGTTTTCTCCTCATCCTCGATGGCCATCTTGATCTGATTGTAGCCGGAGTATGCATTGAGGAAGCACAGTGACTCAGACCCCACGGTGGAGTCGATGATCTGGTCGATTCGCGGGAGGATGAACTCCTCCTTTGGGCAAGTGTTGTTTAGGTTGGTGTAGTTGATACACATCCTCTGATTGTTATTCTTCTTTAGAACCAGGACTGGTTTGGCCAGCTACTTGGAGTACTTGATGGGCCGAATGAACCTTGCGGCGAGTAGCCGCTATACTTCTTCAGCGATTGTGCGGTGGAGCTCTTCATTGAAGGGCCACAACGACTGCTTGACGAGCCGCACTTTTGGGTCGGCATTGAGTTTGTGCTTAGCGAGTTCCCTCAGGACACCAGGCATGTTAGATGGCTTCCATGAGAAGATGTCGTGATTCTCACATAGGAACTCAATGAGCGCGCTTTCCTATGCAGGGCTCATGTTGGACCCTATGGTGACTCTTTCGCCCGAGTCGCCCGGGACGAGTTCGACCATGCAGGTGTGCGTGGAGGCCTTGAAGGTTGCCTGTGCAGTTCTGACCGTGGTGGGATTCTTTAGGATTGTCGGGTCATCCTTGTTGATGCCGCTCACGTATTTTGCGAATTCATCAACATGGTTTGTTGGCTCGACGATTATAGTGTCGGCGAGCTCGGCGCCTTTGTCCTTGCAGTCCACGACCATGTCGGGGTCACTATGGACAGTGATGATGCCACGTGGCCCTGGGAGCTTCATCATGTTGTACGCGTAGTGGGGGGCTACCATGAACTTAGCGGACACCTGTCGCCCCTAGACGCGGTGGTAGGGGCTACGGAAATTCACCATCTCGAAGACGATTCACTCGGTGCGGAAGTTGGCCGACGTGCCGAAGGTGACCAGCAGTGTCACCTTGCCAATCAGATACACCTTTCGAATGGCGACGATGTTGTGGAAGGTGGTGAGGGTTGATTTGACCATTGACTGTGGGAGTTGTAGTCTCCTAAAGGTATCCAGGTATAGGATGTTGATGGAGCTTCCGCCATCCATTAGTCTTGGGGATCCAGTAGTCAGCCACTTTGGGCTTGACCACCAGGGCGACTCGCCCGTGGTACTCGATCCTAGGCGCGTGGTCCTTGTGGCTCCAGATGATGCTTTGCTCAGACAAGTTGAGGAAAAGAGGGATGTCAACTTGGGTCACCGTGTTTATAGCGACTGCGCGGGCGAGTACCTTCTTTTCACGCCTAGTGCCGAGCCCGATGATCATATGTAGCGAGCCGGCAGCGTGGGTGAATCCGCCAGTGTTTCCATTGTCCCTTGGTAGGTCGTTGTTGGCTCCCTCCTTTGCTCTCCTTGCCATCTCGATCTCTTTGAGAGAGTGGCAGTCAGCGGTGGTGTGAGTGGCAGGATTCCCCTCACTTCTAGATAGACACAGGGCTGGTTGAGCAGGGGCAGTGGGGTCATATTTCGGGTGCAATATGTTCTTGGCATGGTTGTTGCTATTGTCGCGGTACCCTACCACTATCGCGGCGGTAGTGCAGGGGTTCGCGCATGAAAACAATAAATATTTCCTACACCAAGAACCCTAATGCTAGGACCTATCTATTAGTAATGCAGTAATGAGAGGGGCTTCTCGTGAACTTACCCTTGAAGACGGAAAAACATTGTCAATGCTCGGGAGAGCATGGTTGATGTAGATGAACCGAAGCCAACCTCGAGCTAACGACTCCTAGAGCCCCAAGTGTTGCACCTCGTAGGGAGTTAAACATGTCCGATGCCTGACGATGACTCCCAGTCCTCCGATCTAGCAGCAGTTGCAGAAGTAGAGCTTCTGGATCTGAATCCCGCAGCGCGATGGCGCTCCACGGTGAAGAAGACTCCTGCTCGCGCGATCCAGACTTGGGACCACGGTCACGGGAGAGAGCATCAACTAGAGGGTCTCCACAAAATAGAGGGAACCTTTTATTGATTATTGTGTATTTAATTTGTCAAAATACCTCTCTTTATATAGGGGAAAACCCCCACATAGGCAATTGCCTTAGCCATGTGGGACTAAAAAAAGGAGAGGGGAGAGGGGGGCTTACCCGGCCGTCCAAGGCCATAGTGGACCCCATGAGGGGTGCCCAAGGCCTAGCCGGCCACCCTCCTCTTTCCTCCCTTGGTCTTTCCCTCATGGGTCCTTTTCCCTCCGGATTTGGCCCAATTAGGTATTTGACCTTTTTAATTCCCTTTTCTTTTATTGAATAAATATAAATGAATGATTAAATCAATATTAAACATTCACTTACATATTATTCAATCCCCGTTGATCTGGAACTCCTTCCATTTCATTCTGGACATCCTCCAGACTTACCGAAACCCTTCTGGTTTTCTCTCTCTCTTTTCTTCGGTGATTCTACCGATACAAAAAACACTCTCTAAGCATCATCAAGCCCTTAATCCTAATACCCCACGGTTCGGGAACACTCCAGACATGGTCGGGACCCTCCCGTACCAATGATCATCAGAGGGACCTAGATGGCCATGTTGATCCCTATGCATTCCACGAAATCTTTCATCGTTGAACCATGAACATTGTGTTGTATTCCTTTTGTCTCTTGATACTTGCATTGTTCGAGATATGATCAATGACATCACCATGTCGTGTTCAATCTCGTTATCAACAAATGTTACTTGACTCGTTCCGACAAGTGATATCCCCGTGATCAAATCACACACTGCGTAGCTATTGGATAGAACTTCTCTAAGTTGGCCCTCGAGTATCTATTTTGTGATGTGGATGGAAAAATCCAGCCCTTGACGTATATTGCCTCAACTATTCCTCCAAATACCTGAACACACCTTTATGATCACCAAGTCACTAAATGATGTTTGATGCTATCTAAGTATCCTCAGGTAACAATGATTGATATGGCCTCACAGTCTAAGAAATAGGACACTAGGTGTATTCTAATCATCGTGACATGATCGGGTCACTATGCTTAGGTTGGGTATAGCTCATCATCTCATTCTCACAATGTGGTGACTCCATTATCAACTAGCATAAATGCCACATGATCAGGAAACCTTGATCATTTGTCGACCAATGAACCAGTGACTAGAGCTTCATCGGGAACTCCTAGTTGTTTATATATCACACGAGTATTGATGTTTCCTTTCAATATAGTTATAGCATGATATAAAACTTAATCATAAACTTTATGAAATATGATAATAATCCAAATTATTATTTGTATCTAGGGCATATTTTCAACAGTCTCCCACTTGCACTAGAGGACAAATAAACTAGCTGCATTTGTTCCGAATCATCGACACCATATATCCCGGCACCTTTGATCATGCTTGCTCATGGAAGAGGTTGAGTCTTCGGTCTGTACTTTACGGCCCCAATCCTTTGCAACTTACTAATGTCACCTTGATTTACATAAATACTTTATCATCACATGATAACATCTTCGTGTATGCATTGTAGTCATGGCAACAGAATGAGGTCGGTTTCCACGAGCCAACATTGATGTTAGATCAGCCACAACAAGATTTCTCATGGGAACTGCACCCTGGGACACACCTTCTTTGTAAAGACAAACTAGTCTCGCCATAACAATATACATTACGTTAGATGGTACCCTTATATTTTATTATAAATGTAATCATCGAAACACTAGCGCACCCTGTGCAACTTTCGATGTCTTATCACCTCGCTTCCTACTTAACTTCAGTCGATATTATCGATGCATGAATTTCCAATCTTCTAAGGTTAACACATGCCCTTATAATATAACCCTTTATGTTTTAAAATATGTCATCCGTCATAGATTTTGAAACATGTCTACAGTTCTCAATTAGACACTATGGACAAACTTAGCTCAACGTTCCGTGATTCATACTTAATCACTTTTCAAATATTCCTTCTTGGATCATATATTATGTTAAGTTGTCATCATGATTTTCAAGATAGAACATATGCCTCAACATAGTGGATGATGATCATCCTTTTCTTTCTTTCAACCATTGATGTTTAACTTAATGCTATTCCTAATTTGAGTGACAAAGGACCAGTCCTTAATCAATTCCTATTCCAAAACTATTTTCAGAATCACTTTTAGGAATACAACATAATATTGTGATATACTTATTATCAACTTCTAATCCCTATATATCATTATTTATCGGCACTTGCGCTTTTATTCTTAATGTGTCGTACACACACTTAAGGATCTATCATTAAGATCCCACTAAAAATATGTTCCCACATATTTGAGTCCGAGACTTATATTGCTCCCTGATACCTTCGATCTGGATTACGGATGTAGTATAACTCTTTTTCCCTAGTAGACCAAGGTTATCGAATCCACGGGAAGCGAATGCGTAGTGAAGTTACTTTAATGGACCTTCAGGAGTTTTAGAATTCCTTTTGTGTTTTTACCAGTAGCTTGCGTCTTTTTGTTGTTGTCGATGATGGAGAGAGAGGGCCTAGGGCATTCGGTTTCACCTGTAGCTGTGCAAAAACTGTTGGGAATATGCCCTAGAGGCAATCATGGTTGATGATATTTCCCAATGTATTCATAAAGTTATGGTCCATGTATGAACTATTGATATGTATCATCGAATATGTGATTCGATTGTGGAACTATATATTCATGTTGTTCATACTAATTGTCCTTGGTCATTGAGGTTGTGCTGGACACACAACTTAGACCAATGTGAAAGTCGGCAGATGACTAGGTTCCACTTGTCATGGGCATGGAGATGCTATTCCGACTTACACAGATTCGGCTAAAGAGTTTAGCGAGTCGTACTTACCCATATTGAGATGCAACAAACAAGTCGTCGTTTGCATGTCTCAATCAATGTAATCCTTACACCTGAGGTTATTGCACAATCCGAGTTGAGGATCACCGACTTAGGTTCTGTCAAACGATGTTCCGTCAATAGGCAGTTATAAAGGCAGAGTTCGGGTCGACTATGAATCAAGCTGCGTGATGTGAATGACCAAGATTGGATTTTGCCCCTCCGTTTGGAGAGATATTCTCTGGGGCCTCTCAGAAGATAAGATTCGGAAAGCATGGCCATGCGCGTCTCGGTTAAGTTTTAACCGAGGTAACCGACTAAGAGTTAGTCGGGTGAATCACTTATCTTGGATCGAGAAAGAGGGTCGGACTCTTTAAGGGATGACGATCATTCGCCTATAGTCTGACAAGGTATATCGTGAGGCAAAAGGGACTTAGACGAAAGTCGCATTAGAAGGTATGTCGTCATGACTTATTGGTACTTGGGAGTTGGCACGTTCTGCTGGGGGCTGCTACCGACTAATCGATTACGAGTGAGACTCGGAATCGTGTCTGGGTTACCATGAGCCTGTCGGGTCACACACTTAAGAGCGGGAGCAAGTTTAGGTTAGACCCAAACAGGAAAACAATTTGGGTTGGATCCAAATAGAGACATGGACTTAGTCAGCAAGTTGGACTTGTAGGGACTAATATAGGCCTTTTAGTGAATGGGCCACAAGTGAGTGGAGCCCACTTTCACTTCCTATATAAGCTGGGGCGCAGGTGCTTAGAGCACAAGGTTAGGTCACTCCATGTTTTGGAAACCCTAGCCCCAGTCCATCCTGTCGCCGCTGTACCGGACCTAGCAGTCCATCGCCAGCGCTCCTCCTCGTATGTGTGGATACCGGTGGAGGTGTTGTACGTTCAGCACTTCGACGATCGTGAAGAAAGAACGGATCGTGGATCGTGGAACCAGAACGGATCGCGAGGACTGCACTGCATCAAGCGACGTGCTTCATCAATTCCACAACTGCGCGTCTAGCGGTAATCCTCGTGGCCTTCTACCTGAGCTGGATCTTGGGTTCACCGTGTATGGAATTTTTTTGTTTATCTCTGCGTGGCCCAACAAAAACATCTGATGAAAATAAAAGATAGAAATAAAGTATGCATGTACTTGTTAGAGCAAGAAAAATTATATGTGGGCAATGCATCCGTAATTGCTATTACCTCTGCAACTGCTTATAGCAATAACCTACTAGTCTCATCCATAGAAGAAAGAGAACTAATGATATGCATCATGATGTCATCGTTAATCCCAAGCAAATCCCTCACATACAACCGTAGTACCACTTATGTCACTAGGGTTCCCAACCTGCAGATCAGTCATAACTCATACTCCCTATACCTAGCTCAACCCTCGGGGTCTTGGGTACCTGACAAGTCCTTAGATTGAGGCAAGAGAGGATACAATAATCATCATGTCATACAAACTAATACATGATCCCATCTATGATAAATCACATGCACAATTGCTAAATGGCTAGGCCGAAGCCTTTAGCCAATGAGAATTACTCACACATAGAGATGAGATCAAAAATCACAAACATTGTAATAAAAACCATAAGATTGATAGCAATAGTCTTACAATGTCGCCAATCAGAGAAGAGATCTACTATTACAAATGGTGGAAGATGGCTATGGAAATGGAGAAGGGTTTGGAGATCTGAGGCAGCTTTTTGGTGGAGTCTGGCTTCTTCGGGGCGAGGTGAGCGTTCCAGGGCAAGAGCTATTGTTTTCCCATCGCCTAAAGTTCTTTATATATGGGTCCCTGCAAGAAAGTTGTTCTGTTTGACCTAACGGTGGAGACGCCAACTATACGACCGGAGCTATACGGTCGGAATTTTTGCTTCGGCCGTATAGTTGGTCATTATGGTGTCTACCTCCGTGGTACGGCTCCTGGTTTCTTCTGATTGAAGGAAATCTCGTATCTTTGAGTTCAATGTAGTGATTCCCTCCTTCAAACGACATTATCTGTGCAGTAAAAATACAAGAACAAAGGATTGCATACCCCTATGAATATTAGCATTAGTGGCAGGGTTTAGAGAGATATTTCATCAAAAATATGATTAATATCCAGTTTAAATGTGGACGTAGATGGCTATATTTTAGAGCCATCAACCTCCCCAAGCTTAAACTTGATCGTCCCGAGCAAGAAAACCAAAATCAAAAAGGAACTCAGCATTTAAACTAAAATAATGAGATGGTGATCTTACTCATGATTAATAGTCTCATGTTTCCTCCACTTCATAAATCTGAAAAACTTCAGCATAGATAGAGTAATCGCAAGCATATCATACAGGATTCATGCATCCTTATAGCGCAGCAAAGTTATTGTAAACATGGATGATCCAAATGAGTAAACTTTATTCCATGTCAAGTAATCAACTCATAGGCTTGCCTTTGAACAGTAAAGTATAATCATGTAAATTAAGAGTGTGAGAGTTGTCATGAAAAGCATATATACTAGAGTATCTCAATTCTCCCACATCAATAAATCAAGACATTGCAAGCACTACTTTTCTATTCATTGTCCTTCAAGAATTTCAGTTTTTAAGTAATTGAGAGCATGCCAAAGATTTTTACTAGTTTAACGGGCTATGATGGACACTTGTGGCATCACTAAGGTTTTTTTGTTCCTTTTGCATAATGATTACTCATAATAGCCAGAGGAGTGGTTCCATCAAGATTACAGCTACCCGAGAGTGCCAAGAATCTTACCCACTATAGCATTGCTGCTACAAGTGTTTAATCAACTCATAGCCGAAATCTAGGAGTTTCCTCCATGAAGATCATTTGTAGGCAAGCGGAGTTGTTGGCATCCCATGAAGTTTGACACGCGTAAAGCTATATCATTCTTATGATTAACAAGTCAAACTTTGGCATGCTCACAAAAACCGCTAAACATTAATTCAATCAAACAATTCCTTTAAAAGAGAGTTATCAAGTCAATCAACATTTTCAGTGGTGTCAAGTTTCTCTAGAAATAAACCTTCAAGACTAAGCACTACAACACCCAAGCCTTCAATTGTGAGACTTTATCTTATTACAATTGTTTAGCAATGTTTAGGCAAGACTTGGTTAACTACGAGAGATGGAACAAAATGAGCCCAATTAAATACCCATGCAAACGACAATATTACTGTGATACAAAGACTCACTCCACCAATATAATATCTTAACATTCACTACTAACTAGCATGGGTTTCTCAAACTTCAAAAGTGGGGAGTCATAAGGCATACCTCTCATGGTTGGTTCCACTTCACTCTTCCTTTTTTATTTGTTTCTTGGAAACTCGAAGTCGACCACTCTCCTGCAAATATATGAAGACCTCAAGGCGGAAAGAAAAGAAAGAGGGAAAATAAGGAAAATGGAGAAATCTTTTTGTGATTTTCAAGAGAGGGGATTTAAAGAATAGAAAATTGGCGGCAAAGCTCGGCTAGAAAATTTCGAAAGTAAAATAGAAAGAACTAAAGATAAAGTGTTGGAGAAACCAACACGAGTGCTTATAAACTCAAATAAAAATGTAACCTCGAAATAAAATAAAATAAAATAAACGCCAACTAAAGATACATGAGGAAACTTCCCCAAGCTTAGGCTTTTGCAATCCCTTCAAATCATTGTGGTGGTGGGAAAAAGTCATTACTCCAGTTCGCGAATTGAGTTGAGGGGTTACTTGTTGATTGTCGGAGGTTCAAAGTGAGGTTGTGCATCCTCTCCATAGTCCCTCCAAGTCCTTGGAAATCTTGGTATGTGGCGAACCGGGTTTGTGGCTGCTCCTCTTGGTGAGGAACTTCTTGCTCCTCCTCTTGGCTCTCATCCTCTTCAGGAATCTCCTCCTCGGGTTGCTGCTACTCAACCTGCACATCATATAGAAAACGTCATTCCTCGATGGAGAAAAGACCATTAGGCAAAGGAGCGGGGTAGATACACCCAGCTCTAGCAATATGCAGGTAATAAACACCACCTCTCCTAGTAAGCATTCCACATGCCCTCAAGGTGGAGAAACCAACACGCGTCTCACCTAGTACGGGTTGCAACTCACCTAGATCGATGTTTGGGGCAGTGGAAAGCACGGTGATGACGCCTCCTCCTGTGATTGGCCCTTGGCTTTGGGAGGCTTGCTGCTCCAGGTAGAGCACAAGGATGTCGCCCAAGTTGAGTGACAGGTTGCAGTTGATATAAGTAGCCTTTGCGAGGACTAGGATGTCCTCCTCGTTGAGTCTCGTGAACTCATTACGTGTCTGCAAGGTGTTAGCGATAACATAGAACAAATAGCAAATTGCAGGATGTTGAATATTCTTCCCCTTGTTCACTCTACTAGTGAAGCTTATTCCATTATAGTATTGATCGGGGGAAGGACCTAAGCCAGTAAAAGATGCGCGTAAAGCATGAACATCATTGTTATGCAAATTAAAGTATGCACACCATTTATCTAATGTTAAAGTGTAGTTGTTGTTCATCAGACAGAAAGAAATAGTATCCTCTCCTTGCCATTGTTTAACGGTGCTTCACAATGAACTTAGGAATTCAATGGTTAAGTGGCGATAAGTAGGTACATCATTGTACACAAAGTTTTGCAGGCCAGCTCTATTTCAAAGTAAATTGAAGTCATCAGAAATAACAAATTGGTTCAATATAATGGGGCAAGCCCACTTGGTGGCCTTCACTTCGTGGTTCTTGATCTTGCTGAAATGTTCACGATGGGCCTCATCCCTGAACCGTATCCCCATGCGTTCCTGAGCGGCAGCCTGAGAAGTGCTAGAGGTGGCTTGAGCACGAGTTCGGTTGCTTGTGTTCATTATCTAAAACATTGAAGAAAGGCAAAAATAAAACTTTTTGATCCAACAACAGTAAGTATAATATATTCCTCATTTAAGCACACTAAAGAATCTCCTCAAGATAATAATCTCGGCAAGAAAATCATGGCAATTGGTTCATAGTAGGTCTCACCCTAGATTGATAATGACTATAAATCGAAGATGAATTTGCAAAAAGTGATTGGAAGATCGGAAGAGAAACATATCGTAGATCACTTGTGTGCGAGGAAATCGAACAAAATTGAGTAGAGATGAAGATCCCTTGAGGTATTGAGAGAGTTTGGAGGTAGAAGAAAGAAAAAGGATTGAAGTTTTGGAGTTGGGAGTACCTTCCCGTGCGATTTTGTGGTTGGACGCAACTATACGGGCTGAACATGCGTTCCGGCCGTATAGTTGGCGTTCTGTCAAAATATTAGGTCTTCCTCCTGGCGGCACAACTATACGGGCACAACTATACGAGCGAAACAAAATGTTTCGGCCATATAGCTGGTCATTAAACTGCCTGTCCTTGCGAAAGAAAATTTGCAAAGGCATAGATATCTATATAACCGGAACTATACGGCCGGAATTTTTTTATTCCCAACGTATAGTTGGTCGTTAAACTCCTAGTATATATAAAAAGAAATTGTATGGAGGCATTGATATCTATACGATCGGAACTATACGGCCGGAATTTTTATTTCTGCCGTATAGTTGGTCGTTAAACTCTCAGTACATATTACAGAAAATTTTTCGATGGCAAATATAACTATACGACCGGAACTATATGGCCAAAATTTTTCTTCCTGCCATATAGTTGGTCGTTAAACTCTCCGTGTGCGTCAATTTTTTTTGTTTCTTCGTAAACTATTTGTTTTCCTATAACTTAGCGGTATACCTTGTTTTTGATAGAAAATTGATCGTAAAAATTGTCGACCAACAATAGCATGAATAATGCAGAAATTCAAGTACTACCAAATTTCATCTCCTCAAATGGAGTTTTCTAGCACTCTTTATTGAACATGAACTTAAACTAAAACTAAAAACTTAACTCAAACCTTAATTTAACATGGGTTGCCTCCCATGGAACGCTCTTTTATGGTCAATAGCTTGACCTTGATGATACTCACTTGGGCCAGATGAGTGGAACACCCACTCCAAAGTAATTGGCCTTTAAAGTGATGGCCTCCTTCTCGTCATGTTTGTCTTTCTTCTTCCTGGGGAAATGAATAACAAAAGGATCACGCGAAGGCAATTGCAACTTCACGTTCCCTTCATGAAGGTTAATTAAAGCCTTTATAGTTCTCAAGAAAGGACGTCCTAGTATTATAGGAGCAACAGTATCTTCAGGCATGTCAACGATAACAAAATCAATGAGAGCAGGACAACCTTTGATGTAAACTAAAGTGTTCTCCTTAATCCCTACATCTTGTTTGTAGGTAGAACCTGCTAAGATTCAGTAATTTCAAAGGAGCCAAGATTTAACTTGTTACAAATACTCTTTGGAATTGTTGAGACACTTGCACCTAGATCACAAAGTGCAGCTATCTCATTGGTTCCAATCTTTATCTTAATAGTAGGCTCAAATATGTCATCTAGTTTAACTGGTAACTTTTTAATGATTTTCTTGTATTCCTCTTCAAGCTCGCTTACCTTAATTGCTACTTGATCAACAAAGTGTTGATACATGGCTTCATCATTACCTTCACTTCTCGGAATTTTGACGTTGATCCTTTTTACGAGATCTTCGATGGTGTAGCTTGGTGAAGGGGCATTACTATAATCAAGTTCTTCAGGCTCCTCCCTTTGGATCCTCATCATTTTGAGTTCTTCAACAGGATTGGGCTCAGCGTTACCTGCAAATTTAGCTAGAATGAGAGTTTGACTCTCAGTTATCTTACCTAGTTGTGCCTCAATGATCCTTGTTCTTTCTTGAAGGGCCTGAAAATCATTTCTCAAACTAACAGCTTGGTTAGATAATTTACCAAGCATAGCATCATGGTTCTCTATAATTTTGACTAGAATATTATTTTGTTCATTTTGTGAGTCTATGAAAGACTTAAGCATTTCTTGGAGACTACCATTAGTAGTTCCCATATTATTATTAGAGTGATTTGTAGGACTACCATAATGTTTCTGAAAGTTAGGATTGTAACTCTTCTTCCAAGCAGGATTGTAATCA
Source organism: Avena eriantha (assembly GCA_910589775.1). NCBI lineage: Eukaryota > Viridiplantae > Streptophyta > Magnoliopsida > Poales > Poaceae > Avena > Avena eriantha. The sequence continues at coordinate 170,553,687 of OU342742.1, read as the reverse complement.
TTACGAGCTACGAAGTGTGTTTCTTCTATGTTTGTTTCGAGGGTGGATCTTACTTGAGTTTTCTTACCTTTTATGGCTAGTATGAGATCATCCAACTTAGCATTGAGATACTCGTTCTCTTGTGGAGAGACAGAGTTCACCTTCTTCATGTTTGATCTTTCCACATGCCATTAGGCATGGTTATCTTGCATATTTTCTAGCAGCTGCTTTGCTTCGGTAATATGTTTACCCATAAATGTTCCTCCAGCTATAGTATAAATCATAGACTTAGACACATATTAAGAGCATTATAAAATAAATGGAGGATTAACCAATCTTCCATCCCATGACTAGGACAGTTTCTTAGGTATTCTTTCATCCTCTCCCATGCAAGCGCTAGTGGCTCACGCTCTTCCTGTCTAAAACCAGTAATATTAGATTGAAGTTGCATAGTCTTTGCAGGTGGGAAAAATTTAGTCATAAATAAAGAAGTACATCCCACCCATGATGTAATAGTATTTTTAGGCAAAGATAGCAACCATTCTTTAGCTCTTCCTCTTAGAGAGAAAGGAAATAGACGTAATTTGACCGCATCAGGGTCAACCTATTTTATACGCATCATATCACATATTTTAGTAAAAGTATTTAAGTGCATTCCTGCGTCTTCAACAGAAGAGCCTCCAAATTGATTATGTTGAACGAAACTTAAGTAATGGGGCTTAACTTCATAGTCATCAGCAGTGATTGTTGGATGAGTAATAGGAGTATGCAAATAATCATTATTCGGAGTAGCAAACTTCCCAAGCTTCTTTTCAGCCATACTTCCTATGTTTTTGAGTTTTCTTAGATTAAAAATTATAACAGTAAAAACAAGAATTTAAAGACTAACTAATTTTTTTGGTTTATCAAATAAAGACTGAAAGCAAACTAACAAAATTAAAAATAAGAATTAAAACTAGCAAGGTTTCTAATAACCTCACTAGAGTAACTATTGCTTCGCCGGCAACGGCACCAGAAAAAAGGTTGATACCTTCGATCCGGATTACAGATGTAGTATAGCTCATTTTCCCTAGTATGCCTAGGTTATCGAACACACGGGAAGCGAATGTGTAGTGAAGTTACTTTAACGGACCTTCGGGAGTTTTAGAATTCCTTTTATGTTTTTACCGGACCAGTAGCTTGCGTCTTTTTGTTGTTGTCGATGATGGAGAGAGAGGGCCTAGGGCGTTCGGTTTCACCTGTAGCTATGCAAAAACATCTGATGGAAATAAAATATAGAAATAAAGTATTCATGTACTTGTTAGAGCAAGATAAATTATATGTGGGCAGTGCATCCATAATTTCTATTGCCTCCGCAACCGCTTATAGCAATAACCGACTAGTCTCATCCATAGAAGAAAGAGAACTAATCATATGCATCGTGATGTCACCGTTAATCCCAAGCAAATCCCTCACATACAGCCATACTAGCCCTTCTGTCATTGGGGTTCCCAACCTGCAGATCAGTCATCACTCATACTCCATATACCTAGCTCAACCCTCGGGGTCTTGGGTACCTGAAAAGTCCTTAGATTGATGCAAGAGAAGATACAATAATCATCATGTCATACAAACTAATATACGATCCCATCTATGATAAATCATAGGCACAATTGCTACATGGCTAGGTCAAAGCCTTTAGCCCAAAGAGAATTACTCACACATAGAGATGAGATCAACAATCACAAACATTGTAATAAAAATCTGAAGTTTAATAGAAATATTCTTACAATGTCGCCAATGGGAGAAGAGATCTTCTATTACAAGTGGTGGAAGAGGGCTATGGAGATGGAGAAGGGTTTGGAGATCTGAGGCGACTTTTTGGCGGAGTCGGGCTTCTTCGGGGCGAGGTGAGTGTTCCCGAGCAAGAGCTATGGTTTTCCTGTCGCCTGAGGCTTCTTTATATAGGGGTCCCTTCATGAAAGTTGTTCTGTTTGACCTAACGGTCGCGACACCAACTATACGACCGGAGCTATACGGTCGGAATTTTTGCTCCTGCCGTATAGTTGGTCGTTACAGTGTCTGCCTCCGTGGGACGCCTCCTGGTTTCTTCTGGTTGAAGGAAATCTCGTATCTTTAACTTTAATGTAGTGACTCTCTCTTTTAAACGACATTATCTGTGCAAGAAAAATACAAGAACAAAGGATTGCATACCCCTTTGAATATTAGCATTAGTGGCATGGTTTACAGAGTTATTTCATAAAAAGTATGATTAATATCTAACTTAAATTTGGACATAGATGGCTATATTTCAGAGCCATCACTCCCACTCAAAAATATGTCATTCACATATTGTTTTAGGAACACTATTATATCTCCTACTCAATTTGATGCAAATTGCATATCCTCTCACTATTTTGAATGACTTCAAAATCCTTTGATCAATTATCAAACTTGAGAGTTTTATTACGAGACACTAGTACCTTACTAGTATCAAATCCACTAGACTTTCAGAACTTTTGAATCAAAATCTTTTGAATTTGTCTAATACATTATTCATGACAAATCATGCCTTTTGTCATTCACCTTTTTCATCATGACTTTGCAGTCGTTTGGAAAATTCAAGTAACCCATTACTTGGAAAGATTCAGCAATGAATTGCTTTCTAATATTAAGTGAATTTTTCCTCTAGGATTTCTCATAATTTTAGATTACCCTTATTTCCTACGTAGTTCGTAGGTATGACACATTATAGTAATATGATAAGAGATTCACAAATGTCTCCATACAAGATGTGGAGTACATTTTGAATCCTACTTCATGTAGTGAAAACACTAGTGGGGAAAACATAATAATCATTATCATTTATTCTTTCCTCTATGAAGAGAATCGTTCAGGAATGCTTTCCATTGTTCTTATCAACACTCTATTGCATGGTTTTGAATCCTCATCGTGTTTTCACTGTCTTTCATAAGCTTCATAGTCGAGAACATAAACTTTCTCGAGAATGCACCAAAAATCAAGGAACAATAGTTTTTCCTTTCTTTTGGATCTAGCGATGGATTGCATATTCAAAGTTTCCAATGAATACTCTACAAGGACTTATTCACTATTGTTTTGGTGATATCGAATATCTCAAAAACTATAACGATGATCCATCCAATATATGGCGTCGATCTCACGAATTCAGATGGTTTATTATACAATATAATTGAGTGCTAACTATTTCTTACTAATGGTCTTTACATTTATATTACAACGATTTATTCGAGGCCATCTATTCACCCACTTGATAATTAATATCACATTGTGTTGCTTTGCATTTCACAATTTCTTATGTCAATCATATAACGTAGAATTTCATTACTATTGATCAAATTGTAGTAATTCGATTCTATTTTATCTTTAATACCCTTGGATGATGAAATACTTTGATCATATCAAATATTTTCATGCTCATGTTTCCTTTGGTAAACCATTTAGTAATTTCAAACAATCACAAAATGATAATCACCACTTCGTTGAAATACGATACATCGAACATGAATTATCTTTCAACAATTCAACAAACACTCTGCATTCATGCAATACACGGTGTTTGAGTTATCTTGCCAAACTTGGACATAATTCATATGCGACAAGAAATCAAATGTATTTCACATATTATCAACATAACTATGAATTTAAACAATGGTTTCATTAAAAATGAATATATCATTAAGTTGAGTATTTTCAAGGCACTTTCAATATTTTACAAATGTTCACGCATAATCAATTAGTTTCATAACCAGGATAATTCACACATAATCGAACAATATATGAACGCAAATAGAAATCATTCATAAAAGCAGAACAACTGTTTGTTACAAACTCCTATGAATAACCTTATCATGAAGTGTGAGACACACTAAAGAAGTTCAAAATCCATCGGTTACTATAATCATCCAAAAACGATAAACTAAGTGATAAATGTTGAGGTAGAGTGTTGTTGGCCATCATCATCATGCTCGTCATCAACACGCAACGTCACCCCCCTCTCCAGCAAGCAGCTCTCATGCAGAATGACCTGTTTTCACCAAAATAGAATAAGAATCAAATACTTTAACACTACAATATGTGTTTGCAAGATTATAACATTTATAAAAATGTATATGAAATATATACCTTTCTCATCGATGACCTCTCCGGCAATGGGTTCAACCTTCACATTCCTGAAATGTGTTATGAACTCATGGAAATGTTGTGTTTCCCAGACACCTCTCATGATGCAAGTCCTGGCGTGTGCTTGGTAGCTGGGAGGCAGCAACCGAAGCACAATGCCTATTGCAAAAGAGCTCGTGAACCAGTTGTCTAGGAAGTATGCAAGCCTCATGTACGCATCATGCATGCGCTCCAAGTGGTCATCAAGCGAAGAGTTCTCCTCCATCTTTAGGGAGAGGAAATCTCCCATCAGCTCATGCTCCCATATGTGCACTTGTTCCACGAAATGTGACCTAAGATGTACCATTATATTATGAGGGTCAAGATTACCCACGATTGTCCATAGCTCATCAACCATTCGGAAGTGCATTGTCACTGATATGAAGGTGGACATCTCATGATGGTAATAGCAGTCTTCCCGCTGCTCTGGGGTCTCATAGAAATAGGGCTACTCCAAATCCATCTCGTGGAGTATATTGTCGACCACATCATTCTCACTAAGGAGAACATGGAGACGTGCTACCCACATAGAAAAGTTTGATCCGTCTAGTTTGAGCTTCTCTCCATCTAACCAATCGTCAACAGGGAAGGTAGCATCGGGGAGAACCATTTTCTATATTTATAAATGCAAAAAGGAATTTAGACTAAGTTTATAATTATATGAGTTAAAAAATAACTCCACTAAAAACTCCTATCCCACAAGGGTTTTAGAGATAACACGATCCCTATTCACTACACCACCCTAGATCGTCACAACCGGCGATATAGTTGCAAAGGTGGACGCCGAAACATCGATCACATCATTCATGCGACTCGTGCTTGATCTTTCGACCATCTGTGTTCCGAGGCCATGTCTACACATGCTAGGCTCGCCAACCCAACCTTAGTGTATTCGCTGTGCAACATGGCTTACACCCACTGTATGCGAACGCAAATATGTCTGACACCTAATCATCATGGCCTGCCTCATATCGCAGAACTTTCTTGGTGGTGCACACTAAGGGAGAACACTTATATTGGTATTTTGATTAGGGATCATCTTATTAGGCTAATCTAATACTAGCACACAATAATATGCACAAACAATAAACATTGAATGTAAGTGTGATGCAATATGGTCCTTCACGCTGTGATCTCCATCCCACGCCTCCGGATTCCAGCGCCAGGGTTCCGACGCCATAGGCACCACGGAACCGGTGCCTTCGACGTGGTAGTCCATCATCTCCATGAACATCTACTACTACTTAGCTACATAAAGTAAACTACTTTACCTTAGCCACAACCATATCACATCATAACTCCCCTTGCAAAACAAATTTAGACGCCTCTACTTTATCTTTGCATGTTTTACGTGGCTGATAGGGCTTCCGTACAAGAACAGTTCTTACCTATGAACTTCTACCACAATGTTGATCAAGTAGTTGTCTCTACTACACCCCTTTCGGGGCCCTCCGTTGCAAATGTCATACCAACTAATGCGAGAGAGACAGACACTCCCCAAAGCCACTTTATATGGTACAAGCCGTACGTCAAGCATGGACCAGTCTCAAATGAACGCGTAAAGTCGGTTGGGGGCCGCTTCATCAAGCATTATTGCGGTATACACAAGTACACGTGGGAAGATAACTACTAAAATATCAACGCCCACATGCTACAACTCGTGTGTTCTACCCGTACTAGCAATACTACTCATAGATTTAGCTCTGATACCACTATAGGGGTTCACGCATGAAAACAATAATTTTTTCCTACACCAAGAACCCTAATGCTAGGACCTATCTATTAGTAATGCAGTAATGGGAGGGGCTTTTCAGAACTTACCCTTGAAGACCGAAAAGCGTTGTCAAAGCTCAGGAGAGCATGGTTGATGTAGACGAACCAAAGCCAACCTCGAGGTCGTGTTGAAGTCCCGGCAGCTCCTGTGGCTCCAATGAATCCTACTGCCCTCAAGTGTTGCACCTCATAGGGAGGTACACACTCCCGGTGCCTGACGATGACTCCCTCTCCTCTGATCCAGCAGAAGTTGTGGAAGTAGAGCTTCTGGATCCGAATCCCACAGCGCGACGGTGCTCTATGGTTAAGAAGACTCCTGCTCGCGCGATTCAGACTTGATACCACAGTCACAGGAGAGAGAGAATCAACTGGAGGTCTCCCCAAACTAGAGGGAACCTTTTACTGATTATTGTGTATTTAATTTGTCAAAATACCTCTCTTTATATAGGGCGGAAATCCCTCAGATAGGCAATTTCCTTAGCCATGTGGGAATAAACAAAGGAGAGGGGAGAGGGGGGCTTGGCCGGCCGGACAAGGCCCTAGTGGGCCCCGTGCGGGGTTCCCAAGACCCAGTCATCCACTCCTCCTCCTTCCTTGTCGTGGTGGTGGCACGACAGATGCCATGGATAGGCTAAAGATGGGGCCAATGTGTGCTAGGGGAATCTAGGGAGGGACAACGTGGTGATTCCACGCATAGATGTTCTTTTATTCTCTCTATCAAATGTGTTTACATGTGCTCTTCAAGCTCTTGGTGAGAAGGAGACTATGTCTCTTACTCCCCACAAGCTAGCTCTAGAGTTCTATCTTAGACAGAGAAAATGATCGATCGGCCCCTCTCTATGGAGGCCCTGGTGCTCCTTATATAGGAGATCCCAGGTTACAAAGTTAGGGCACACGTGGAAGTATATTCCATAAATATGCTCCTCGACTAAATCTAGATGCTTCTTTATTCTCTTTAACGGCTCTTCCGGGCTTTGGACATAACCCACTATGTAATCTTTGTCTTTAAGCGTCACTAGATACGGGATACATCAGCCGACATTACCCGCTTCATCGTGGTCGCCCATGACCCGTTGGTCCTCTTCTCTTCTTTGCTTAGCTCACGCTACAACTAGCAAACCCACCTTCTGACCAGCGGGAGATTCCTTCCTTCTATTGGAAGACATATGATAGTCCGGCTAGCACATGGCTAACCCGGTTATGAGGGTACCTGCATGATAGGAAGACAAACATGGCCGACATACATTTTATGTCGGTCGGGCTACGGCTGAGGAGATGCTCCACGAGCCAGGTTACTCCGTGGTTCTGCCTGCCTTGAGGTGACCCGGCCAGCACTTGCTTTGACCGCGCCGTACCTCAGCTAACTCGGCCTTTATACCCCGGTGTTATCCTACCCGGGGGTATCCCCCCAACATTAGTCCCCGAAGCTGGTGCGGTCTTAGCAACTTTAGTTGTTAAGGCCACAGCAGGTTCCCATACCCGGATCTTTGCTTTTTTTAGCCGGGTTACCCCGTAATACAGAGTTTCTCATCTTGCGATCCCTTGGCTCATTCCGAGTTATTCCTCGCTGGCCGGGTATTTTTCTTGCTAATCCGGATTACCTTTCCTTCTCTCGTACGCTTCCCCACGTCCTACATGGAGGGTAATCATCATTTTGCCTCATTTTAAGGGCCACACGCATTTAATGCACCAGTTACTGTTGCCATGTTAGGAATAACTGCTCCGCGTGTCCCTTCACTGCCGCGCCTCATTAATTGTAACACTATTTCACGTCATGGGATCTTCTGCTCCCTATGGCCCTTGCTGTGGCCATGCTCTGATTGGCTGATTCGGCTGTGTACATGTCCGTTACATGTGGCGTGGCAACCACAAAAGTTCTGCTACATGCCCTCTCATGCGGTTAAGTAGGGTGCATGGGGCAATCTTTGGGGAAGTTCCCCATTCCTCTTGCGCTTCCCAGCCTCTTTCTCTCTCACTGCAACTCCACCGCCACCGCTGCTTCTTTGCCATCGCTGCACCGCCGCGTCCGTGCTCGACACCTCTTCGCATCTGCGACGCCTCCTCCGCTCAAGATTTTCACCACGGGTCCCTGCACCTCTAGGTTCCCCGCCTCTGGTTACCTTTACTCAGATTCTTTTCTCGAGGACCTTGACCTCACCATGAAGGAGGGAGAGGCCGCCGTGGTCGCGCAGTAGGAGGAGGAGGAGGGACGCGAGCGCGGGGGCTAGGACGGCACCTTCGTCTATGAAGACGATTTAGATTGGCTCCACGCCACGCGCCGCATCCCCGCCGGTGTCGCCTGCCGCCTCGCTGCCGACGAGATCTTCCCCTCCCCCAATCCAGGGGAGTACGTTATTTTTCTTTCTCATTTTCAGCGCGGCTTCGGCCTTCCTACCTCAGATTTCTTTTTCGATTTTATTTCCACGTATCAACTGCAACCACACCATCTTCTGCCAACGCCATCACTTCTTTATCCTCCTTTGCCTCTGGCATTGAGGGATATCTTGTCCTCTGGCCATCTAAGGAGCTATGGATCAAGTTCTTCGGCCTCCAGAGGAACGTTTTTCGGCTAAGGAGCTTACTCCGGAGGAGAAGCACCTGACTCAGTGTGGCGCTGCCTCCATATCTCCTCGCAAGGGCTCCGTATTTCCCTGGGTCACCGGGCTCGAGTCCTGCAAAGGCTGGGCCCGGACTTTCTTCTATGTCCGGAACACCACCAAGGAAGATCTGATCCGGCTCCTCCCCTTCAAACTCGGACCTCCAGATACTTCTCTCTGGGAGAGTATCCCAAGCGACCCACAGCCCTGGCGAACCAGGTGGAGCACCGGATCAGGGAGCTGCTCAAGGAGAAGCTTCGGGGGGAGGACATTATGATCACTTTTGTCCGCAGCCGGGTCTCCCCCTTCAGCAGCGTGCCCACAAGATCTGTTACTTGAGCGCCCCCCTCGACCCCCACCAGACTTCATATTTTGTGCTTGATAACTTGGCGGTTTACCGCCAGGTTAAGGCCATTTTCAATGTTATCAAGATCCTCCTCCAAAGGTTGTAACATCCGAAGATTGGGAATGGGGGCTTGATCCCTTCACCCGGGACAACCCTCCTCCAAAGGTTGTAACATCCCAAAACTTTAATCAAGGTTATCAAGATCCTAATCAGCCAAATTAGGGTTAACAAAAACTTTTTTAGTATTAAAATCGTTATGAATGCACGTGTGTTTGCATTAGTATAGAATTATTTGGAAATGCCATGTTTGATTGTTCTGAATGATATGAAATGGTTTAAGGGTGAATGCCACATCATCTAGACCATTTACAAACAAAATCCAAAGAAAAAGAAATCAAATAAGATTAAATAATGCAAATGGTCATTTCGACCATTTTAATCCATTAGGCCACTTTAGGTGTTCCTAGAAGTCAATTTCAAACAGAAACTTTCTGAACTCTTTTCACCCCTTGCTAGAACAAGTAAAGATGTACCAAGGCCCACTTTACAAACTTACAAAAATCTTTAGCAAAGCAATTTAAATGACATTTGAAAATGGAATCAAGTGTATGTGTTAAGATCACCATTTCTCAAAAACCAACCAAATCACTTCACCTTGACAATTCCCAGCAACCAGAGACTACCAAGCATAAGATCAGATCACACACCAAAATCTTTCCAAAATTCAAATTTAAATTCTTTGTGGGCATTGTGTCGAACACTTGGTGAGCATAGTTTGAGATGCGAAACTTTCACTGTTTTTGATCAATGCCTTGTCTACCTTTTGTCGCCAAAACTTGTCCCTGGTCTCCCCAGTCCCAACCAGCTCCATAGCACCACCCCTAGTTGTTGTTTGCAGCAGTGCCGAGCCACCCCGAGCACCTCCATGTCGGTCGACCATGGACCGTTCACCCCGGACCGCCCCGCTCTCTCCCGCCATGCCTAGGAGGATCGCTGCACCCTACCACCTCCCTTTGTCCCTTCCCCGAGCGCTGTCAGGCCCTGTACCACCGCAAGACAGCCGTGCCCACCGCGTCTGCGCCATGCCGAGCACGTACCAGAGCGCCGCTCCCGACAAGCGTGCACACGTTGTGCCTCGACCGCAGCTCACGTGCACTGCTTCGCCACGACCCCAGGAAGCACCCAGACATGCCCGTTCGCCGCCGCTTGTCTCGCAGCCATCGTGCGCCGCGTCGAATGATGCTTCTGCCACGCAGAGCACCAGCCACGCCCAACCAAATGCCACCGCCCCTAGCCGCGCCTTTACGCTGTAGAGGACCGCCAGCAGACCGTGCATCATCCCCTACCTCCAGTCGTGCCACTAGTTGCCTATACCGTCGTCACCGACGAGCCGCGCCCATGCCGCTCGGTCCCTTTGTTGAACCTATAAAAGGAGGCCTCCTCCACGCCATTTCTTCACACCATCTCACTCCCCTCTCACCACTGACCCTTCCACCCAATCCTTGGAGCAAGGCGAACCTTAGTTAGCCAGAATTTCGCTGGAGCTTGCCGCTGTAGAGGAGAAGAGGTGCCGTCGATTGGAGCTATCCCAGGTGCCGCCGCGACCACGCCTAGAACCGCCATCATCTCCCAGTTCGATCGCCCCCATCGCCACGTCTAGCTGGAGCCCTGGTAAGCCCCCACGTACCCCCACCGTGCCGCGTTAGGCTTTTCTCTCGCCAGAGCTATTCACTGGAGACGATGAACCACGGCCGTAGATTCTTGTTCTAATCGCATGGCTAAGATTGCCCCATACCGCTTCGCTTTAGATGTGCCGCTAACATGCGGAACCAGCCTGTCAGTAGCCCGCTGCGCCGCGGAGCGCCACTAGGACAGCCCATTTCTTTTCCCGCGCTAGCCCACAGATTCAAATAAAGGTTTTTCCATTTAGGTTTAGACTAGATTCTCTGCCTAGATTCAAAAATCCATTCAGAGAGTTTCAGTTAACTAAAATGCATGATTCAAATTTTGTTAGAAAGATAATTAAAATATCTATCCAAGCCCGTTGGATTTAAGTCATTTGGAGTTAGAGAAAATCTATAGCAAAAATAACAAGACAGATACTTTTTTGCATTCAAACATTTTTCAAAAATCAACCATTATAGGTTTTGAGTTGATTCCAACTCTCAAAAATCACATTTGACCATACCTATCTGAATATGTAAAAATATTTAGGTTTGCATGCAGTCACTTTGGACTAGTACCAAAATAATGCTATATAGGCATTTCTAGTCACTTTAAATCATTTAAATGATAATCTTAAATTTTATAAAATGTGACCAGCCCTTTAAATCACATTCCCATGTATTAAAATATGTGGTGATGACATGTGTACACATGATCCCATATTATATTTGGAGAATATTAAACCTTAATTAATTTCAATGAGTAGAAATTACTTTTCTCAAATGAAATAATGAAACTAGTTCTTTTAATCTTGTGATAATTGTGATGATGCTAGATCATCAAGTATGTGCTTTAGTGTGCTAAATAGACTTAGTTAAATATTGTTTGGTGATTGTGTATCCCGTATTTATTTATAGACGATAGTACCGACCAAGTCTACGAGGAGGAGGAGGAGTTATACCCCGAAGAAGACGAAGATAATTTCAATCACTTCACCAACCAAGGCAAGCCATCACTACTAAGCAAGCCACCACGAGATGCAAGTTAACCTAAGCAAGATGCACTAGGCATGCTTTGGTTATACCATTTTTGATTTACACCCATTCCAAGTTTTACTTGCAAGCTTTACTTTCTTTTACTTTACCGAAGTTCTTTACTTTTAATATAGATAGCATAAAAAGTATAAAACCAGGCTTATCTAGTTACACTTAGATGTCATGCTATGGCATGAGATTGAAGATTAGTACCCCTCATTAGTGAACACTCTTAACCTTAGTGGCTAGTGCTAAGCATAAAACTTGATCACTTTAGATGGGAATACTTGGTGAAAATGATTATGAAAACCTTGGAATGATGAGTCATTCTATTGAGATGTTTCGACATGTGTTGAGAAACACAAATGGTTTATGATGATGAAAATGTTTAGGCATGAGCCTTAGCCCTTTATAAAAATTGATGGTTGGGTTTGGATGTGATACCATTCCAATTTTACCGTACAACCACAATACCTGAATTGGGTAAGGCTTAGCCGGAAGTTTATATGCATTAGTATGGGTTCCCTTGCGGGAGAGGTTTGAGCTGAGGCTACCTCCTGATGTTGTCCACCTATGCAGTGCCCAGGATGGCAGATGGCCATGGCTAGGAGGCCAAGCTCATAGGAGAGGTGCTTATACTAGGGTGTGTAATTGAAAGGTTATGATTGATTATCCACATACTAAGTATGATGATTCAGGGTTACCCCTGACAGATATATCGAATTTTGTGGTGAAAGTGTACCACCTCTGCAGAGTGTCAAACTATTCGAATAGCCGCGTCTGCGGTCATGGACAGTTGGAGTGGCCATACTATTCCATCGTCAGATGTTTTCAAAATGACTTGTGAAATGAATTGTGACTTTGACTTGACCACAACAGGGTTGTGAATATGAAAACTAAGTTCCCAACTTAAGTGCTTTAGAACTTTAACTTAGCTTTCTTTACTTCTGAACTTAGCTTAAGATAAATCTAGCTTTTGCAAATAAACTTAGAGCTTAGCATTCCTACTAGAACTACCTTACTTGTTAGTGATAGTTTGCGAGTACTTAAAGAGTACTCATGGCTTTGTCCCTGGCTATTCCCGTGGCCAAACTATGAGGAGGACTACCCTAAAGATGGACAGCAGGACGGCTACGACAACTAGGATCATCTCCCATCGTCAACATTGCCTGTGACACTTAAGATGGTGCCCACCGCTACGCTATTTATTCCGCTGCTTGTTTGTACTAAGACTAGATCATGAGATCCTTTATTTGTAAGACCTTATAATGGTTTGTAATGGATGATGTACTGATATCCAATCTGTTATGTCTCGCAAAAATGGTAATCCTGGGATTGCGAGGTATGGCATAACAAGCATCTGGGATTAAAAACCTTGGTGTTGACAAAGGTAAACTGCCTTCTTACTGTTTTCCGGATCTTCTCTATATGTCGGATTATTTTCCTAACTTAGCAATTGTTGTCTTGTTCTCAGCGATTCCTCCAGCAGCCACTGGAAGATGGCGAGGTACTGGCGAGCAAGTGGGTAGCAGACCGCGCCGAGGAAGACGAGGTGGAGCCTGATCCGGAGACCTTCCTGCCCACTCCAAATGTCGTCAAACGCAGCTCTGGTAAGGCCTCTTCTTTAAGGGATTGGCCGGATGATGATGACTCGGACGTTGAGGTCATGGAGGTACTTGACCCGGTTCTTATCTCTTACGCATATCTGGTTATGTTTGAATCTTCAGCTAACCCAGTCGGTCAGGTCCACGAGGTTCCCCCCTCGCCACGGGTGGCCTGGTCCCTGCTCCCTCCCAGAAGCACGACACAACCTCGGCCGCAGCTTCGGAGGCGCCGCCGCGCAAGAAGAGGCAGAAGAAGTCCGGGGTGAAAGCCTCGACTAAGCCAGCCGCCAAGAGCACGGTCCGGAGGGTGCCAAAACCTCGGGAACCCCAACCTCGGACGAGTAAGTCTCCTCGCATTTGCACTTGGGGTTTTTACCTTTCTGTTTTCACCTTTGCTTCTTATCTATCTTATCTTTCTCTTCTTGACTTCTTGCTTTTTACTTTCCAGAGCTCCTAGGGTCACCCTCGGAGCGGCTCCGACATTGCCTCTCTGATCCGGAGCAGCCCTTCTCCTCCCCTCCCCCCGCGATGATTATACTCGCCCGCTCAGCCCTATCCAAGAGGGCTCCGCGGCTGCACCTGACCAGAGGCCACCTCGTCTTGTGGAGGGCAATGTCGGCCCAGGGGGTAGTGGGGTGTCTCAGGATATGGCCATGCCGGATCTTCTCAGTTTCTCTTCGGCCTAGTGCCAGGTGTTAAGGTGCAAGTTTCATCGGCACCGCCCCCATCAAGTTTCTCTTCAGTTCCAACAGCATCACCAGCATTAGCAATAGCACCACCAGCACCGGCATCAGCAGCAGCACCAACAACATCAGCAGCAGCAGCACCACCAGCACCAGCACTAGCACCAACACCAACAGCAGCAACAACCTCAGCAGCAGCAACCTCCGCCAAGGCCCCAAAAAGGAAAGCTTCGTCGGCCGCCTCCGGATCAACGGCGTCTATCGCGGATATTTTCTGGCCAACTTCCCAAGCTCCATCCAGATCAGCGGACTCAGATCTTCCGCCGCGTCCTCTGTCATCCAGCAAGCTTAAGAAATCTGTCGGATCAGCCAAAGGCACCTCTTCCGGGTCTCCCGCTCTCGGATCAGAGGGTAGTGGGCAGCTGGTCCTACATACCAGCCCTACTGCAACTCAATCTGCAAGGCGAGAAGCCCATGTCAAAGGCTTGGTGGCGATTTATTCTCTGAGCGGCGAGAGTTACAGTCCACTTCTCCTCGAGTATGTGCGAAACTAGAACAACGCCGAATTCATCGACCCCACAGATGATCTGCCAGAGAAGTTCGGCCCAGCTGAGTTCAGGGCATAGATGAACTCCGCCACCAAGGCCATCTCTTTGGCTGGCCGGATGATGGAGGTAATCCTTTTCCTCTGCAGTAGTACTTTGTATGAATGAGCACTTGTAGATATATCCCCTAGTCCCTGAGCCTCCGAGGGAGTAACTTGTTACTCGGTTGGATGCTCCTAAAGAATTTAGTTTTTGTCTTTCAATTTCAAATGTTTACAAAGTTAGATCCGGGTTAAGTTCCCTTGGCCTGGATCTTGTAGGATTCGAATATCCACACACCTAGAGCCAAGTTAAGTTCCGCTTGGCCTAGATCATGTAGACTTCAGATATCCACACACCTATAGCCGGGTTAAGTTCCACTTGGCCCGGATCTTGTAGACTTCGAATATCCACACACCTAGAGCCGGGTTAAGTTCCACTTGGCCTAGATCTTGTAGACTTTGAATATCCACACACCTAGAGCCGGGTTAAGTTCCACTTGGCCCGGATCTTGTAGACTTCGAATATCCACACACCTAGAGCCGGGTTAAGTTCCACTTGGCCTAGATCTTGTAGACTTTGAATATCAACATACCTAGAGCCGGGTTAAGTTCCACTTGGCCCGGATCTTGTAGACTTTGAATATCCACACACCTAGAGCCGGGTTAAGTTCCACTTGGCCCAGATCTTGTAGACTTTGAATTACTTTTTTACTTTGCCTTTGAACTTGACATTGCCTTGCTTATTTCAGATTACCACTAACCGCCGATCCGCTGAGTTCCAGCGCCTACTGGACTCCTATAAAGACGTTCGCGCGCGTTATGGCAAACTCCTGGAGGAGCACCAGAAGAAGGGTAATGTCTCTTACTATTCCTTCCTCCATTTTCGTTTGTTCTAGTTATCCGTATTAATTTGTTATCCATACCACGCAGTCGAGGTTGAAGCTAAGAATATCATCTTGCGGAAGAATATGGCTGAGATCAAAGGTATCTTATCTCGCTACCCCATTATTGCGTGTTCTTTTCTTCATCTGGTGGATATTTATACTCTGGTTCGGCCAGATTAATCCGATGTTGCAGTTGCTCTTGAAGACAACGTTCCCGTGCCTGATATGATGACTCATTTCCTCGAACATACAGGGAAAGATGAGGCTAAATTGAAGAAAAAGGATGATGAGATAGCTCGGCTGTAGCTCCAGGATTTGGAAATTACTCGGCTGAATGCCGAAATCCAGAGGCTCAAAGACCTCCACAAAATCGAGCTGGACAAGGAGTTTTCTGAGGAAAAAGAGCGTTTGATGACTAAAATTTCCAAGGATAAGGATCTATTGGAGGAAGCCGACGTAAAACTTACATCGGTAACCTCCGAATACGAGAAACTCCAGGCCAGCAGTGCCAACGTCGATGCCGAACTTCAGTGTCTCCTCTTCCAAATTTCCCGTGAGTTTCTTTCTCCCGTTCAATTCTCTTTTTTCCGGATTAATGTGTTTGCTCATTGCTTCGTCTGCTTTGTTCTCAGGCAAGTTTACAGAAGGTGATACTCTTGCTGGTTCTTCCATAATCCGGTCCCGCGATCAGCGTGGTATTCCCACGGGTCCTGGATCCGGGTCAGTCCCTTACACAACACAAGATCTGCTTGTTAGCCTTGCTGCTCGCCTGGAGCTGGTAAAGAACTATGGTGCGGATATCATGCCTGCTGCGATGTGGATGCTGAGCTCTCTCTGGCCCGGCGAGCCCACTCCAAAGGGAAATGCCACTCTCATTGCCAAACTGATGGAGTGCGATACGCAGCTGCATCTGTGGCGTGAGTCGGGTGCGCGAGCTGGGGCTAACACTGCCTTGCAGTTTGTCCTCTCGTGGTATGAAGGAATAGATCTGGAGCTGCTTACCCGCATGCACACTAGATCGAAGTGGAACGAAGATCCGGCGTGGCTTGCGCACCGCAAAGCCAGTGCTAACAAACTTATTGAGTACTCCTTCTGCCATGCTTGGAATGATGGGCCGAGCTACCTCGACGTTTTTGGTGATGAAATTGCTTCTGAAGATGAAGATGAAGGTAGTGAAGGTGAGGCCTCCGAGCTTGGTGATGAGGCTGCAGACCCGGAGGATGGCAAGGCCAATCCTAAGGATGAGGCTGAGGCCAGCGCCCCTCCCCGAAATTCAGAAGTACCTCCTTCTTCGGCTGCTGATTCGGCTACTGCCCCTGCTCCTTAAAAACACTTGATCATGTTTGTCAGATCCCCAAAATGCCGGGAGAAAATGTATCTAAGTACTTTGGTTTGGCTCTGCTACAATTTACTGTTTGGAACTATGTTCTTAATGTTGGATTATCGTGGGCGAAGTCCCCGAGTTTCGTTTTATTGTCCCCCAATATTTGACTCGGCTCGCGTCTACCTTGATTCGGTTTTTTGACTTACGAGTCCGAGGTTCAAAAATTGACTTAACAATACTTGAAACTTTGAGATTAGCTCAAAATAATCCGGTGTTAGATAAATATAGTAAACAAAGGGTTAGTCCAAATAACAAATGTCGGCCCGCTTAAATTCTTTTCCTTAGTCGTTTTTCATGTGGTTTGTCATTCCGAACTTGTTCTCTTGCTTGCCATGAAGCCAATTCTTGTTGGACAACAGCAAAGTCGAAGAGTTGGATTTTTGGTGCTCATACATTACTAATCCGCCTAAGATATAAGCGACTTAACCCAGCCGACATGAAAATATGAAAACGAGAAAGACAATTATTATGGCAGTCCTCGAGTCTCTACTTGGGGTGCCAAAGTTTCATTAATAAGCTCATTGCCGACATACATACCGACATATGAGTAGCTCGGATACATTCACCTCTTTGTCGGGTGTAAAAAGGACGAAGTAGTGCTACATTCCACGGTCACTTAGATTCCTCACCGGACCAGTCCGCCTTGTTCTTTTCCTGTGGCTATGCATCAATATGATTGTAGGAACCATTGTGCAAGGCTTTGCTGACAATGAAAGGTCCTTCCCATGGAGGGGATAGCTTATGCATGCCAGCGGTGTGTTGTATCAACCGGAGTACTAGGTCACCTTCCTGGAAGACTCGGGGGTTTACTTTCTGGCTATGATAGCGTCAGAGATTTTGCTGATATATGGCAGATCTGGACAAGGCCAGTTCTCTTGCTTCTTCCAGCAGATCAACATCATTCTGCCGGCCTTCCCGCACTTCGGCTTCTTTGTATTGGGTGACCCTTGGAGAATCATGCACTATGTCAGCTGGTAATACAGCTTTTGCCCCATATACCAGAAAGAATGGTGTATAGCCTATTAATCGATTCGGAGTTGTTCTTAAACTCCACAGTGCTTCAGGTAGTTCTTCTATCCAGCACCCCGCTGATCTTTTCAGCGGCTCTATGAGCCGGGGTTTTATCCCGGACAAAACTAGTCTGTTGGATCTTTCCACTTGCCCATTAGATGCGGGATGGGTGACTGAGGCGACATCTAGCCGGATCTTGTTTTCTTGGCAGAACCTCGCAAATGCTCCTTTAGTGAAATTTGTGTGATTATCAGTGAAGGAAATATGCCCTGAGAGGCAATAATAAAGTTGTTATTATATATTCCTTATACATGATAGATGTTTATTTTACATGCTAGAAATGTATTGATTCGGAAACATCAATACATGTGTGTTTAATAAACAAAAAGGGTTCCTAGTCATGCCTCTCTTATAGACTAGCTTGTTGATTAACAGGATGATCAAGGTTTCCTGATCATGGACATTGGATGTTGTTAATAACAAGGTCACACCATTGCTGGAATGATGTGATGAACATTCATCTGAAGTATAGAATTACGATCAAGTCATTATGTTTATATTACTATAACATTATACGAAGTAATCTTTATCCTTAGACCATGAGATCATGTTAATTGCTAACACCGGAAGAGTATCTTGATAACATCAAACGTCACACCGTAACAAGGTGACTATAAAGATGGGTTCAGTACTACGAAGGTGTTATGTTGAGGCTCATGGATCAAGAGTGGAATTTGTCAATCCAGATGACGGATAGATATACTCTGGGCCCTCTCGGTGATATCACATTAGGATAGCTTGCAAGCAAGTGATGTGATCACTAGAATGTTATATCACAGGAACGAGAAAAGAGTGCATGTCGGTAACGAGATCAAACTAGGTATGGAGATAACGATGATCGAATCTCGGACATGTAATATATCGAGAGACAAAGGGATTTAGTTACAAGTGTTAAAGGTTCTCACGATCACAGGAGTCATCGTTGAATGTGTAGGAGTCAGTACGGATCTCTAGATCCCGCTGTTGATTATTGATCGGAGAGGGCTATCGATCATGTCTGCATTATTCGCGAACCGTAGGGTGGCACACTTAAAAGTTACCGGACACCATTTTGGAGCACATATGTTTCAGATGAAAGAATTACAAAGCGCGGGAATTATTTCAATAGAAACCGGAAATTGTTTCGGGTGAAATTGCAGAAGGTGGTTCTGCATGTGATACTGAAATATTGCAAGGGGCTATATGTGAATGTTTGTTAATTAAAGTAATCAACAAAATTCTGAATAAATTTAATAAAAAGAGTTTTATTAAATGAGAGAGCATTAAATTTGGAGAAATTTAATGCATTTAAAGTGGAGACTTCAAAAGGGAATGTGAAGTGGCATTTTAATGTGGAGGGGTTACCACCACATGAATGGGGGAGGTGAGTGGTCACCCCCCCATGCGCCGGCCATGGAGAGAGGGGCACCCCCCTCCTCCTAAAAGGCCACCCATTCCCTCCTTCATACTCACACCTCCTTGTGAAGGATCTCTCTCCCCCTCTAGAATTATTCCCCCATGGTCTCGGATTAGCGAGATACATGTTCCCGGTGGAATTTCGTCTGGAAGGAGTTGCTGCTTCTGCTGGATCGCTGGAGCGAGGAGTTGGAGGTTGTCCGGTGGCTTGAACGTGTGTGCGAGTGCGGATGCGCTGCTGAGTTGCGGCGCTCGGACTTCCTCACGATCTTGAGATCGGCAAGTGTACGACTACATCAACCACGAGTTCCTACTCGTTAACAAGGCTCGTTGTCTACAAGGGTAAGTTCTCGTTGGATGTATGTCCACCTGTTGCTTTGTACCTAGTAGATAGATCTTGGCGTGTAGTTCACACCGTAGGAAAATTTTTGTTTTCTATGCTGCGGACCCAACAGTGGTATCAAAGCCTGATCTATGCGTAGGTGCTTAGCACGGGTAGTACACATATGGTTGATATGTGGGCGATGATGATCATGTTATTGCATCTTCTATGTATTTTGGATATTGGTGGCATAGTGGGATGAAGCGGCCCGGACCAACTTTACATGTCATCGTACATGAGACTGGTTCCACGACTGACATGCAACTTGTTTTGCATAAGTGGCTGGCGGGTGTCTGTCTCTCCTACTATAGTCAATATCTGATTTACAACGAGTTGCTAATAACTTAGTTATCCTTGTTGTGGTTCATGTTCGTAGGTAAGAACGGTTCTATCTCCGAAAGCCCTAAGCCACGTAAAACTTGCAATTGATAAATTAGAGGCGTCTAGTTTAGATCGTTGCTGGGCTAGTGTATTGATATGGTATTGTTGTAAGTAGATGTATGGTTGATACTCTTACAACACAGTCAACGTGTAAGTTCCATAGACCTTGGCCTTACACACAAAGGAATGATAGAGATCATACCACGATGCAAGTGATAGAGATCAAATGCATGGAGCATATCATCTCACTTTACACATTAGATGTTAGCATCTTATACTGCTAGTTTGGCGCGTTTGGTAGCATTATAAGATGATCCCTCATTTAGATATCAAGATAAAAATGTGTTCTTCCTTGAGTATGCACCGTTCTATGGATCGTGTTTCGAGACATCATGTGATGATCGGGTGTACTCGAATCTACGCATTCATAGGAATGGGTGTAAGACAGTTATACATACGCGAATACTAAGGTTCTTACTTGGCGAGCCTAGCATGTACATACATGGCCTCGGAACACGGACCGAAAGGTTAAGCATGAGTCATATGGTTGATATGATGCCCATATAGATGCTCGCCTTTGAAGCTATATCAACTCACGTGATGATCGGACTTGGTATAGTGGATTTGGTTCATGTAATCACCAAAAGGACACGAGGGATGTCGTTTTTGAGTGGGAGTTCATTAGTAATTTGAATTAGTTGAACTCAATTTATCATAAACTTAGTCTAAATAAACTTTACAAATTCTGTTGTACATGGCACCACCTGCTTTTAATTTCAATGTGTTCATGGAGAAAGAGAAACTAGCTGCAAATGGTAGCAACTTCACCAACTGGGCTATGAATTTGAGGATTCTCCTCACTGCTGCACAAAAGCAATATGTGCTAGATTCGCCGCTAGGCCCCCCACCATCTCCTGATGCCCCTGACAAGGAAAAGAATGTCTATGTGACTCGTCAGGAGGACCACAACTTAGTTCATTGCGGCATACTGTATGGGCTAGAGCCAGAACTTCGAAAGTGTTTCGAAAATGGCAATGCCTTTGATACCATGGGAGAATTGAAAATGATTTTCGATACCCATGCTGCCGTAGAGAGTTATAATGCTACAAAAAAGTTCTTTTGCTGCATGATGGAGGAAAACAACTCCGTTAGTGAGCACGTACTCAAAATGTCTGGGTACGCCGATAAGCTTGTGTCCTTGGGAATAACGATTCCCATTGACTTAGGTATACATCGTGTTCTCCAATCTCTGTCACCTAGCTACAAGAGCTTCGTGATGAACTATAATATGCAGGGCATGAAGAAGTCTCTTCCCGAGCTTCTGTTAATGCTTAAGACTGCAGAAGTGGAGATTAGGAAAGAACATCAAGTGTTGATGATCAATAGAACCACCGGTTTCAAGAAGGACAAGAAAGGCAAGCACAAGGGAAAGAAGGGTGGCAAGTCTGTTGCCACGCCTGAAAAGAAACCCCGGGCTGGCCCTAAGTCTGACACCGAGTGCTACTATTGCAAGGGTATTAGCCATTGGAAGCGCAACTGCCCCAAGTATTTGGCGGACAAGAAGTCCAGCAAGGCAAACAAAGGTATATGTGATATACATGTTATTGATGTGTACTTGACTAGTACTCACAGTAGCACCTAGGTATTTGATACCGGATCGGTTGCTAATATATGTAACTCGGTTCAGGGGCTACGGAACAAGCGACAACTAGCAAGGGATGAGGTCAGGATGCGGGTCGGCAATGGATCAAGAGTTGATGTGATCGCCGTCAGGACGCTACCTCTCCATTTACCATCGGGATAAGTTATAAACCTAAATAATTGTTATTTGGTGCCTGCACTGAGCATGAACATTGTATCTGCATCGTGTTTGATGCAAAGTGGTCATTCCTTTAAATCTGAGAACAATGGTTGTTTGATTTATAAGAATGATATATTTTATGGTCATGCACCTATGTTGAATTGTTTATTTCTATTAGATCTCGATAGTAATATTACGCACATTCATAATGTTAATGCTAAAAAGATTAAACTTGATGATGATATGTCTACATATATGTGGCACTACCGTCTAGGTCATATTGGCGTTAAACGCATGAAGAAACTCCATTCTGATGGACTTTTGGAATCACTTGATTTTGAATCATTTGATACATGTGAGCCATGCCTTATGGGCAAGATGACTAGAACGCCATTTTTCGGTTCAATGGAACGGGCGACAGATCTATTGGAGATCATACATACTGATGTGTGTGGACCAATGAGTATGTCAGCGTGAGGTGGATATCGTTATTTTGTTACTTTCACGGATGATTTGAGTAGATATGGGTATATCTATTTGATGAAACACAAGTCTAAAACTTTTGAAAAGTTCAAGGAATTTCAGAATGAAGTGGAAAATTATCGTAATAGAAAGATCAAATTTCTATGGTCTGACCGTGGAGGAGAGTATCGAAGTTACGAGTTTAGCACACACATGAAAGAGTGTGGAATAGTTTCACAACTCACGCCTGCCGGAACACGACAACGTAATGGTGTGTCGAAACGTCGTAATCGTACCTTATTGGATATGGTTCGATCTATGATGTCTCTGACTGACTTACCTCTGTCATTTTGGGGTTATGCACTGGAAACAGCTGCATTCACTTTAAATCGGGCACCATCTAAATCCGTTGAAATAACACCGTATGAATTATGGTTTGGAAACAAACCTAAGCTGTCATTTCTTAAGGTTTGGGGATGCGATGTTTATGTGAAGAAACTTCAACCAGATAAACTCGACCCAAAGCGGAAAAATGCATCTTCATAGGATACCCTAAGGAAACAATTGGGTATACCTTCTATCACAGATCCGAGGGCAAGGTTTTTGTTTCCAAGAATGGATCCTTTCTTGAGAAGGAGTTTCTCGCGAAAGGTGTGAGTAGTCGGAAGGTAGAACTCGAAGAGGTTATTGAACCTTCTCTTCATGGAATGGCGAGTGGCGCAGCACCGGAAGTTGTTTCGGAGTTGACTTCACCTGATGAAGAGAGAGCTAATGATAATGATCATGAAACTCCGAAAGAGGACACTACCAAACCTCGCAGGCCAAACAGGACACGTGCAGCTCCTGAACTGTACGGCAATCCTGTTGTGAATTTCATGGTTGATGAAATGGATGACCCTGCGACGTATGAAGAAGCGATGATGAGCCCGGATTCCAACAAATGGCTGGAAGCCATGAAATCCGAGATGGAATCCATGTACGAGAACCAAGTTTGGAACTTGGTGGACTTACCTCACGACCGAAAGACCATCTATAAGGCTCGACTTGTCGCAAAGGGGTTTCGACAAATTCAAGGAGTTGACTACGATGAGACATTCTCTCCCGTAGCGATGCTTAAGTCGGTTAGGATTATGTTAGCAATTGCTGCATATTTCGATTATGAAATATGGCAGATGGATGTCAAAACTGCGTTCCTGAATGGTAAGATTGAAGAAGAGTTGTATATGATACAACCTAAGGGTTTTGTCGATCCTAAGGATGCTAATAAGGTGTGCAAACTTCAGCGATCCATCTATGGACTGAAGCAAGCATCCCGGAGTTGGAATCTTCGCTTTGATGAGGTGATCAAAGAGTTTGGATTTGTCCAAACTTATGGAGAGGCTTGTATTTACAAGAAAGTGAGTGGGAGCAATGTGGCATTTCTGATATTATATGTGGATGACATATTATTGATTGGAAATGATATAGATCTTTTAAACAGTGTTAAAAGTTATCTAAACAGCAAATTTTCGACGAAAGACCTTGGTGAAGCGTGATATATATTAGGCATTAAAATCTATAGAGATAGATCAAGGCGCCTAATTTGGCTATCGCAGAGTACATACCTTGATAAGATATTAAAGAAGTTTAATATGGACGAAAGTAAGAAGGGGTTCTTACCTATGTTGCAAGGCAAGACATTGAGTAAGACTCAAATTCCGGCTACGGCGGAAGAAAGAGAGATGATGGATAAGATCCCCTATGCCTCGGCCATAGGCTCTATTATGTATGCCATGCTATGTACAAGACCGGATGTGGCACATGCTATTAGTTTGACTAGTAGGTACCAATCTGATCCAGGTTCGGAACACTGGATAGTGGTAAAGAACATCCTCAAGTACCTGAGAAGAACTAAGGATATGTTTCTTATATACAGAGGTGAAGAAGAGCTAGTCGCTAAGTGTTATGTCTATGCTAGCTTTGACACCGATCCGGATGACTCTAAGTCTCAAACCGGATACGTATTTCTCTTGAACAGAGAAGCAGTTAGTGGCAGGAGTTCCAAACAACCGGTGGTGGTTGGATCAACAACGGAGGCGGAATATGTTGCTGCTTCAGAAGCGGCACAGGAAGCGGTTTGGATGAAAGAGTTCATCACGGCACTGGGTGTGGTTCCCAGTGCGTTGGACCCGATGGTGATCTATTGTTACAACAATGGAGCCATAGCCAACGCAAAGGAACCAAGGTCTCACAAGAATTCCAAGCATATTAAGCGCCGGTTTCACTCCATCCGCGAGCATTTCAAGGATGGAGATATAAAGATTTGTAAAGTACACACGGACCTAAATGTAGCAGATCCGTTGATTAAAGTTCTCCCTAGGGCAAAACATGTTCAACACCAGAACTCCATGCGTGTTAGATTTATCACTATGTGAACTAGATTATTGTCTCTAGTGCAAGTGGGAGACTGTAGGAAATATGCCCTGAGAGGCAATAATAAAGTTGTTATTATATATTCCTTATACATGATAGATGTTTATTTTACATGCTAGAAATGTATTGATTCGGAAACATCAATACATGTGTGTTTAATAAACAAAAAGGGTTCCTAGTCATGCCTCTCTTATAGACTAGCTTGTTGATTAACAGGCTGATCAAGGTTTCCTGATCATGGACATTGGATGTTGTTAATAACAAGGTCACACCATTGGTGGAATGATGTGATGAACATTCATCTGAAGTATAGCATTACGATCAAGTCATTATTTTTATATTGCTATAACATTATACGAAGTAATCTTTATCCTTAGACCATGAGATCAAGTTAATTGCTAACACCGGAAGAGTATCTTGATAACATCAAACGTCACACCATAATATGGTGACTATAAAGATGGGTTCAGTACTACGAAGGTGTTATGTTGAGGCTCATGGATCAAGAGTGGAATTTGTCAATCCAGATGACGGATAGATATACTCTGGGCCCTCTCGGTGATATCACATTAGGATAGCTTGCAAGCAAGTGATGTGATCACTAGAATGTTATATCACGGGAACGAGAAAAGAGTGCATGTCGGTAACGAGATCAAACTAGGTACGGAGATACCGATGATCGAATCTCGGACTTGTAATATATCGATCGACAAAGGGATTAAGTTACAAGCGTTAAAGGTTCTCGCGGTCACAGGAGTCATCGTTGAATGTGTAGGAGTCAGTACGGATCTCCAGATCCCGCTGCTGATTATTGATCGGAGAGGGGTCTCGATCATGTCTGCATTATTTGCGAACCGTAGGGTGGCACACTTAAAAGTTACCGGACACCATTTTGGAGCACATATGTTTCAGATGAAAGAATTGCAAAGCGCAGGAATTATTTCAATAGAAACTGGAAATTGTTTCGGGTGAAATTGCAGAAGGTGGTTCTGCATTTGATATTGAAATATTGCAAGGGGCTATATGTGAATGTTTGTTAATTAAAGTAATCAACAAAATTCTGAATAAATTTAATAAAAAGAGTTTTATTAAATGAGAGAGCATTAAATTTGGAGAAATTTAATGCATTTAAAGTGGAGACTTTGAAAGGGAATGTGAAGAGGCATTTTAATGTGGAGGGGTTACCACCACATGAATGGGGGAGGTGAGGGGTCACCCCCCCATGCGCCGGCCATGCAGAGAGGGGGCACCCCCCCTCCTCCTATAAAAGGCCACCCATTCCCTCCTTCATCCTCACACCTCCTTGTGAAGGATCTCTCTCCCCCTCTAGAATTATTCCCCCATGGTCTCGGATTAGCGAGATACATGTTCTCGGTGGCATTTCGTCTGGAAGGAGTTGCTGCTTCCGCTGGATCGCTGGAGCGAGGAGGTGGAGGTTGTCCGGTGGCTTGAACGTGTGTGTGAGTGCGGATGCGCTGCTGAGTTGCGGCACTCGGACTTCCTCACGATCTTGAGATCGGCAAGTGTACGACTACATCAACCACGAGTTCCTACTCGTTAACAAGGCTCGTTGTCTACGAGGGTAAGTTCTCGTTGGATGTATGTCCACACGTTGCTTTGTACCTAGTGGATAGATCTTGGCGTGTAGTTCACACCATAGGAAATTTTTTGTTTTCTATGCTGCGGACCCAACAATCAGTTATGATGCTATGGGGATAGCCATATCTCAGGATTAAATCCTTGAGGAATCTTACTGTTGTTGCCCCATCACATTTCCTAATTGGGTTCACTTCAATCCATTTGGTGAACTTGTCGACCATAACTAGGATATGGGTTATTCCTCCTTTAGCCGGCTAAAATGGCCCTACCATATCTAGGCACCATACAGCAAATGGCCAAGTAATGGGGATAGTTTTGAGTTCCGACATTGGTAAATGAGTTTTCGTGGCATATCTCTGACTTCCATTGCATTTTCTCACCAAATCCTCTGCTTGCTCCAAAGCACTTGGCCAATAAAATCCATGCCGGAAATCTTTTGCCACTAACGCCCTTGCGGAGGCATGGTGGCCACATTCCCCTTGGTGAATATCTCGGAGTATGTCAAGCCCATCCTCCGGGTCAACACACCGCTGCAACACTGTTGTCACACTTCTTTTGTATAATTCAGTGTTGATAATAGTATAGGCCTTTGCTCTCCTTTGGATCTGTCTTAAGAGTATCTCATCATCCGGCAAAACAATTTCTTTAAGGAAATCATATATTGGCCTGGCCCAAGCTGGTATAGCCTGGACAAGAAATGGTTCTTCATCAATTTCCATTGCATCCACTAACATAACTCCTGCCAGGTCTGGCTGATCAGTCCCCGGGTTTGCTGAGGCAGTCCCCGGGTTTGCCGAAGCAGTCCCCGGGTTTGCCGAGGTGCCTCCCCAATCTATCTCCATAGGTGTAGCTCCTGATCCGGAGAGTGCCGGGATATAGATTGAGTCTGATTTAGGCGATGGTGTGATGGATGGTTTTCTCAAGTGCTCCACAACAACATTTGGCGGGATTAGCTGCCGGGATGACACTAACTTGGACAGCATATCGGCCGCCTCGTTTTCAATCCGAGGTATGTGATGGAATTCACACCCTTCGAAAAATCCACTTATATTTTTGAACATGGAATCTGTATAGGGCCATGTTAGCATCCAAAGCATCCCAGTTTCCAGACACTTGTTGCACCACCAAATCCAAATCTCTAAAGCATTGTATCCGATGTATCCCCACTTCTTTTGCTACTTTGAGACCATGCACCAATGCTTCATATTCCGCAACGTTATTTGAGGCACTGAAGTGGATTTGAGGGACATATTTCAGTTGATCTTTCTTGGGCGAGGTAAGCACTACTCCGGTGCCCAACCCATCTTTCAGTTTTGATCCATCGAAATGCATTCACCAATAATTGGATTCCGGTAGAGGTGGCTCGTACTGCATCTTGGCCCAGTCCATAAAGAAATCTGCCGTAGCTTGCGATTTTATCGCATCTCTTCTGTCAAACTATGGTGCATATGGGGCTAACTCAATTGCCCATTTTGCTATCCGGCCACTTGCATCTTTGTTACTCATAATCTCTAATATGGGTGCCTCATATATCACTTTGATGGGATGTTGCTCAAAATAGTGTTTGAGTTTCTCAGCCGACATATACACGCCATACGCCATCTTTTGATAGTGAGGGTAATTCTATTTTGAAGCAGATAATACTTCGCTCAGATAGTACACCAGTCTTTGCACCGACTTTCCTTTTGCCTCGCGCTCCACTACGATTACTGCACTTACGACTCGGTTGGTCACAGCTACGTAGAGCAACATTGGCTCCTTGGGTAGTGGTGTTGCTAGGATTGGTGCAGTAGATAACATCTTTTTCAATTCTTGAAATGCGATATCCGCCTGTGGCATCCATGTGAATTTGCTGCCTTTTTCATTAGCTGGTAGAGGGGCAAGGCGTTCTCTCCCAACCGACAAACAAACCGGCTTAACGATGCCAGGCAACCACTGAACTTCTGCACATCGTTAAGGCATTTTGGCAGTTCCATTCTCTCTATGGCCTGGATTTTCGTTGGGTTAGCTTCGATACCTTGGCTAGACACTAGAAAACTGAGTAACTTTCCTGCGGGCACCCCAAAGGTGCACTTCTCCGGGTTAAGATTCATTTGGAACCTTCTTAAGTTCGTGAATGTCTGCCGGATATCATCAAGGAGCGTATTGCTTTCCTTAGTCTTTATCACCACATCATCCATGTAAACTTGTATGTTCCGACCTATTTGGTCGTGTAAGCATTTTTGCATGCATCATTGTTATGTTGCTCCTGCATTACGTAATCCAAACGGCATAGTGCGATAGAAATAAGCCCCGTACGGGGTAATAAACGCAGTCTTTATTTGATCATCTGGATTTAGGGGTATCTGGTGGAAACCAGAATACGCATCAACGAATGACAATAGTTCACATCCGACTGTTGAGTCTATGACTTGATCTATTCTAGGGAGTGGGAATGGATCTTTGGGACACGCCTTATTCAGGTTTGTGTAATCAATGCACATGCGCCATACCACGGCCACGTTCGGATCATCCTTCTTCTTTTCCACAAGCACCGGATTAGAGACCCAATCTGGATAGAGTACTTCCATGATAAACCCGGGTGCTAGGAGCCTAGCTATCTCATCCCCAATGACTTTCCTTCTGTCTTCGGCGAAACATCGGAGAGGCTGCTTCACCGGCTTAGCCCTGGGTCTTACATTCAATGAGTGATCGGCCAACTCCCTCGGCACACCTTGCAGATCCTATGTGGACCAAGCAAAGATATCCCGATTCTCATGGAGGAAGTTGATGAGCTTGCTTTCCTATTTGCTGCTTAACCCGGCACCAATGGTTACGGTGCCCTCTGGGAACTGATCATCGATTGGCACTTTTTTTGTATCCTTGGTTGCTTAGAATAACACGCTTTTGTGCGGGTTGGTCAGAGCCGACATATTCTGCTGCGCGGATTAAGCCAATGTCGCTACTTCTAGTATCCTCCTTTTTCCTGGGCTATCACGAGTGACTCGGCTAAGTTAAATCCGGCTGAGGCGCACTCCACAAACGCCGGAAGTCCCCTGATACAGTTATCACACCCCTTGGTCCGGGAAGTTTCATCTTAAGGTATCCGATGTGAGTACTTGCCATGAACTTGTTCAGCGCGGGCCTGCCGAGTAACGCGTGATAAGCACTCTCCAGATTCACCACTTCGAACTCCAAATTTTCGGTCCGGCAATTATCTCTCGTTTCAAATACACATCAACCCGGACCTTACCAATTGGCTCACAGGAAATACCTGGCACAATGCCATGAAAAGTGGTCCTTGTTGCTTGCAGCATGTTCTCTGTTATTCCCAACTTGTGCATGGTATCCTTATACATAATGTTGATGGTACTACCATTGTCAATCAGTACCTTGGAAAACCTCAAATTGAGATTCGGCCCGATGAATGTCGGATCCAGGACTAGTGCATAGTTCCCAGGGCTAGGCATGATCTTTGGGTGATCCTTAATACTCCATGTAATCTCCTGATCCGCCCATGGAATATATCTCACTACCGCCGGCATTACCGCGTTAACCTCCATATGCCGACATCAAGTCATTCTAAACCACTTGGAAACCATACATGATACCATGGGTACCTGATGAGTGCACATTTGCATCATGTTTTACATATTATTTTGCATTGTAGATGTAGGATCTTGGTATTTTTGCGGCGCTCGCGCGCACATTTTATGTTTGTTTCACTAGGATCAGGACAGATGATGGATCCAATGGATATAATTCTTGGAGAAGTTGTACTAAGGAGAAAAGGAGTCAAAACAAGGTAAATCGCTTATTTGGGAAATATTAATAATATCAGAAGAAAACCAGAAGCGAACAAAGGAGGCAGAAGGTTTAACGACCAACTATACGACCAGAGCAAACTTTCCGGCCGTATAGCTCTGGCCGTATAGTTGGTGCCGCCTCCGCCTCCTCAAATAGTTTCACCCCGCACAATTGGTTCAAAGAGACGACATACAGAACACCCAGCAATCGTAAAAACCTCACCTCCGGAAGGCATCTGGAGGGGAATTTATCCTCCGGGGATTCATCTTTGCCCTGCGCAGATCCAGGAGGCTAAGGCATTGATCTTAATCATCCACTACTGCATCTCCATCCATCTCATCTACATCTTGTCTAGATCTTGTTGTAATTTCCGTACTCGTTGTGGATTTATACAAGTACTATTCATCTATGATAGATTATGTTGTTATTGACATGATGTTGATTGCCTCCATGTCTGAGTAGATCATTAGTTCTTAGGGAGATGGAGAAACCCTAGTATGAGATTGAAATAAGATAAAGTTTATTATGATATTCATCGTTGTGACCATGTGTTAGATTTTCTACATCTTGATGTTGAGAGAAGTCGACCTCGCAATATTTGCCTCTCATGGGGATTTGATGGAGGGAACTACTTGTTGGTAGACGGAGGCGTGCTAGCACTTACTGTGACTATAAATTTGTTGGCACCCCTTACATATCAACTTGAGAAACCGAGCAAACTTACAGAACACTATCCATGCCATGGGATATGTCCTACGGGATTATGTCCCTTAATATCACAGTAATTCGATTGATGTAGATTGCTGACTGCTGTGGTTATGAAGATGATGTGAGCAGCGGTTGCTGCCTATTTGTCCAAATATGGAGTTTCTCCCACACATACATAGTTGAGAATGTTCATGATGATAATCTTTATCTTAGCTCCTTATAATGCTAGTGGTGTATCCGCTACTCCATGAGAACGCTTTCCCCTATTGCAGTTCCAATCTCTCTTACATACGCGATATTTACTATCTGTATTCAGTTGTTTTACTTTACCTTATTATTGCTCTTATACCTAAAAACCAAAAACACTTTTTTACACAATACTCGCATTTTATCTTGTCACTTAGAACTTTATCTAGCATTTCTATCGTAATATTTATTTCAAGAATCATTAGACTTTAGACTCCTACTCCCTATGGGATCGATATATTTATTTCAAAACTAGCTACAAACGATCTGTGCACTTGCAGTCATCAAGCTATTTTGCGGTGTCATTGCCGGGGAGCTAAGCGTTGTAGGTCTTTTAGTTTTTGCTTATTTATTTTTGTCTTGCTAAATTTTGTTTTGAGTTACCGGTTTCCACCAACATGATGGAGTTTGAGCATATGACTAGTGATAACCGACTCAACTACTTTGGGAAGCCCTATGATATTTATAAAAAAGACAACTCCAATGAGAAGACAATGGGGTTTGAAATAAATCCTCTACTACTTGGTATTCTACATAAGAAGCAATTTACTAGAGATGAAGAAGATCCTGATCCATATGAGCATATTGCATGTTTCAAAGATATATGTGGCACTTTTCTATTGACAGGATATACCGTTGATGAGGTAAGGGTTAAACTTTTTAGTCATAGTTTGACAAGTACAACTCTCTCATTGGATAATCTAGCATATGAATTTCTTGCAAAATATTATCCGTTATCAAAATCTTTTAGAATCAGGCGTCTTATAATGACTTGGAAGAATTATTCTAATGAAGGACTAGTAAGATCTTATATTAGATTTAAATATTTACTACGTCTATGTCCTCATCATGATTTACCTGAATGGTATTTATTGCATATCTTTTATGGCGGGTTAATCGAACCCAATAAAATGGAATTAGACACTTTCACAGAAGGACACTTTATGAATCTTCCTATACCTAAATCTTGGGCTTTACTTAATAGAATTTGTGATCATAGAGTTTCATGGAATTTTGGTCTAGGAAGTGAAGGAGGCGTAGAAATAGAACATGATTGTATTCATGACTATAATAAAAAAGGCCATGTTAAATAATTATCTAAAGAACTTTATTTGGATTCAGATCTTGTGTTGCAAGTTGTTAAAGCTTTTACATAACATATCAAATCTCGAAAGAGGACCGGTCAAATATGATCCACTCGAACCTGAAATGAAAAGAGAATATAAAGCAACACTAGCCTCCCTAGAACCAATGCATGAGTTGCCTTTCCCTAACACTGCACAAAAGCATATTCTTGAATATGAACAGGTCAAAGCAGTACATCAGAAGAAACAGGAAGAAAGTATGCCAGAAGTCGTGGAACATCTGGAAGAAACCAAAGATGAAGAGGTAACCAAGGAAGCAATTATGGCTATGTACGCACATTGTAACATAGTTGAACTTGATGAAGAGACTTCCATATTGGTTGAAGGTAAAACAAAGTTAAAAGATGTGGGTAAGCCTATTCTTCCCTGCATATTTAAAGAAACCTCGCATTACGGTTTATGTGATCTTGGCACCAAAGTGAATGTTATATCTTATGATTTCTACTTAGAAATAAAAGAAGAAATAGAACCGGCTACAATTGAAAATACTGATATGACAATTTGTTGGGTCCGCAGCATAGAAAACAAAAAATTTCCTACGGAGTGAACTACACGCCAAGATCTATCTACTAGGTACAAAGCAACGGGTGGACATACATCCAACGAGAACTTACCCTCATAGACAACGACCCTTGTTAATGAGTAGGAACTCGTGGTTAATGTAGTCGTACACTTGCCGATCTCAAGATCGTGAGGAAGTCCGAGCGCCGCAACTCAGCAGCGTATCCACACTCGCACACACGTTCAAGCCACCGGACAACCTCCACCTCCTCGCTCCAGCGATCCAGCGGAAGCAGCAACTCCTTCCAGACGAAATGCCACCGGGAACATGTATCTCGCTAATCCGAGACCATGGGGGAATAATTCTAGAGGGGGAGAGAGATCCTTCACAAGGAGGTGTGAGGATGAAGGAGGGAATGGGTGGCCTTTTATAGGAGGAGGGGGTGCCCCCTCTCTCCATGGCCGGCGCATGGGGGGGTGACCCCTCACCTCCCCCATTCATGTGGTGGTAACCCCTCCACATTAAAATGCCTCTTCACATTCCCTTTTAAAGTCTCCACTTTAAATGCATTAAATTTCTCCAAATTTAACGCTCTCTCATTTAATAAAACTCTTTTTATTAAATTTATTCAGAATTTTGTTAATTACTTTAATTAACAAACATTCACATATAGCCCCTTGCAATATTTCAATATCACATGCAGAACCACCTTCTGCAATTTCACCCGAAACAATTTCCGGTTTCTATTGAAATAATTCCTGCGCTTTGCAATTCTTTCGTCTGAAACATATGTGCTCCAAAATGGTGTCCGGTAACTCTTAAGTGTGCCACCCTATGGTTCGTGAATAATCCAGACATGATCAAGACCCCTCTCCGATCAATAATCAGCAGCGGGATCTGGAGATTCGTACTGACTCCTACACATTCAACGATGACTCCTGTGATCATGAGAACCTTTAACGCTTGTAACTAAATCCCTTTGTCTCTCAATATATTACATGTCCGAGATTCGATCATCGGTATCTCCATACCTAGTTTGATCTCGTTACTGACATGCACTCTTTTCTCGTTCCTGTGATATAACATTCTAGTGATCACATCACTTGCTTGCAAGCTATCCTAATGTGATATCACCGAGAGGGCCCAGAGTATATCTATCCGTCATCTGGATTGACAAATTCCACTCTTGATCCATGAGCCTCAACATAACACCTTCGTAGTACTGAACCCATCTTTATAGTCACCATATTATGGTGTGACGTTTGATGTTATCAAGATACTCTTCCGGTGTTAGCAATTAACTTGATCTCATGGTCTAAGGATAAAGATTACTTCGTATAATGTTATAGCAATATAAAAATAATGACTTGATCGTAATGCTATACTTCAGATGAATGTTCATCACATCATTCCACCAATGGTGTGACCTTGTTATTAACAACATCCAATGTCCATGATCAGGAAACCTTGATCAGCCTGTTAATCAACAAGCTAGTCTATAAGAGAGGCATGACTAGGAACCCTTTCTGTTTATTAAACACACATGTATTGATGTTTCCGAATCAATACATTTCTAGCATGTAAAATAAACATCTATCATGTATAAGGAATATATAATAACAAATTTATTATTGCCTCTCAGGGCATATTTCCTTCACAATTATATTAGCCTGTTAGAATTCCAACGGGAGTAGTTGAAGATGCAACTATCACCATTGGCAATAAAAACTTTCCTATCGATTTTGTAGTTGTTGATATGCCAGCTGACACTCTTTGCCCAATTATATTTGTAAGGAACTTTTTGGGTGATATAGGTCCCTATGTTAATTTCAAGAAGGAGATTGTGTCTCTTAAGCTTGGGGGAACAGAAAATAAATTCCACTTTTCCAAATTTAAAGATAGACCTCCACAAATGCAACAAGAAGAGGAAGAAAGAACTATTGAGGAAATGGCGGCTCTTTTCTTTAGTAATTAAGAATAAGAAATAAATGAAGATCCAAATTATGAAGATATAGTTATGGAGGAAAGTCCCTAGAAGAACTACAAGATAAATTCGATTCAATTCCCATGATGGGACCTCCAACCGACGAGGCTTTTGAAGAGCCAGAAAATAGAGGGGACGAGGAACTACCACCCCTAGAGTTGAAGACTCTACCAGATAAACTTAAATACAAGTTTCTAGATGATACGAATAAATTTCTTGTTATTATTAGTGCTAAACTTTCAGGAAAATAAGAAGAACTCATGAAGATACTTAAGGACCATCGCAAGGCCTTTGGGTACTCAATGGATGACTTGAAGGGCATCAGTCCGATGATAGCCGTCCATTGAATATTCATGGAAGAAGGTGCTAAACCAGTTGCAGAATTTAATGAAAGATGGAAGCCTGAAATGAAAGAAGTGATAAGAAAAGAAATTGTATGCCTACTAGACGCAGGTATAATCTATCCTGTTAAAGAAAGTGAATGGGTAAGTCATGTTCATTGTGTCCCTAAGAAGGGCGGTTTTACTATTGTTCCTAATGAAAACAATGAATTGATACATACTAGAACTATTGTTGGGCATAGGATGTGCATAGACTTCAGAAAATTAAATAAAGAAACTAGGAAAGATCACTATACTTTACCATCCATAGATCAAACTTTAGAAAGGTTAACAAACCATACTCATTTTTGTTACTTGGACAGAAGGTTTTTCTCAAATAGTTGTTCATCCTGATGACCAACTTAAAACAACTTTCATTAGTCCTTATGGTTTACATGCTTACCGACGTATGCCTTTTGGTTTATGTAATGCTCTGGCTACTTTTGAAAGATGCATGACTGCTATTTTTGTGGATTTTATAGAACTTATAATGTAAGTATTTATGGATGACTTTTATGTCTATGTAACTTCGTTTACTAGTTGCTTGGGTAATCTCAAAAGAGTTTTGCAGCATTGTGAAGAAACTAATCTTATTCTAAACTGGGAGAAATGCCATTTTATGGTCAAAGAAGGTATAGTCCTTGGACACAAGGTATCAGGTAAGGGAATTGAAGTTCATAGAGCTAAGGTTGAGGCAATAGAGAGAATGCCACAACCTAGGGATATTAAAGTTATAAGAAGTTTCCTTGGTCATGTGGGTTTTTATAGAAGGTTCATTAGAAATTTCTCTGGAATATCTAAACCTTTGACTAACCTCCTGCAAAAGGGAGTAAGATTTAATTTTGATGATAAATGTCTTGAAGCCTTTGATAAACTCAAAAATGCTTTATCTCGTGCTCCCATGATTAAACCACCTATCTGGGATACAACCTTTGACTTAATATGTGAAGTTAGTGATGATGTTCTAGGAGTAACTCTGGGACAACATATTGGTCGTAGAATTTAACATAATACATCATGCTAGTAGAACTCAAAATGGTTCTTAGAAGAAAGGGAACTTTTTGCTGTATTTTTCTCTTGTGATAAATTTCATTCCTACATAGTTGATGCAAAGGTAAGAGTTCACACGGATCGTGATGGCTTAAAAGAACTCCTTAAGAGGAAAGACCATAAGCCAAGAATGATCCGTTGGATTCTTTCACTTCAAGAATTTGAGTTGCAGATCATGTAGAGGCAAGAAATAAAGATGTTAGATGCAGTATCCATGTTTACCCAGCAAGACACCAATCTTGTTGAGAGGAACTTTAGTCCTGGTGATTTTCATTTACGAGAATTATTCAATGAACTAAGGTCAATTCCTCCAAGAGAAAAGGAGTCTTTGTTGTTGGAGGAGTTATTTATTCCCGCATAAGCAAATGGTAAGTGCAAGGTAACTGTTCTTAACCAAATAAGTGATTTGTTTTCACAATTTTTACTTTTGAAAATTCTGCCTTTGAATTCCTTGTGTTTTTTTGAAGCTTTAGAGGGTTTTTACCAACTATACGGGTGGAACTATACGACCGGAGAGGGATCTCCCACCGTATAGTTGGTCGTTAAACTCTCTATATCATCATCGTGAAATTGTTCTCGATATCTGAGCCTATACGGTCGCAACTATACGACCGAAGCCAAAATTCTGGCCGTATAGTTGGTCGTTAAACTCTTAGATACTTTTGATTCTGTATCTGCATCTATAGGGTCGCAAATATACGACCAGAGCCAAAATTCCGACCGTATAGTTGGTCGTTAAACTCTTAGGTACTTTTGATTTTTGGTGTCTGCATCTATACGGTCGCAACTATACGACCGGAGCCAAAATTCCAGTTGTATAGTTGGTCATTAAACTCTCAGACACTTTTCGTTTGTTATTTCGTTTATAATCTAATTTTTTTATTTTTGGTTCCAAGTCGTGATTTAATCGACCTAGACTCGAGATATTTGAAAATATCTGCCCGGAACCAACTATACGGCCGGAGCTATACAAGCCGCGCCCGTATAGTTGGTCGTTACGCGGTAAGACTATTCCAAATCCGTGATTTCTTTCCCTGTTTTGTTAAGATTCTTTTCTTGGGCGAAAATTTGGTGTTTCTCATGAGTTTTACTGACCTCTAACCCCCCTTATATACTTCCATTGTATCTCTCTCTAATCATAATCTAAAGGAACCAATCTAGCAATGCGTTATCCCATCTCAGACCGTGGAAACCCCATGGAGCTCATTCCTCCTTCCAGGGACCGCTCTAGCAGCCTGTCCATGGAGGACGACGACGAGGACATGGAGAGGTTTAGCCCGAGATTGATTGGGCGGCGATGCAGAAAGCTCAACAAGAGATAGAAGATCGCAATCGACATGGAAAAGGGCGTGTGGAGATGGTCAAGTTCATCACCACCGATCCAAGGCCACACAAGCGTAAGGAATTATCTAATATTGGTGCAGGTGCTAGCAAGGGAGTGAAGGCACCACTCTCGAAGCGAACCATTGGTGCTCGTATGAAGGTTAAGCCTCAAGAAGAGTGGAGGTATGGTTTCCACTTCCCTGATCCATCAATTATGGATGAGGAAGAAGAAGCTGTCCCTAGGACCAAGGATCGTGTGCGGGCACTGGAGATATATTATAAGCATGAGCTACTCCATCGTGTTGAAGTCCGTCACCGTCTCAATGAGATGGATAAGAAGGAAGACCTCCTTCCATTGGTGAATAAGCTCACAGTTATAGTGGACACTCTGCAATCTGATGTGCGCAGGTGCTACAGCCGCATAACTGCTTTGGAGGAGACCAACAAGAAGTTATGCACCGCGGTGTTACATGCCATGGCGCCACAGTGATCTACAACAATTACGGTATCAAATAATCGCAAGGGATTATTTGATCCCGCCTAGCTTGATTCCAAGCTTGGGGAGATCTTTAAGACCTTGTAATCTATCCTATAATTTTTTATTACTATTTTTGCATTAGTTCAAACTAGTAATAAAGTTTGCATCATTAGAATTCCCTTCAGGAATAGTCGATCCTTTTTATGAAATTCCGAGTTTATTATTATATATGGAGCAATATTGAGTTTGTATTTGCTTTATTGATATATGAATGGCTTGAGTATAATTTTACTTGCACTTGATGATAGCAATAGGAGTCTTCAACACCATTGGTATTAACGGAACACCTAAAGATAATTTGGTTAATATGATGTAAGTCTACGGTTTGATTTACAAAGAAAAATTATCTATGCAGTTAAGTTGAAAAAGAAACCTTGAACAAAGGAAAATGAAAGTGCTATCAAAATAGAGTGAGAACAAGTCGAGGTAGAATCTTCAAGTCATAAGAATGCTTCATATACAATTGGAATTTGATAATTGAGATCGTTAAACTTTGAATTCCTACATGAAGTGGAATGTATGGCTAGCTCCTTTGCACAACACTTAAACAAAAGTATGAGCATATATATGAAAGAAAAGAAAAGGAAGAAGAAAAATGGCGAGTGTGCAAAGAGCAAGTAGGCATATACCACTATATTGTAGTATGACAAAGAGGAACTTTTGAGATTTTGAATCCCAAGTGAATATGTTGATCCTAAAAAACACTTGGGACTACCTCGTTCACTCATTCGGTTGAACCAGATACTTTTACATTATGTTGAGATTCATATTTTATGAACTATTGATCACTAAGGTGTGGAAGCCTGCTAATACTATTCAGATGGTTTGAGTAAGGTACTATTCATGAACTTATTCCTATGTATCGTATATGATAAATACATGATGCAATTGTCTCATTTATTTTATCGACTCAGCTTCATGAATATGAGGATCACATCCATTAAGCTAAAACTTGCTCGGGACAAGCAAGAGTCCAAGCTTGGGGAAGTTGATGAGTGCATATTTGCATCATGTTTTACATTATTATTTTGCATTGTAGATGTAGGATCTTGGTATTTTACGATGCTCGCATGCAAATTTTATGTCGGTTTTCACCAGGATCAGGATAGATGATGGATCCGATGGATATAATTCTTGGAGAAGTTGTACTAAGGAGAAAAGGAGTCAAAACAACGTAAATCACTTATTTGGAAAATTTCATAATACCAGAAGCGAACAAAGGAGGTAGAAGGTTCACGAACAAAGGAGGCACAAGGTTCAACGACCAACTATACGACCGGAGCAAATTTTCCGGCCGTATAACTCCGGCCTTATAGTTGGCGCCGCCTCCGCCTCCTCAAATAGTTTCACCCCGTGCAACTGGTTCGGAGAGACGACATACAGAACACCCAGAAATCGCAGAAACCTCACCTCCGGAAGGCATCTGGAGGGGGAATTCATCTTCGCCCTGCGTAGATCCGGGAGGCTAAGGCATCGATCTTCATCATCCACCGCTGCATCACCACCATCTCCATCCATCTCATCTACATCTTGTCTAGATCTTGTTGTAATTTCCGTACTCGTTGTGGATTTATACACGTACTATTCATCTATGATAGATTCCATTGTTATTGCCATGATGTTGATTGCCTCCATGTCTGAGTAGATCATTAGTTCTTGGGGAGATGGAGAAACCCTAGTATGATATTCAAATAAGATAAAGTTTATTATGATATTCATCGTTGTGACCATGTGTTAGATTTTCTACATCTTGATGTTGAGAGAAGTTGACCTCTCAATATTTGCCTCTCATGGGGACTTGATGGAGGGAACTACTTGTTGGTAGACGGAGGCGTGCTAGCACTTACAATGACTATAAAGTTGTTGGCACCCCTTACGTATCAACTTGGGAAACCGAGGAAACTCACAGAACACTATCCATGTCCTGGGATACGTCCTACGGGATTAGGTCCCTTAATAGTGCAGTAATTGATTGATGTCGATTGCTGACTGCTATGGTTATGAGGATGATGTGAGAAGCGGTTGTTGCCTACATAGTTGAGAATGTTCATGATGATAATATTTATCTTAGCACCTTATAATGCTAGTGGTGTATCCGGTACTCCCTAAGAACGCTTTCCCCTATTGCACTTCCAATCTCTCTTACATACGCGATACTTACTTTATATATTCAGTTGTTTTACTTTATCTTATTATTGCTCTTATACCTAAAACCCTAAAACACCTTTTTACACAATACTCACATTTTATCTTGTCACTTATAACTTTATCTAGCATTTCTATCATAATATTTATTTCAAGAATCATTAGACTTCAGACTCATGCTCCCTATGAGATCGATATCTTTATTTCAAAACTAGCTACAAACGATATGTGCACTTGTAGTCATCAGTACCCTCCACGAAGGGTGGCCATGCACCATTTTTCTTCCCTATGCCTTTTGAAGGGCATACATGCCCCCCTTTCAACACACAATCTTGACAAGAGGACAGTAGAACAAAGGGCTGAGCAGCTGGTGCGTGGTACTAAATGAAATTAAGCGGAAAGGTTAAATTATGTAAAGAGAATGTAAATCTAATAATATCATATAGAATCATTGCATGTAAAGCAAACTAATTTGATGTTTGTTATCTTCTGATAAGCGTAAAGATAAAGCTCATAACAATAACAAAGATAATCATAACATGTGAAATTGTGGATTTCCAAATTATACCCACTTTTTAGAGAGGTCACTCCCACCTGGGTACTATGTCTGTGCTTCCTCGACGTGTAGACGATGTACAGTTTTGGTGGGGGCATT
Source organism: Avena eriantha (assembly GCA_910589775.1). Classification (NCBI taxonomy): domain Eukaryota; kingdom Viridiplantae; phylum Streptophyta; class Magnoliopsida; order Poales; family Poaceae; genus Avena; species Avena eriantha. The sequence goes on along the minus strand of OU342742.1, from coordinate 170,513,008 downwards.
AGTAATCTACTAGCCTCTACAGCAGCCTCAGCCTCTACAACAACACCTTAAATATGCATAAATAGCAACAATGCTCAACAGTTTAATACAGTATTAGTCATATGACTGTATGAGATAGTCAGACAGACATATCCAGATCCGGATTCACATAAACATAGTGACATAATTAATAAAATCACACATATGTTTCTAAACATCTGATAAGAATGCATGAAACCAAGCGGATAATAATTAAATCAGACTACACCATGGTAAGTGAATTAAGAAAAAATACCCTTATCTTTAAGCTGAGCCCTCCCGGATGGGCAGTGGCCTTGCGCTTGTTTGGTGAGTAGTGGTACTAGCCAGATCCTATGGCATGTGGGGGTATCATCCTGTTTGTCGCACCTAGAGGATCGCACCTTCGTAGGTATGTACCAGCCTGCTACAGTAAATAAAGAAGAAGATGGTGTCACAGAGACTTACACAAAAACAAGATGAAGACAAAGACAACTTTTATAGCACATTGATACATCCAGGTTGCAGACAACCACTCTCAACATGGAAAAGAATGGAAGAACACAAGGAATATAAGGCTACAGTACCTTTTTCAAGAAGCTTTTTAGGGAACTAACGAGACTATCCATGTTCGTAGTGTCCGTGCGTGCCACTGATCCATATTTCTCTTTATAGAATCTGACGCAAAATTCATTGAAAATTACTAGAATTTAAAGGTTACAGTAGTGAGTAAAGAGAGAAGAACAGCCAAATCAAACCCGACCAAATGCCCCAATTGGAAAAGCACTGACCATGCCCTGATCCCCAATCCATACAAAATACCAATGGCCTAATCGATAAGAGAAGAGGAGGCAAAATACCCTGATTCAGTGATTCTAAGGTGAGCACTAACCCCCGCCTATCTGAGAAGAAAGAAATCCACAAGCAAAACATACCGAATACAACCCCCGATGGCCTAATCGGAAGCAAACGAAGCCGATTTTCAAGGTGAGCAAATACACCCACCTATCCGAGATAAACAAGAACCCCTAGTCGGAGCAAATTGGGAAAAAGAATCGTTTCACCAGCTCCGACAATTGCTTCCTTTGCTGCATGGGATGTATCTAGTGGTGGTTTCTCTGGTCAGTAGAACCCATGGGCAAGGGAGATAAAAGAGGTTACTTTTTTTCTATAGTAAAAGTTTAAGGGGCAGCGGTGTGAACTGTTTCCCGCATGTGGTACGGATTTTCAACACCCAGTTTTCACGTGGTGGCCTACAACTGTTTCAAGGGGGTGAGTTAAAGAGGGACCCATGTCTAGATAAAAAAACTTGGCCGAGATAACCTCATCCTTCCCTTCAAGCGAGTTTTCCCATGTTCCACTCGTAGGAACAAGAAAATTGTCCCTCTTCAAATCAAATCGATCCCAGCTTATCCTCTTGATTCATCTCACAGAGCATTGAGGCAGGGGAAGGGTTGGCAGAGGACAAGACGGCAATAGTTTTAGCTTGGGCCACCGCTGCTGGATGCCTCAAAAACCGTTTGGGAACCGATAAACACACACACATGTATGCTGAATAGTTTCCAATTACATTTCTACTAACAAAGGCCTACAAATCATAAGGTAGCTCGATATTACAGTACTACGATAATAGAGAACCAATCATGAGATAGCTCTACATATATTAGAGAGATCTTAGGTGCACCCCAAGAGTTTTCCAGCTGGGCTAGTGGTCATGAGACTACCCAGACGACACAAAAAGTACACCCCTGATTATTAGCAGCCCTTCATCAACTCCATCTAGAGGCAGTGTACCCAATCCATAGCCTCCTAAAGGATCCATAATATCATGTGCATGCTCATCTTTAAGTCATAAAGCGCCCTTTATCGAAAAAGGTGCAGGCTCTTCAATGACGGGTCTTCGTCATTACCATCAAAGTCCTCTTCGGTTGTCTACTTATTCAATTAGTAGATTAATAGATAATGTACATTTATAAAGAAACATCTAAGACACATAACCTGAACATTTGTCATTCTACAGATATACCTTGTCATCTGGCATAGAGGAGTACTAGAAATGAAACCTGTTTCATGCAACTTGTGCTTTTATCTACCCCTTCTCCTAGTTGATCTAGATACTCAGGAGATGCCCCTGTCAGTTGATCTAGATGATCAACATCTGTTTCCACTACTTGATCTGGATGATGAAGATGTGCTTCCCCAAGTTCATATGGAGGATCGTATGGTTCACCATGAAATACCCATCTAACATATGTGCATAGCATCCCAAAATTAAAGAAATGTTCTTCCACTATACTTTGACGCAACTCCCAATGATTCACACACATGCAGTAGGGGCAATGCACTTTTGAGTTGTCACAATGAGCTCTAACAAAATCCATAAATCATAGAACATCACAGATATGTTTAGTGCTGCTTAATGGACCAACCTCTATCCAAAATATGTCCATCTATTTAAAAAATATGGCACACATGATTGGAGCTTATTGAAAGAGAAGCAAAAAACATATAGATGGGGTACAAAAACTATATATGCATATGTGATAGCTGTGAGATTCGACACATTTTTTATGGTTTTTATTGATGGTTTTCCTCTGGATTTGATCGTTTTCTAGCTTTACCTAATGCTAATACTTCGGTAGCGAAGAAAACTTGGTTTTTAATGTGTGTTTCAGGTTCTGAACATCAATAGAAGGTTTTAACAAGGGAAACACAATATTCAGGCGAAAACAAGCAAGTCTCGTTTTGGAAGCAACCAAGGGAGGCAAACAGACGCTTTAACGAGCAACTATACGGCGGGAACATTTTTTCGACCGTATAGCTGCCATCGTCTCCGTCTTGGCAAAAGGGACAACTTCCGTGAAGAGGCGATACGCGAAATCACAACACAACAGCCGCCATACCATCCAGAAAGGAGAAAGTGGAGATCCAGAGAAGAAGGGGAAGACGTTCTTCATCTCGCTCCACGATCTTCGACCTCCTTGCCAACACACCCCCATAGCCATTACTTGGACTTGAGAGAGATAGAGAGATCTTCACCTTGCAAGACTAGGGTTTGAGATTGTTTCTTCCTATCTTGAATTGTGTTGTATTACTTTTCTATTCTTATTGTGGATCTCCACAGTAATATCGAGAAGAACTCCCTTTATTTAATTATATCCATGATGTGTGAGTAAGTTCCTTGGGCATGGGAGATGTAAGGGATTGGTGAGATGTGATGTGCCTCCATATATTTTCCATTAGTTTGTGTCGATTTTAATTACTATATTATGTGTGCTTGACTATCTATGGGATGCCTAATGCTTGTTTTCCAATTAAGGGCCCAGACAACATGATGTTTGTTCTACATGGATAGGATCTTCTTCGCTAGCAGACCGGCGGCCCCCGAGTGACATGGGGATATCAATGGAAAACTAGTAGACTCTAGGATAACGAGGAACCACCGTGCTTATTGCATTAGTACGATCCAAGGAGCTTAATTACTAAGCAACCTGAAGGATCTTAATCGTCTAGTGTCTGACCATGGTTTTGGTAACATACTAGTAGGATTATTGAAGTTGGGACGAAATCTACTAAGAGGAGTTCCGGCTAATTATGGGTTGCTCGCCTACACATATACTTATAAGATTACAATTGTTACACTTATCATTTGTCCACCAGGCACAGTCACTATCACCATGACCTGTATCTCCCTGCGCCTTTTTTGCCATCTACAGAAAACAACAAACAACCAAACCATTCTTTAGTTTTATGCTTTTTATTTCTGAAATTTACATTTTAAGTTTTATTTAAATACATCTAGTTTAATCCAAATTCCATTCTCGTTTCAACACTTGCAGTCAATTCACTCGAAGACCTGTGACAACTTTGGGTGTGACAGAGACTTCACTCGTAAACACTTACCTTTGGTCTCCCTATGGGATCGATATCTATACTTTGAAACTAGCTACAAATGATCTGTGCACTTGCAGACATTAATATGCATTTCAGCAAACATATTTATAGAAAAACTCGGCAAAGGTATTTTAGAAAACAGACCGAGCGTAGAATCAACTATGCCCATGCAGATTGAGAACAAATTAAACTACGTATTTGAGGAGGCATATCGGGTGAAAGGGATACCATAGGATCAACTTGACCACGGACGTGTCTCGAGAAAACCGATGGGTAGGGAAAGCTTCTTCGCGCACATGATGGTGATGAGGAGCAACGATGAGTGCGTCTTTTTTGCCAGGCAAGGGGGTGAGGGTTTGGGCAGCAAAGGGTGGATGTTATTACACAGCGCCAAGGGAGGTGAGGGATAACTTTGGATATTCTGAGGTACTCTACTTTTGGGCATCACCTTATAGGTGGCCCACATGTCAATGACCATAGTTCAAAATTGACCCATTTTCGCTAAACCAAGATAAACTGGTTCAAGTGATGAAATCATAATGGAAACTTAGAAATTCATGAAACTCATGCATTGTCCATTAAATATATTGTATTACTTTGTGTGAAATTTGGGAAGGTGGCATTTTGAGTCATATTGTATGTAGTCGCTTCATAGAAAAAACCACAGTTGTCTCTCGAAAAGGTAAAAATAACTTCAATTTTGGAAGCTCCTTTGTAAACAATGTTTGAAATGCCAGTATGCGCCAAACTACCTACTATGGACATGTTAACATAAACTACGTCAAGTATATCTCCATGAGCTTGGTCTTGTCTGAAATCCATGAATTCATACATCGTATGCCACATTGTGAATCAAGTTTTTGAAAAGTTGTCAAAATGCAAGTTTACATTTTATCATGGAAACTAATGCACATAGCATGGAACTTTGTGAATGAATGGATTTATTTCTACTTATATTTAATTCCGTTCCTATTTTTTCAAAAAGGATCAAATTTTGCTACGTTAGCTTTCAAATCGAGATGTCGAATCTTGTAGAACTCTTGGTGGTTATCCCTTATTTCGTACTCGGGAACCTTCAATAGGTTTAAAAGGCACATGTGCTAGCTATAACACACTTGTGGTTCCAATTTTTAGATACTTTCAACAAATTTCCATAAAAGCCAATTTATTGCACAAATATATATAGCTAGGAAATTTGAGAATTTATGAAACCTAGGTAATATCCATCAAATAGGTTTGGGCAGTGGAATTTTAGCCATGTACCTTATTGTAGTTGCTTAAAAAACATTGTTGTCGCTTAATTTGAAAACTGAAAATAAATTCAAATTTGGAAGTTCCCTTTGTAAATAATGCTTGAAATGCCAATAGGAACTACCACACCAAAAGTATTGATATGTTGTCATAAACTATGGCAAATTTATGGCCGTGAAATAGGTTAATTTCTGTGAAAATTGGCACGATGGCATATTGGGCCATAATATTGCAACTCTATTGTGTACAGATAACTTTGAACATTGAGCGTTGGATCAAGACTGGCAAATCCCAAAATTGGTAACCATTGGATCTTCTTTACCATTGCAACATTTATAAGATGCTACTAATAGTCTTAAGCACAATGAATGTAATGCACACACCTCAAAACACACTTCTCCATCATTTTAGAATCTTCTCTTTCATTTTCTCTAGAGTATGTTACCAAAATTTTCTAGTATTAGGTAGCTAAAAGTAAAAGTGGATTTCTACATGATGTAAAGTACAAGAACCAAATATACACTTGATACTTTATGGATATCATGTTGCTCAAGATTATAATTATGTTTCAATCTTTACCTATTATAATATTATATAGTGATGATATGTCATACTTCCTTAATCCGAGTCTCATGTGCAACTTACTAGTCTTTGTAGTTGTTTCACAACAAAAGCATGGTTGTCACTTGGAAAATGAATAAAACATAAAATTTGGATTCTCTTTGTAAACATTGCCTGATTTTCCAAGATGCACCAATGTACGAAGTACAAAACATGGAAACGTTACCAGAAACTATGGTTGTGACCTTGGTCATCTTGTTTCAAAGCCTAGAATTTCATCAATTTTTTTCGTGAATAAATATTGATCAATTTTGAAAGATGTCTCATTAATTTCCAAGAAGAATACTATCAGTGGCGTGTAGGTAAATATTACAGGGATAACATCTTAGCGGTCCCAAGTGGGAGTAGCGTATCTTAGAAGCTTCAACTTCAAAATTTTCGCATAGCGCCAAAATATCCCGTGCATCCATTCAAACATCCAGTCCCAAAAATTAATGTATTGCATAAATTTATCCAGGAAGTTTGAAAGGGCATTATACATTAAATGGGTTATACTTTGTGTGAAAAATTGGGGCGGTAGAATTTTGATCCATCATCTATGTAGTTGCTTCCCAACCAAACACATTGTTGTAACAGGGAAATTCGAAAAAAAGACTTCAAATTTGGAACCAGAAACATTGATTGATTTTCCAAGATGCACTGATCTACTAATACCAAATATAGACACGTTACCATTAACTATGACCATGACCTTGGTCATCTTTTTGAAAGCATTGAATTGTTCGACAATTTATACAAATTCCTAGAAACTCATTTAAATGCTAGAAAACATATTGTCACTGGTGTTGGTCTATATGGGGACATCATCTGAGCAGCCCCTCGTTGGAGTAGCATAAGATTCAACCTCAAAATTTTGGTACATCACCCAAACATCGTGCGCATCCATTGAAATATCTCATGCATCCATTCAAACATACTTCACCTTTCTTTAGAATGGAAAATTCCTCTTCTACACCTAGTACGGAAAAAAGAACCCGAGGAGAAACACACTAATATAGGGATACACGTGGTAAATTTTCAATCTCCCACCTACATCACCCCATCGCCGCTTCCCTGCCCTTCCTCAATAATTACTTGCCCACCCACTCTGACCTACACTGACTTTTTTGGACCCACCATTCGCGTGACCCGCATGTTAGTGACCTAGAGTTATAGTAGGCAGAGATTCCCATCGTTCCTAGTTCGACATTCACACAATTTTCACTAAACAAGATAAACTTGTTAAAATCGGTGAAACTAGCTCATAAGCTTGAAATATCATGAAACTTTGGGCATTATTCGTCAAATATTTTATACTTTGTGTGGAAATTGGGGTGATGGGATTTTGAGCCTTTTTTGTAGTTGCTTCACAAAAACACCATTGTTGTCACTTGGAAAATAGAAAATAACTTCAATTCTAGAAGCTTCCTTTGTAAACAATGTTTGAAATGCCAACATGCACCAATCTACCAGATATGAACAGGTTACCATAGACTATCGCAAAAATATGGCCATGATCTTGGTCATCTGGTTTGAAAGCCATGAATGTTCCTAAATAGTTCACCATATTATGAAACAAATTTCTTCAAAAGTTGTCAAATTTTAAGTATACTTTTTCATCGAAACTAGGTAGTGCATATAGCAAGACACCATGTGAAAGAAAGACATTTCTTCAATTTATATTTATTTTCATTCATTTTTTCTTTTAGATGGTCCCAAATTTGGTGGCATTACCATTCATATAGAGAAGTTGAATCTTATAGAAATCTTGGTGCTTCTCCCTTCTTTTATTACTTAGATATCTTGAAATGAATTTAACAAAAAATATGAGTAGGTAGATATCATGGCCTTGTAGATCAAAAATTGAGATACTTCCATTAAATTGCCATAACATGATTCTTTTCCACGAATATAGGCATAAAACTTCAAAATTACTGAAAGCTGAGCATTATCAAATAAATAGATTATACTTTGTGCGAAAATTAGTGCGGTGGGATTTTGAGCCATATTTTTGTAGTTGCTTCATGACAACATTCATTATTGTCACTTGGAAAATTTAAAATAACTTCAAATTTGGAAACTTCCTTTGTAAACAATGTTTGACATGCCAATATCATATGGTTTGAAAGCAATGCATATATATTCATACATGGTATACCATATCATCTGATAAGTTTTTTCAAAATTGTAAAATTTTAAGTTTAAATGTTTTCATGAAAACTAGCTAGTGCAATAATAAGACACCATGTTAAAGAAAGTCATTTCTTCAAATTATATTTGATTTTCTTGATTGTTTTCATTCATAAGGCCCAAATTTGGTGGCGTTAGAGTTTATATCAAGAAGTTGAATCCTATAGAATTCTTGGTGGTTCTCTCTTGTTTTACTACTTGGGTACCTTCAAATGAATTTTGAAAAAAATTTGAGCAAGCTTTGTAGACCGAAATTTGATATACTTTCATTAAATAGCCATAAAGTCAATCTACTACATGAATATGACCATAAAACTTGAGAATTATCAATTAAATAGGTTATACTTTGTGTGAAAATTGGGGCAGTGCGCTTTCGAGCCATAATCTTTGTGGTTGATTCATGACAAAAGCCATTGATGTAAATTGGAAATTTAAAATAACTTCTAATATGGAAGCTCTTTTTGTAAACAACATTAAAATACAAATATGCACCAATAATCTACCAAATATGGACAGGTTATTATAAACTATGGCAAAGATATTGCCATGACTTCGGTCATCTGGTTTGAAACCCATGCATATTCATACATGGTAGGCCATATCGTTTTTCTTTTCAAATTGTAAAATTTTAAGTTTAAATGTTTTCATGGAAACTAGCTAGTTCAATGGTAAGACACCATGTGAAAGAATGGCATCACTTCAAATTATATTTAATTTTCTTGATTGTTTTGTTCATAAGGCCCAAATTTGGTGGCGTTAGCATTCATATCAAGAAGTTGAATCTTGTAGAACTCTTGGTGGTTCTCCCTTGTTTTACTACTTGGGTACCTTCAAATGAATTTTAAAAAAGTTGGTGCAGTGGGATTTTGAGCCATATTGTTGTAGTTGCTTCATGAAAAAATTAAGTGTTGTCACTTGGAAAATTCAAAATAACTTCAATTCTAGAAGCTTCCTTTGTAAACAATGTTTGAAATGCCAACATGCACCAATCTACGAAATATGGATAATTCATTATAAACTATGGAATATATATTGTCATGATCGACGTTGTTCATCTGGTTTGAAAGCCATGCACACATATTTATACATGGTACTCCATATTGTTTGACAAGTTTTTTTGAAATTTTCAGATTTTAAATTCAAATGTTTTCATGGAAACTAGCTAGTGCAATGGAAAGACACCATGCGAAACAAAGGCATTACGTCAAATTATATTTAATTTTCTTGATTGTTTCATTCATTAGCCCCAAATTTGGTAGCAATAGCATTCATATCAAGAAGTTGAATCTTGCGGAACTCTTTGTGGTTCTCCCTTGTTTTACTACTTGGATACCTTCAAATGAATTTAACAAAAGTTATGAGAAAGCATGTATCATGCACTTCTAGATCCAGATTTGAGATACTTTTGTTAAATTTCCGTATCATGATTCTATTATATGAATATAATCATCAAGCTTGAAAAATATTGAAACTTGGGCATTATCAATTAAATAGGCTATACTTTGTGTGAAAATTGGGATCGTGGGATTTTGAGCCATATTTTTGTAGTTGCCTCACGACAAAATTCATTATATCATTGTCACTTGAAAAATTAAAAATAACTTCAAATTTGGAAGCTTCGTTTGTAAATAATATTTGAAATGCCAATATGCACCAATCTATCAAATATGGACATGTTATTATAAACTATGACAAAGATATTATCATGAACTTGGTCATATGGTTTTGAAGCCATGCATATATATTCATACATGGTATACCATATCGTCTGCAAGTTTTTGAAAATTTATCAAATTTTAAGTTTAAATGTTTTCATGGAAACTAGCTAGTGCAATAGTAAGACACCATGTGGAAGAAAAGCATTACTTCAAATTATATTTAATTTTCTTGATTGTATGCATTCATAAGGACCAAATTTGGTGGCATTAGCATATTCATATCAACAATTTGAATCTTGCAGAACTCTTGGTGGTTCCCCCTTGTTTTACTACTTGGGTACCTTAAAATTATTTTTAAAAAAGTCATGAGCAAACATGTATCATGTAGTTGTAGACCAAAAATGAGATACTTTCATTAAATAGCGATAAAGTCATTCTATTGCACAAATATAGCCCTAAAACTTGAAAATTATCAATTAAATAGGTTATACTTTGTGTGAAATTGGCCGGTGTGCTTTCGATCCATAATCTTTGTGGTTGATTAATGACAAAATCCATTATTGTCAATTAGGAAATTTAAAATAACTTCAAATATGGAAGCTCTTTTTATAAACAACTTTTAAATTCCAATATGCGCCAATCTACCAAATATAGTTACATTATCATAAAGTATGGTAAATAAATGGCCTTGACATTGGTCATCTAGTTTGAAAGGCAAGTTTATTCATACATGGTACACCATATTATGAAACATTTTTTCTCAAAATTTTCAAATTTTAAGTTTAATCTTTTCATGGAAACTAGTTAGTGCAATGGTAAGACACCATGCGAAAGAAAGGCACTACTTCAAATTATATTTAAATTTTCTTGATTGGTTTCATTCATAAGGCCCAAATTTAGTGGCATTAGCATTCATATCAAGAAGTTGAATTTTGCAGAACTCTTGGTGGCTCTCCCTTGTTTTACTACTTGGGTACCTTCAAATGAATTTAGAAAAATCATGAGAAAGCAGGGATCATGCACTTGAACATGAAAATCTGAGATACTTTCATTAAATAGCCACAAAGTCATTCTACTGCACAAATATAAGCATAGAACTTGCCAATATGCACCATTCTACCAAATATGGTTACATTATCATAAAGTATGCTAAACATATGGCCTTGACATTGGGAATCTAGTTTGAAAGGAATGCATGTTCATACATAGTAAGCCATATTGTGCAATAATTTTTTTCAAATTTGTCAAATGTGAACTTTAAATGTTTTCATGGAAACTAGTTAGTGCACATAGTGAGACACCAAGAGAACATAATGGTAGTATTCGTTTCATATTTTTTTCTTTGTATATTTTAAAAATGGCACAAATTTGGCGTCATTACCATTCGTATAAAGAAGTTGAATCTTGCACAACTCTTGGTGGTTCTCCAATATTTGACTACTTCGATACCTTTAAATTATTAAAAAAATAAGAGCAAGCTATATCACACACTTTGTAGATCAAAAATAGACATGTTTACTTTAAATCATTAAAAAGTCATTTTATTGCACAAATTTAGCTAGGAATCTTGGAAATTCATGAAAGTAGGGCATTATCAAGCAAATTCAGAATATCCTTCTATAAACATTGCTTGAAATGCCAAGATGCACTGATCTACCAAATATGGACATGTTATCATAAAATATGATAGAGATATCACCGTGACCTTGATCATCTTGTTTGAAAGCCTTCAATAATGATTATCAATTTTAGAAAATGTTTTGAAATTCATTTAAATGCTGGTAAGCACACTGTCGCTGGCGTGTCGGTCTTGATGTGGCCATCACCTAAGGAGCAGCCACGCGTCGGAGTAGCGTACCTTGGAAGCTTCAACCTCAAAATTTCTATAGAGCGTCGAAACATCACGCGCATCCATTCAAATATCACACGCATCTATTCAAATATTCCTCCCATTTATTGCGAATGCAAAATTCCTTTTCTATCCCTGGTTCCAAAACAAGAACCAGAGGAGCACTGAAATAATAGAGGGGTATAGGTGGTAAATGTGCATCATCTAACCTATATCCCCCATCACCTCTTCGCCGCCCTTCCTCAAAATTTACTCGCCCACCCGCCCTCTCATCCATACCAGAGATCCTTTACCGCCGGCACACTCTTCCACGCGGGAGCTTCTTCACCACCTTTGTTGTCCACGCACCGGATGCACCTCTCGCCGCCCTCGTCCACCACAACCGTTCTACATCACTGACTCCCTCATCGTGGACAGTGGAACTATTTCACTAACTCCCTCGCTGTACCAGATATGCTTCACCAACACCCTCATCTACCGCACGGGGGCGTTTTGCCGAATCACTCTTTATCTAATCCCGAAATGCCCAGCCACCGCCCTCTTGCCTGTCCCGGCCACCCCTACCATGGAGTGGTAATTTCTCTTGCCCATTTGATATTTTTTGGTACTCTTATGCTACGAAAGCGTTAGGATGTTGCTCAATATCGTGCTTGCTCTTTCCATTTTGTTTGCACCCACATCTGGTTGGTCCTAACCACATCATTATCTTCTCTCTATTATTTCCTTTATTACATTGTCACACTATATAATCATGCAATACTAACTCATAGATGCTATTCTTTTCGAGCGCTCGCTTGGGTCATGCAAACTACTCATAGAGGATCCAACACTGATAATCTGACGTCAAGCAAGGTTGAAGTGTGAGGTTTTCATGTGTTACTTAGGATAGTTTCTTGTCATGTTAATAACTCATATAACATGTATGCATAATAACTTAAGAAGTCATTCTACCTAAAACCTTGCCCTAACATTTCCATTCATGTTTTATTATCTTTCTGTCTGCGAATGCTTTGAGTAATTCAGAAAATGTCCATCTAGTTCGAGTTAGATCATTTAATTGCTCTATTTTTGGTTTTTTCAACTTCTTTCATCCATCCAAACTAGCTAGCTAGTTTGAATCATACATCTATTCAATTTTAATGCTACCTTTTTGGTGTTTTCAACTGCTTTCATCCTTCAAAACTAGCTAGCTAGTTTGAATAATACATCTGGTCATTTTTCATGCTATCTTTTTGGTGTTTTCAAGTGCTTTGGATCCTTCTGAACCAGCTGACTCGGTTTTAAATGTCATGCCTTAATATAGAGAAAGTACAATGGAGTACAAGGACTAGAGTTCCAGTTGTTCGACTCAGATTCTACTAGCAGATTGACCAGGAGTCGCACCCTCTTGAGAAGGAACTACTGTGATCCTAAACGAGATAATGTAAGTTCATACCTACTTAAATGATCTGTACTTTATAAAATATATGTTTCCCTTGTTCTTGGTTATAACCTCTTTCACCATATTTTACCAGGATATAGTTAAAACCAAGAAGGGGTCCTCGAAAGGTAGGGCTGCAAGTTGTGATCCCTCTTCCCATTCATCCTCCGATTGAATTCTTGAAGGAAACAATATTGGTAATAGTCCACCTAGAACAACTCCTGCAAGTGATATATATATATATATATATATTGTATTACATGCAGAAAGAAAGGTCATAGTTGCTCTTAGATCTGTAGCTGAAATGTTGAAGAAGAGGATAGATGATATGATGAAGCGCAGCGCCATGGATCGATCTCGTATTGATGATGCGAACTCTTCTTTGTGATATTTAAAATGCAGATCTTGTCTAATGATTTGTTGTCGTTTTGAATCTTGAGAGACCCTGTTGGCTTATGTGTCACAAAATTTTATTGTTGTGTAATAAGTAGTTTGAATTTATCAATTTTTAGAGAGAAGTTTAAATTTCTTATGATTATTAATGAACTTGTTGACATTCCTATGTTGTTCTACAAAACATCAATGCTGCTAAAAAGTCGAAACGGTAACATGCCGAATAGTGAAAGGCTGGAACAGTAATATATCGAATAGTGAAAGCCGTGATTGACTAAACATGGATGAGATTCTATAAATACTAAAATGCCTGAATAGTAAAAGGCCTGAACATTAAAAGCTCAGAAACCAGTAACATGCCTGAATAGTAAAATGCATGAACAGTAAAAGGCCTGAATCATAATAGGCCCGAACAGTAAATGGCCAGAAAGCAGTAACATGATAGATAGTAATAGGCTAGAATAGTAGAAGGCCACAACGGTAACATGCTAGAAAAGTAACATGCCAAAATAATGAAAGACTAGATTGGAAGAAGGATGGAACTGTTGGGAATATGCCCTAGAGGCAATCATGTATGATGTTATTCCCAATGTATTCATAAGGTTATTGTCCATGTATGAACTAGTCATATGTATCATTGAATATGTGATTCGATTGTGAAACTGCATATTCATGTTGTTCATACTAATTGTCCTTGGTCGTTGAGGTTGTGATGGACACACAGCTTGGACTAATGTGAAAGTCGGCAGATGACTCGGTTCCACTTGTCATGGGCATGGAGATGCTATTCCGACTTACACGGATTCGGCTAAAGAGTTTAGCGAGTCGGACTGACGCATATTGAGATGCAACGAACAAGTCGTCATTTGCATGTCTCAATCAATGTAATCCTTAGACCTGAGGTTATTGCACAATCCAAGTTGAGGATCACCGACTTAGGTTCTATAAAATGTTGTCCCGTCACTGGGTAGTTATAAAGGCGGAGTTCGGGTCGACTGAGAATCAAGCTGCGTGATGTGAATAACCAAGATGGGATTTTGCCCCTCCATCTGGAGAGATATTCTCTGGGCCCTCTCGGATGATATGATTCGGAAAGCATGGCCATGCGTGACTCGGTTAAGTGTTAACCGAGGCGACCGATTAAGAGTTAGTCGGATGAATCACTTATCTCGGATCGAGAAAGAGAGTCGGACTATTTAAGGGATGACGATCATTCGCCTATAGTCCGACAAGGTTTATCGTGAGGCAAAAGGGACTTGGACGAAAGTCGCATTGGAAAGGTATGTCGTCATGACTTATTGGTACTTGGGAGTCAGCATGTTCTGCTAGGAGCCGCTACCGACTGATCGGTCACGAGTGATACTCGGAATCATGTCCGGGTTACCATGAGCCTGTCGGGTCACACACTTAAGAGCGGGAGTAGGTTTGGGTTAGACCCAAATAGGAAATCTATTTGGGTTTGACCCAAATAGAGACATGGACTTAGTCAGCAAGTTGGACTTGCAGTGACTAATATAGGCCTTTTAGTGAATGGGCCACAAGTGAGTGGAGCCCATTTCACTCCCTATATAAGCTGGGGCGTAGGTGCTTAGAGCACAAGGTTAGGTCAATCCATGTGTTGGAAACCCTAGCTCCAGTCCAGTCCTGTTGCCGCCGTACCAGACCTAGCAGTCCATCACCGGTGCTCCTCCTCGTACGTGTGGATACTGGCGGAGGTGTTGTACGTTCAACACTTCGAGGATCGTGGAACCGGAACAGATCGTGAGGACTGCACTGCATCAAGCGACGTGCTTCATCGATTCCGCAACTGCGCGTCTAGTGGTAACCCTCGTGGCCTTCTACCTGAGTTGGATCTTGGGATCACCGCGTAGGAAAAGGATTTGTTTTTCTCTGCGTGGCCCATCATGAACAGTAATAAGCCTTCCTACAAAAAACGCTCGCAACAAATGAGAAGTGACAGCCTTTACACACAGTGATGGTCCTAGGCTAGGACTTAACAGTACCAATCCAACATTGCGCAGGAAGCTAATAGGATACACAGTGTTGGACCGAACTAGGCCTTACGCAGGCCAAAACAGTAACAAACATGGAAGTTAACAGGTCATAGTTCGACGACAAAGTTGTGGGCCACATTAAAGCAGCACAGGCCTCCAGTAGGCTGAGACAGTAACGTGCCATGTTCTTATTGAGCTTCTCGCATGGGCTGGTGCACTTAATGATTAGCAAGCTTTGGCTGGGCCTTGGCCTGTGATAGCTCCAAATTTCAACGTTTTTACCCTTGTTTTTCCTCTTGTTTCTTGTTGAATTTCACTGAAGATTTCCCTTTCTACTAATATTAACATTGCAATTAGCGAATCCTAGGTTTCTTGTGATGGTTTTTAGGTAATGAACATTTATGGAAGATCTAATAGAATTTATGGGCTAATTACATCAAAAGAAGCAAATCCCGAATTGGAGCCCCTTTCATTGGATGCGCTTAGAGCGCATAACGACCACTGGTACGGTCGGGGCACGCCCGTACCATCCACCTATACTACCCACCGACGGCTCCATTATATCAATACAAGCAACTTTCATGCAGAGGGGAGGACAAAAAACAGAACACAACTGCCGCAAACTCATGTAGAGGGGGAGAGATCAGATCTGAAGAAGGAGAAGAACATCATCTCATCCTTCGGTGATCTCTAGCCTCCAGACCATCCACTTCACCATCATCCCCATTATTACGTAGAGAGAGATATAGATAGATTAACACTTGTAAGATTAGGGTTTGATACTTTGATCTACCTTTGGTTTGTATTTGATTCAATCTTCAACTGGTACCGTGGCCTGCTATGATAACTCTGAGATGATTTACATTTACAATACAATTATTCCTTTGATATATCTTCCTCTCATGTCTGAGTAAAGCCCCTAGGCATGTGAGATGCAGGGGATTGGTGATATGTGTTGTGCCTTATTTAATTCCATCCATTTGTGATTGTTATAATGTTTATTAAATTGTGAGAATGATTATCTATGTTCGCCTAATGCTTGTTATCTCATTTAAGGACCCAGGTAACATGATCCAGAGATCTCATAGGTATGAACTTGTATGCTAGCAAATTGGTAACCCCCAAGTGACACGGCCGATATCAATGAGGAGCTAGTACTACCCGAGGACAACAAGGAACCATCAAGATTAAAGCCTTGATCCGGTCGGAAGACCTTAATTAATATGTTAACCATGGCCGTGGTAACAGGCAGACAGATCATTAAAACTGGGAAGAATTAGCCATGAGGACTTCTAGTTGGTTTAAGGGGTTCTTTCCTACTCACTTACAAATAAGAAATATCACAATTACTTATTCCATTTTATTCATCTAGCACTTTCACTATTACCATGAACTGTTTCTCTCTGTGCCTATTCTCATCTGCAGGAACCTCGAACAACTTTCTTGTCTTTACTTTTATGTTATTTAATCCTTGTTTTTCCTTACGCAAGTTTCCTCTATTATTCACTCACCACTTTCCATCTTCAACAATTGCAGTCAATTCACTCAAGACCGGTGACACCTTGAGTGTGACAGAAATGGCGCATAAAAACTCTTACCTAGGCTCCTCATTGGGATCGATATAAAACTAGAATTAATACTTCCACGAAAACATGCTCTGACGAACCTGTGCACTTGCAGGCCATCAAGCTATTTTCTGGTGCCGTTGTCAGTGAGCTAAGCGCTAAGTGTTGTTTCTTGACATATATAATTGTTGGCACCATCCATGATCTCCATTGAAGAGAGAGTTACCACTTGATCTGGAAAAACTTATTTACCTCCGTATATTGATCGTATTCCAACTGAAAGACGCCTAGAATTTATCGAAAGATTTTCTAACTCACGTACTGTAGACATGAACAATTTGATTCCTCTGATGGCATACTTGACCATCACCCAGGGGGTTGAAGAGCCTGAGCTATTATTGGGACAATATGGGAATCCATCTAGGCAATTAAGAAAAATTCCTATTCTTTATCATGAACTTGAAGGACAAGAATTTCAAATATATCCTGAGCTAATTTTTATGATGAAAGAAATTTCTTTCGCAGGAGAAGAAGAGGAAGATCCTAGTGATCACCTGATGAAGGTCTATGAAGTTTGTGCTACTCTTAAGCCAGTAAGTTTACCAATAGAGTTTGTACTCCTCAAACTATTTAGCTGGTCTCTGAAAGATAATACTTTTACTTGGTTACTATCATTACCCAATCATACTATAAGAAGCTAGGATGATTGCATCCGAGAGTTTATGCATAAATATTATTGTTCTCTAAAATCATGTAGATTAAACATAGCATAATGAACTTTCTTCAAATAGTTGGAGAAAACTTTTATCAAGCATGGAATAGATTTCATGCAATGATTATGAAAGTCCCGAACCATGGTTTCCATGAACACTTAATTATCCAATATTTTTATAATGGGCTTAATGAGGATACAAAAGAAATGAGAGATTTGTCTGCGGGGGAGCTATTTGCAACTTGACATTGCCAAAATGTGTAAAGCTTTTTGAGGGAAGATCCTTCAATGATGAACAATACAATCTAGTTTAGGATGTTAAACAACGAAAAGGTATGATTCACATACCCCCGGATCTAATACCCAAGTTAAAAAGTCCATGGAAGAAAAAGGAATAGTTTTCGAACTTATTGAAGAAAATAAAATTGACATTCTTGAAGCTTATGTGATGGAAGATGAAATAAATCTTGTCATGCAAAAGTTTAGATATCAACAAAAGCAGTTCCGTGAGAAATATTATAAATGTCTAATGACTCGAGAAAAGAATATAAAAGAGTTAACCGAAGTCTTTGATGATTTTGGACATGCCACGAAGCATTTGGATAGATACTAGAGTATGGTTAAAACACAATGTGATCAAATAATTGAAACTCAAACTCATATTTTGAACCAAGGAAATTTAATATTGTTTCTACTAACATTGTCACTAGACGTGGTACAGAAACGTAGGAACCACAAGGGCCACCTTGGTATCAAGAAGAACAAGCATGCAAAGCAGCATAGACTCAAGAGATGAGTCAAGAAGAAGAGGACTTAGTTGATCCTCAAGATGATATTGATTATGAAGCTCATAAAAGAGAATTTTAGGCTTCCAAAGTTAGAGAAGAAGAAGCAAGAGATAAACCTAAACAATATGATTCAGATGCTAAGACGATCGAATCAAGGGAAGAGGCCAATCTCAGAAAGGAACAAGAAGAGCAGGTTATCACTTCACGTGAAGAACGTGTTGATAAGCAAAAAACATCAGCAGAGAAGAAAACTAAAAGGATGTTGAACCAATAACAAAGGTAAAGGAGAAGGTAATACCCACCAAAAAGAAAATTTGTTATCCTAATCGAGTTCAATATGAACCGGATAAAGCTATTTATGATTCTTTTGCTGAAGCACTAGGAAGCCTTCGTTTAGAACTTCCTTTAACTGATGCTATTTAAGTTCCTACTTACAAAAATTTTATGCGAGATATTCTTAATAGAAAAAATAAGGTACCTAAGACTGTAGCAGTAATGACAAGCTTTGGTGATAAGATGCTTATTAACCTTGGGGACCCAGGTATACCAACTATCTCTTGCACAATTGGAAAAACTATAGTTAATACTCTTTGTGATTTAGGGGCAGGTGTTAGTGTCATGCCTTATTCCTTGTTTAAGAAATTGAACTTTGGAGAGTATTCTCCCACTTTAATCACTTTGAAAATGGCTGATAAGTCAACTAAACAACCTGTCGGTATGATCGAAGATGTCTTACTTAGAATTGACCAACATGTTATACCCACTGACTTTATTATACTTGATGTTCCGGAAGATGACAAACTTTCAATCATCCTTAGAAGACCTTTTCTTAGCACTTCTAGAGCTAATGTTGATTGTTCTAGTGGTAATATTGTTTTCAATATCTATTATGATCATATTGTTTGTTACTTTCCAAAGAAATGGGAGCATAATGGCAAATATGTTCCACCTCCGAAGCGTATCCAAGCGGTGAAAACCATTGATGAAGAACAGGTTGAGGTAAACGCTAACGACATGGAGATTGCTTGATAAGCTAACTCTCCTTAATAAAATGCTTAATGGAAGTCAAGCCATTCTTAAATAAACTAAATTTGTTTTGTTTTATTTTATGTGTGTTTTAATAAATTTGTTCAAGCTTTGAGACCTGCAGAGAATTTTTACCTTAGTGAAGTTTAAAGAGAAGTGAAAGAAAAGAAAAAGGAAGTGTTAAAACTAGGTTCAAATTGTGTAATGAGCAGTGGTACGGTCGGAGGTGCCTGTACCATCCACCCGTACTGACGAAGAAAATCCAGTCGAAAAAATGAATTAACAAGTACTCGTAACCAGCACCAGTACGGCCGGAGGTACTTATACCACCCGCCCGTACTATACTTCGATGATTTTCTGCAAAGCTTACTACGCTGATAATGAGCACTGGTACGGCCTGGACACGCCCGTACCGTCTGCCCATACCAGACTCTCTAGGTTTGCTCTCGAACCTTAACCTTGATCCAATGGTGATGACCACCGGTATGGGCGGTCTGTGCCCGTACTGCCCGCCCGTACCGACTACATCGCCAGGTAAAGGCCAACAGCGGTTAACTCCCAGACAGCCCCTTTCTTCTTCGTCATCATTCTTCCTTTCTCTTTATCTCTCTACCTAAAACCCTAATCTCCTAGAACCTTTGATTCTTGATTGGTTTCATGTTTTTGAGTGGGGGAATCTTCACATCAGTAAGTTTCTCATTAGATCCACACTTTATTTTCTGAAATGCATGGTTGAATTCCTCACATTGACTACTTAGATGATTTCATCATATTTTGAGATTAGTTTTGATTCCTCGCGTTAGGATTTGTGATTTCTTCATGTAATCATTTGTTTGTATGATAGAAACTTGATGCCCATAATTTTCTTTGAAAATTTCGCAGCATAATGCATAACATTGGAAGGATTTTCTGCTCAGGCAAGGGCTCGGGAATGGCAGGGGCCTCGGGCTCTACTCGACCGCCACGTTCGAAGAAGAGGCATTCAGAGGCGGACAGCCTGAGAGCCTCCATGAAAAAGGACTACGAGAGGGTGAGCCAACACAAGGTTTTACCCACTAAGTGGGTAAGTCGTGAGTTCCTCTCCCGCCAAGGCCTATTGGAGGACTTTGAGCAGATGACCATGCAAGCAGGCATGGTCCCGTTCGCACACTTATCCGTCGACACCTACTAGCTCGCCACATACGAGTTCCTATCATCATTCTACGATGATCTTGAGGCCTAGGAGTGCAATTACACTATAAGTTGTGTGCTTAATGGCCAACCCCATAGCCTTTCTTTTTAAGAATTTTGTGATTGTTTCAGGTTCTCTCATGAGGGAGAACTCGATATTAATGATAATGTCCACATAGAGGCAATGCGTTCTTGGGAGCAGGTGTTATGTCCACATGAACACCGATTATTTGTGCAACAAGAGTGCCACTATTCAGAATCCCACTATCTGTTATTTTCACACCTTTTTGGTTTATTCTATTTTTGGGAAGGGAGATGTCGGGGCAATGGCATACACCAAGATTAGCGCAATTCATACGGCTTTGCATCCTGAGATGGTGTATAAGGTAAACTTGGCTGCTTTGCTCATCCAGCACTTCCTCCGCCAAAGGTCAACTTTTTGGGTGACATCTGTTGGGGTGGCTTGATCACATAGATCACTTACACAAGCGAGTCAAGCCCCAGGAAAGAGCCGTGGCTGCCACTAAGATTCTGGATGACATACACATGGCAAGAACCAAATTCATGGGGATCTATATACCCCAACATGCCCTCTGTGCTTATTAATTTTTTAGCCTAATGGTGAAATCCACCAAGTTTTGCTTCCTTTTGTCCAAGATTTAGGGTTTCTAGGTAAATAGAGTTGGGTCCTCACTTAGGAGGAATTCCAGTGAGCATTGATCCTCTCAGGGAGGATCGCACCGTCAGAAGGACACCCCAACTGGGAAGACGCAGCAGCTGGCCAAAAGCAGCAGGGGCAAGGTGCAGAGGACGGAACACAGCAGGCTAGGGCGACTACGGTCAAAGCATCATCACCAACAACCTTTCCCTCCGCACCAGTAGCAAGGTATGCCTCCACCACAGCCGAGATTCAACTATGTCCCAAGGAGCGAGTTTGATCAGGTGGTGCATCGCATCAACAACGTAGAGAATACGTTGCATGATGTGAACGCCAACATAGTCAGCCTAACCCAAGACTTCACCTCATTCATGATCGACTTTCCAAACCACTACCAGAACTTCACATACCATCAGCCACCACCCGGAGATGGCGGCAACAATTGATTCGAGTTGGGCCAAGAGCCTAAGCTTGGGGAGGTTAAGCTCCTTCCCACCTTTTGAATATTTTTCATTCTTTTTATTTATTTATTTTTCTTTTATTCTAGTGCATGTTTATTTTCGGTTTGCACTGATAAAAGAAAACCCAAAAATATTAAACTAGCTTTTATCTTGACTTGTGCAAAGTTCTCTCGGTTCTCGTTGATTTTTCTGCAAGTTATTCACCTCTTGTGACCTAGCTGTGAAGATGAACATGAGGAGTTGACCCAAGTGGGAGATGAGCAATCAAGAGGATGTATCACATCCCTATTTCCCTCTTCCTGTAAGTTTACTCCTAAAAGTGTCTATTGACAACTTTGGTGCCATGTTTTTATCTTAAGGGCTTAATCTTAGTAGTACTTAATCCCACATACTGATTGTTGACTTGATGATACCTTCTGAAACAGAATTGTTTGTGGGAATCCACTTTTTATGGTGGGAGAGGGAGATACCAAACCTGTTTTGATTAGCTGTACTATATAAAAAAGAGAGAGGAGATAAAAAGTTCTATGTTTCTCATGCACACCTTTGGGATGCCAACAACTCTGCTAGCTTTTGAACGATCTATGGTATAACCTCGGATTTCGGCTATGAGTTGATGATATGAGTGGCATACGTGCCAATATATGGGCAAAATTATTGGTACTCTAAAAGGTTGTGTAAACACTTGCAAAATAAACAACCAATGATCCTTGAAAGAGGGAAAAAAGAGGAATTATTGTCAAGAAATGAGCTGGAAATAGTCAATACTTACAAGAGCATTAGTATCACCTCACCACCTAAAATGAATAAATTAGAGTTCTTGAAAAGAAAGGAAAATAAGAGGTGTTTGATAGCCACGATTATCGAAGTGGGTGTTAATGAAAAACTCTAAGTTTATCCTTCTTTTGACATTTACTTGTGCACCCTTAATTTTGACTGAAAGCATTCTTGCTTTATATATTTTTACTCTTAGAAAATAGGGGCGCTAAAAAGAATTGATTCACAAGCCTAGCCAACCTTTTGACAGTCTCTTTTGAGTTTCAAGAACTATTAGCTAGCGATTTATTTGTGTCTAGGAATCGAGCTTAAGTGCAATTGTTTAGTTATATTATGCTCATGTTCAAGGTTGCAGGATTTGAGATAATGGAATATGATACAACCTTGAACTTTTGAGTCTTTCCTCTTGATTCAGTTTCTCGCTATTACTCATTATAGCTTTGTCACTCGAGGGCGAGTAACAGCTAAGCTTGGCGAAGTTGATAGCTCCAAATTTCAACGTTTTTTACCATTCTTTTTCCTCTTGTTTCTTGCCAGATTTCACTGAAGATTACCCTTTCTACTAATGTTAACATCACAATTAGCGAATCCTTAGTTTCTTGTGATGGTTTTCAGGTAATGAACATTTATGGAAGATCTAATAGCATTTATGTGCTAATTACATCAAAAGAAGAAAATCCCCAATTGGAGCCCCTTTCATTGGAAATGTTTAGAGCACATAACGACCACTGGTACGGTCGGGGCGCGCCGTATCGTCCGGCCATACTACCCGCTGCCACCTCCATTATATCAATACAAGCAACTTTCATGAAGAGGGGAGGACGAAAAACAGAACACAGTAACCGCAAACTCATCCAGAAGGGGAGAGATCTGATCTGAAGAAGGAGAAGAACATCGTATCATCCTTCAACAATATCTAGACTCCACACCATCCACTTCACCATCATCCCCATTGTTACTTACAGAGAGAGAGATTATCACTTGTAAGATTAGGGTTTGATACTTTGATTTACCTTTGGTTTGTATTTGATTTGATCTTCAACTGGTATTGTGGCTTGCTACGATAACTCTGAGATGATTTCCATTTGCAATACAATTATTTCTTTGATGTATCTTCCTCTCATGTCTGAGTAAATCCACATAGGCGTGGGAGATGTAGGGGATTAGTGAGATGTGTTGTGCCTTCTTTAATTCCATCCATTCGTGATTGTTGTAGTGTTTATTAAATTGTGAGAATGATTATCTATGTTCACCTAATTCTTATCATCAAATTTAAGGGCCAGGTAACATGATCTAGAGATCTCATAGGTATGAACTTGTATGCTAGAAAATCGGCGACCCCCGAGTGACATGGCGATATCAATGAGGAGCTAGTACTACTTGAGGACAACAAGGAACCATCAAGATTAAAGCCTTGATCCGGTCGGAAGACCTTAATTAATGTGCTGACCACGGTGGTGGTAACAGGCAGACAGATCATTGAAACTATGAAGAATTGGACATGAGGACTTCTAGTTGGTTTATGGGGTTGCTTGCCTACTCACTTACAAATTAGAAATATCACAATCACTTATTGCATTTTATTCATCTGGTAGTTTCACTATTACCATGAACCGTTTCTCTCCACGCCTAATTTCTCATCTGCATGAACCTCGAACACCTTTCTCGTATTTACTTTAGGTTATTTAATCCTCGTTTTTCCTTACCTAAGTTTCTTCTATTATTCACTCGCCACTTTCCATCTTAAACAATTGCATTCAATTCACTCCCGACCGGTGACATCTTGAGTGCAACAGAAATGCCATATAAAACACTTACCTAGGCTCCTTATTGAGATCGATATAAAAACTAGAATTAATGCTTCCACAAAAACATGCTCTGACGAACCTATGCACTTGCAGGCCATCATCCTCCACCACGGTTGTTGTGACCGTTAAGAAGGGTAACCAACTGTTAAGAGCGCTTGCCATGTGGCAGGTTGCATGACATTAGCAGTCAACGAGGATGGGAAACAAATCTATGATGACACGAATTTCCATGGCTAAATGGTGCGATCCTCCATGGTCGAGAAAAAACCATGGTAGACTCTTTTGTGATGGAGATTTTACCATGGAGGCCACCCATCCGAGAAGACATTTTAACCATGAAAAATGAGCCTCAACCACGAAAACCATCTATTGTAAAAGCCAAATTTTCTTGTAGTGGTCCTTCTAGTAGGCAGGAGACTCATGATGATGAACATACATGGCTCTAATTCAATATGGATCAAGACGCATCGGATCTTTGTGGCCTCTTAGCATCTCGCAACACCTCTGCCATTTTGTATAGGAAAGATCTAAGCTCGAAGACATGAAGCCACTGCCGGCTGGTGCATTTTCTTCCACCCCATGTTGCATGTCGCACTCCTCGCCTGTGATGGACAAAGCGTGTTTGCCACCACCATATGCGGAAGATGACATTGAAGAGAAGGAGTATGACCCTGAAGACTTAGATTTCTTTGGTATGCTCCTTAAGAGTCTTGAGGATTAGGATGTCCATGCATCGTCGTGCCTTGCTTAGTTCTTAGTAGTAGATAGTAGTATATAGGTGTAGGCGTTTATGTTTTGTGTATGACTGAAAGATGTAAGTTTTGTGGGGTGACAAAGAATAAAAATACCATCGTCTTATCGTGTTTGTATCTTCCTGTATGATATTCGTATTTTCGAAATGTGTAAGTTTATGTGTGTACTGAATAAAAGTGTGCCCGAGAGCCTTCGCATTTTCTATCAAATCTTGCTCCTTCCATGCTCTTCGCTTCTATCTTATGATGTTGAATCTTATTCCTTTTCATGATTACCTATGATGGCGTAAGCATTTACGACACCATGGTACATGGAGGATAGCGTCCACAAAGAGGAGTATAGCCTCGAAGACCTAGACTTCTTTGATAGCATTCTAAAGAATCTCTAGGATTACGATGACCATGCATCGTCATTGCTTTCTCCTCATGAAAATTCCGTGAGTTCATGATGAATAGAAATAAAATCGTGTTACCGTGATTGTCTCTTGTTGTATGTTATCGGTATATCGAAACCATTAGATTTAGTCATTTGATAAATCTAATGTCATCACATGTCTTTCTGTTTATATTTCGATGTAAAATCTTTCCCTTTTCATACTCTGTGTTTGTCTCCTTTTGTAAAATCGTGTTACCTACGCCCTACTTCGGGTGTGTTCGAAAAAATTATGGAACTTTGCTCTCAGGTATGCACATCGAGTACACGGTGTTTTTTCTTCTACGCATGCATGTATGCCCGTACATGTTTCTTTTGCACGGAAATTCGAAAATATGTGCACTCAGGGTCGAATAGCATAACGTTTGATTTGACATACAAAGATAGTTTTGTAGGTCGTGTCGTGGGTATCGAGCGTGTGCAAGACTGGTTCTTAAATATGTGTACGTGTTTTTTCGGCGTAAGATCATATATGGTGAAGATGTGCGAGACTGCCTCTTATATCTTTGTTTGTCTTTTTTCAGATATGCACCCATTGTATAACATTCTCGTTGATATTTTCAAACGATTTGGTCATCAACTAATTTTCAATCAATGTGTTTACCGTGTTTTGCTTCTCATTTTGGTGGTTCCATCTTTTCTCTTGGAGGTAGATGTAGTGTGATCATATCATAAAGCATTTTGTCTTACGGCTGCGCCCTGGGAGGCGCAAGGAGGAGTCTAGTTTCTAATAAAAGTCTACGCAAATAGTAAATAAAAATAAATTGCCAAGGGATTCATTTGTCTGTTTGTCTTGTCATCTAAGTATGGATATCCCCTCAAAGAAGGTACCCTTTGAACAAAGGGGCAAGAGGTACCTTGGTTGCCACATCGTTTGGAGCCATATGCATATGATGACAAAGTTCTTTGAGGCCCTAAGTTGAGTAGCATGTGATCTTAGTACTTGTGATCAACGGGCATGATACATTCAACTTGGAATATGTTGATTATATGAGTAGTATATTTTCTTTTATTTTAACACAACTAAACATGTTTGGGACCACACTCTTATGATTACCGTTTATATGAGCTACATATATAAAAACCTTATTTTCATTTGTCACTTTATCTTTTATTGATTAAGTTTACTTTAAAGATTTAGCACATGTATTTCCCTACTTACTTTCTACTTCTTTCTAAATACCAAGACATGAAAAATTCCTCTTTGCATAAGTTTCTACATTCTTCAAGTTTGCTTAATGTTCCATAGTACTTTGTGCATTTACTATTTTGCAAGCTTTGCTTATTGTTCTATATTCATGAAGTAGATGTCATTGAAATATTTTGTTATGATAACTTGCTATTATTGCTTTAATTATGGGCCATGTACTTAGTGAAGCAATGATCATGAATTTATATATGTATCTAGAAACAACAAACTCCAAAGTCCATATTCAGTTTTATCACTTCCATGCTCGAGGACAAGCATGATTTAAGCTTGGGGATGTTGATGCATTCATGAACTTTGTAGTTTATTGTCACTTACTCCATCACATTCCAACATATTTTAATGTTATTTACTATTCTAAAACATATATTACATTGTTTTATGGGGATTTACCAATGATCCCCTTTATTTGGTTTATAATACTATATTGCAGAAAACCCTATTTTTCATATTTTATTTTTCAGGGACCTATACAAAGTCATATTGCACGAGAATATTTACCAGATGATTTTTTATTGAAGTGGACCTACCTTGGCTTTTGAAGTATCAAAAAGGAGCTAGAAGGGCCAGGATGGCCTAGGGGGCATGGGCCCACCCCTGGTCATTCCACCTAGGTAACCTAGGGCCTCGAGCATCCGCAACCATCAGTCTTCGTCTCAAGATCTCTGTCTTGACCTAAAAGTGCCTATAAAAAGACCCCGGGGCATTCACGAAAGGGACACTGTGAAAACACAAAAACCATGAAACAATGTGGCGACCCTGCATACCACTGCATGTTGTAGTACACAAGTCATTGACATAACACTCATGGAATACTGTTCCACAAATATTACATCCCTTAGAGTGGAACAATAGAAACATTACAGGTCCACATTATATACAGACTTATTATTATAATACCAAAAGAACAATATTCAAAGATTCTCCAACTTAATAACAGTGAACTTAAAGTTCAGCAAAAGAATGAATGATTAACTTAATTAACATGGCGGGACCTCAACAGCTTACTCTATAGAGTTTGTGCTTCTCGACTCAACCTAGGAACTAAGTACTACTATAGGAATTACTCAGACTCATGCTCCTATGCTCTGTAGCATATCTCGTAGTCCACCCCTTCAACTCCGCCTAAGAGATCTGATTCTTCATAGAAGAAGTTTTCTTTGCACTCCATAGCATACATTGGGGTATCATCCTGGTCTTTAGAGTCTAACAGGGGATCAAAGGAAAGGGTGAGTAAAAGCGTTACCTAGAAAGTGCATAATATGCAAGTTGAGAAGTTTGATGCACTAGCTACCACCTCAGACTACAAGTCTTTGGCACTATGTAGTTTTCGTAAATGTTTCTTCAAAGATTGCTTTTGTTATAAAAACTATGCCCATTAGTCTTCACAGGTTTACCAGAACTTCATGGAGTTCCTTTCCTGCCGCATTCGTACCTCCTTCCCAGAACAGGGAGTAACATGTCAGAATTCCTACACTCTGCAGAGGTGCGTTGCTTTACACATGAGAGATCAAATTCTTGTTTCACAACCGAGCGTACCTTCCCATCCACATTTCCTTGATGTGGGGCCCAATAGATGATCCAATACAATCACCACCCTTTTCCGTGACCCCACATGCCAACACAATCCTCCAGACCGCCCATCTCTGTTAAGCCCCTTATAGGTCGCTATAACTCTGATAGGCCCCTAAAGACTCTATGAGTAGGTTGTGCCCCTAGAAGGATCCTTCAAAAGGCCCGATCTGCCTCTGGTGGCCTCACATAGATAATCTAGACACCAAAACCGTGTGGCCTAAGGGTGCCCTCCCATATGCTGGATCTGCATAAGGAATCCCAGCGTCACATTATGATTGTCCGTTGACACACGAAAGGAAGAAGATCTAGCTGACTTCACCGTCCCATTCTAGATCTCATGGTTGTCCCTACTATTTGAACTTCTAATCTTCATAGATCCATCCTAAGTTCTTTTGGCAACTCCCGATTTGTTGGTTGGGTATCAGTGCTCTTCCAGTTCAAAGCATCTGATACAACATTCACCTTCCTTAGAGTATAATTTCACATCTTGCTCCATAAATAAAATACCTCCAACTCTTTAAAGAAAACACCACTACTGCTTACTCCAAATCATGTGTTGGGTAATTGACTTCATGTGGTTTGAGTTTTCTAGACCCATAAACAATAACCTTGCTATCTTAAATCAGCACACAACCCAGTCCATCATTGGATGCTTCACAGTAAACTATGTAATCCTTTCATGTCTCCGGAACTGCTAGAACTAGTGTTGTAGTCAACTTGGTCTTCAATTCTCGAAAACTTTCCTCACACTTGTCAGTCCACACAAATGGAATATTCCTTCCTGGCAATTTAGTCATTAGTCCGACTATCTTGGAGAAACCTTCAATGAACCTTCTATAATATCCTGCCATCCCCAAGAAACCTATGACTTGTTTAACATTGGTAGGTGCGCTCCAATATAATACTGATTAAATTTGTGTTGGATTCACAACAATTATATATTTGCTAACAAACATGACCAATGAATTCTAATTTATCTAACAAAAATCACATTTACAAAACTTAGCATAAAGTTTGTGCTCCCTCAGGATTTGCAATGCTATTCTCAAATGATCAGTATTCTCCTCCTTATTCTTGGAATATGTCAGAATATCATCGATGAACACTATGACAAACTTGTCCAAATATGGCATAAATATATTTTTCATCAAGTTCATGAAAATTGCTGGGACATTAGTCAACCCAAATGGTATGACTCAATATTCATGATGTCCATATCTTGAGACAAATGTAGTATTTGGAACATCTTCGGGCTTAATCTTTATTTGATGATAGCCCGATCTGAGATTAATTTTGGAAAATACACCTAGTCCCATGACTTGATCAAACAAATCCTAAATTCTTAGCAAAGGATATTTATTCTTGATGGTAACATTTTTCAAATTCAGGTAATCTCCGCAAATCCACCAACCTCTATCACACTTATCCACAAAGACAACTAGAGTTCCCCATGGTAATACACTTTCTTGAATGAAACCTTTACCATCCGACTCATCAATTTGATCTTTAAGCTATTTCAGCTCTTTAGGACCCATCTTATATGGCGCTTCTGCAATTGGTGTTGACGAGGGGTTAACTCATCAATGCCCATCGCAGATGGACTTAGGTTTCAGGAAGTGGGGAGCGCTGGAGGCATCGATTGGCTAGCAAACAAGCACATAGGGGATGCAAGGTTTACCTAGGTTCAGGCCTCGTAGAGGACACTACACCTGCTTGTGTCCTGTTGGAATTATCGAGGAGTCGAAAGTTACAGGGGGTGCGCAGATGCAATCTAGCGATGGTATGGAAACTAGGGTTGCGGATATCCTCCTCGTCGCCCATCCTAGCCTTTATATAGATAGGCTAGGTCTCGGGATAGCAGGACGAGTCGGTTATAGGTTAGGGTTTTCCCTTTAAACTTCTATCTTAAGTTTGTCGTGTGCTGCAAGCAGTCGAAGTCTCCCGGGTCACCTGAATCTTGACTAGGCCTTAGCAACGTCATGGGCTTCTTCGAGGCTGGACCGTATATGCCAAGCTCGAGTACCTGTAAGGTATGCCCATGTCAGTAACCCCCCGAGTGTCCGGTTGAATCACATATTCGAGTGGAGACTTTTAAAGCCTTTGAGTGTATAGTTGAGCATGTTTTCAAATGCTCTAGTTTATAACATAAGGATTGTCAATATACGTGCCTGATTCATCCGATGTATCGGGATCACTTAACTGCCTTAGGGCAAAACAACGCAATCTACTCAAACTCCAATCCCCGGACTCGAATTTGGAAAAGTGCTGGCGTAATTTGACTAATGACGTGGAGGTCTTATAGAGTCGAATCCCAGTGTATAAATGTGAGCACTCGATGTGTCCGTCAAGGCTTATTTCATCATACCTGTAGGCACGGATTATTTCTGGTAGACCACAATAGGTGTGTCGCCAGGCCTTCTTCAGGTCTTATCTTCACGCTACAAGCATGTCATCACGGAGATGATTCGGGTGGCCTAGGAGACGCAATGTCTTTGCAGGAAAAATAAGAGGAGGAGTTGCGAATGCTTTCGAGTGTGGACGCAGTCAACACACAATTATGCACAAGAAAAAATTGTAGGGTGCACGACCAGCGCTCCCTATGGGAGTAGCCCCCGAGTGCCTATTAGAGTCGTAGACTCGAGTGGGGACGATGAGTGTTTTTGACTACTGTTGTCTTTTACTTTAGTCGAATATGCCTTCAGCGCTCCCTATGGGAGTAACCCTGAATCCACAGTCGAATCGTTGATTCGAGTGAAGGGTTGAAGAGGAAACACATTGTCATAATGCTTGGAAGTCTATGAAGTTTATCGGGTGCGTGGCCAGCGCTCCTGTTAGGAGTAGCCCCCGAGTGCTTGGTCAAATCGAAGACTCGAGTGAGGACTAGAGTAGTCAGAAGATGATCCTACTGGAGTTAATGACGTCAGTGCTGACGATGAGATGATCTCATTTGCCCGCGTGAGCGGTTTTGACGGGAGGTGATGAAAGTGGGGCCCCATTTCTGACTGGGATTTGACCAGGCGTGCGTAATCTTCGATTTTAACTGTGTATCCTCGATTCTCGCGCGTAATGGGAGGAGTGGAGCGACGGTTCGATGTTTTCTCTGCCACACATCTATATCCCTTTGCACCACGTGTCTGACTGGTGTACTTCTGGCCGTTGGATTGTATCTGCGGTGAGATTAAGTAGGGATTTGCTTGTGCGGTAATTTTCCCCACAACTCATCTTCTTCCTTGTGCGCTGTCTCCATTGTTTCTCCTTTGTTGTTCCATTACTCGCACCTTGTTGTTGCGTTGGACGGCTTCCGAACCTTTCCCAGCTACTTTCTGCGCTCCCACCGCAAGCGCAAGATGGGGAAAAAGAACGGTGCTTCTGCCGCTGGATCTCCGGCCTCCACTATTGAGGCCAAGAAAAAGGACACCACCGCCACGGGTACCAGTACTACTGTCATGGCTGGAAAGAAGAAGGGCCCAGGCACGCGCGTCACAAATGGATCACGGCAGTAGACCACCATCAAGTAGACAGAGCTCTTCAACTGGTACCAAGATGGTGCTCTCCCCGCTACAGAGGATGACTGTCGGATTCCCGGTGACGAGGTAATCCCCAGTCCCCCTGCCGGATTTGGGTGATGTTCCTTGCTATTATCATTCGCGGTCTTTCTCTCCCCCTTCACAAGTTTGTGAGGGGATTACTCTGCTTCTACGGGCTCTAGCTTCATCAGCTGACCCCGAACTCCATCCTTCATATTGCTTGCTTCATCACCCTTTGCGAGTGCTGGCTCAGAATCGAGCCACACTTTGGTGTTTTCAAAAAACTCTTCAAGTTGTAATGCTAGTCGGGCTCTGGGTTGGTAGTATATGATATAGGAGGCTGTGGGATCCATGTAGACCCCAATGTCACATATTTTGCTATCAACTTCAATGTATCTGTCCAAGGCTGGAGGGAGAAGTGGTTCTATATCCGTGACCAGAAGGTTGATGAGGAACACTTCGGACTCGCGCCTTTTGATCTGAAGGAAGAATGCAAGAGAAGGAGATCATGGAAGGACACGGTGATGCCCAGCGAAGCCGAGGAAACTGGGGCTCTGTACAAGCACGTCTGCAACCTTGAGCTCCACATAGGGAAGGAAGTAGGCGGCACAGACCTCATTCGCACCTAGATGCATCGTCTGGTGCAGCCACTACAGGCTAGGGCGCATCCGATGTGTTGCTGGACTGGTGTTGAAGATGTCACTCGCATCTCACGAGAGAATATTTCTTTGGGTGAAGTGGACAAGAGGTTTCGGCTGCTGACCAAGTACATAGCCAAGGAGAGACTCCCTAGTGACTCAGCCGTGCCTCCCTTCTGTGAGAGTCATCCTCCGCCTGAGGTGGATTTCTTGTGAGCTCTTCTTGTTTTCAATTGCCTGCTAGGTTTCCTTGTATACTGATGTTTGTTCCCTGTGCCAGGATTAGAAGGTGACCACTGTGCTGCCTCCTCAGCCGGAGGGAGTAATCCCTTGTGAAGCCGAAGAGGAGGACGAGTCGGGCTCCACCGTCCCTATTGAGGAAGACCAGGAAGCCCCCGAGTCCGGCGGGAACGGGGCTCACAAGCGCTCCTGAAGCGAGGACTCGGACGGATCATTGCCAATGACACCGGAGGGTCCATCGACTATGGTAGAGGAGCCGATTCCTGCTGTGCCTGTGCGCGCCATGGCTCCTCCTTCGCGGAAGAAGCTGAGGACACTGAAGGAGGCATCCGATGACTCATTCGACCTCGACATTGACGGGTATGTTTTATACTCCTGTTAGGTCATTCTTATGTCTCACAATCTTTTTCACTCGAAGTTGCTTTGTATGTTTTGTAGCCAAACTGCATTGTCGTCATTCGACGACTATCTCTTCATGAAGGAAACTGGAGTCGCAGACTCCAAAGACAAGGAGATGGCTGTGCAATCTCCTTCTCCCCAGGTGGCGACCAACTTCGGTGCCAATTCTTCGAGTTCCCCCCACACCAGGGGCACTAGATGGTTGCCCGGACGTCTATTCAGAAGGAAACTTCAGAGTCCCTAGAGGAACATGTAAGTTTTCTTGTCTTTGGCAGTCGAAATTGAGTTGATGCTCACGCTCCCCTTTTGCATCCTGTCCTGAAGGAATCCACTCGCCTCGCCGAATAGATTATGTCCTTGGGCCATCAACATGCTTCGTTGGAAGCCCGTCATCATGACTTCGAAGGTGAAATCACACTCTTTTCTTCCATGTTGTTTTGTGCAAAAATTGGTGAGCTTAAATTGTGCTATCTTCTGTTGCAGGTGAGCATAATGAGCTTCTTCGTCGCGTCGATTCCCTCCAGAAGGTTCTTGCCGCCATGGAGAAGAAACGTAATGAGGCACTCGAAGCCTTAGAATGCTCGACCCAAAAGTCGAAGACTCATGAGGAGGACCTGCTAGCAGCTACAGTTGACAGGGAGAAGGTGTTCACAGATCAACTTCTTTCTGTTGCTGAGGCTTTATCAGGTATGATG
The DNA here is from genome assembly GCA_910589775.1 of Avena eriantha. Taxonomy (NCBI): domain Eukaryota; kingdom Viridiplantae; phylum Streptophyta; class Magnoliopsida; order Poales; family Poaceae; genus Avena; species Avena eriantha. Next base: position 170,479,331 of record OU342742.1, on the reverse strand, counting down.
CTACGTCATTGTTTGTGTATTCTATATTTGCCATTGTGTTCGCTATGCTTAGCTATATCTTCTGCAGATGCTGCTAGCGTGAGATTCAATGCCTAGGCTCTGGCTTGCTAGGACGCTTTGGCTGGTGTTGTAGCTATAGTCGAAGACCGCAGCATCGCCGCCAGGGAATCCGTCCAGAAGGCCAAGGACACGCTTGGATGTATTCGAGAGGAGATGTTCCCCAAGGCCAAACTCATTGAAGATCTTGAGGGTCTCGTGGATTCCTTTGCCGAGGGCATTCCCATGGACTTTATTTTCTTCGGCTCGTTCCACAACGAGCACGGTACTAACCACCTGGTTGGTGGTGGAGATGTATAACAACAGCGGCTCCTTTTCTTGAGGTGTTACCAACACCGGCGAAGTGGACAGTAGACGCTTGAGGTCTTCGAATGCTTCTTATGCCTCATCTGTCCACTCGAATTTGTTAGCCTTATGAAGGAGTTGGTAGAATGGCAGCGCCTTTTCGCCCATTCGACTGATGAATCGACTGGGTGTCGCGATTGGCCCAGCTAGCTGTTGGACGCCTTTTATGTTCTTCGGCTTCTCCATGTCCAATATGGCCTTTATTTTCTTTCGATTGGCCTCAATCCCTCTAGTGGAGATGAGGTACCCGTGCAGTTGCCCGGATGGTATGTCGAAGGCGCATTTGTCCGGATTCAGCTTGATCCGGTAGCGATCGAGGTTATCGAAGGTCTCGCAGAGATCGTCGAGTAACGAGGCTTCCTCCTTAGTTTTGACGACGATGTCGTCGACATAGACTTGAATGTTACGACCAAGCTGGTTCTTGAGGCAGGCATGCATACACTGCTGGTACGTGGCCCCTGCATTTTTCATCCCGAAAGGCATTGTTGTGTTTTAGAAGACGCCAAAGGGTGTGATGAAGGCTGTTTTCTCCTGGTCTTCTTCCTTCATTCGAATCTGGTGGTAGACTGAGTAGGCATTGAGGAAGCAGAGGCGCTCGCATCCTGCGGTGGAGTCAATTATCTGGTCGATCCGTGGCAATGGGAAGTGATCCTTTGGGAAATGTTTGTTTAAGGAGGTGAAGTCCACGGACATCCACAGGATATCCGTGTCCTTTTTAGGAACGAGCACGGGGTTTGCTACCCAGGTGCTTTCCTTGATCTCGCGTATGAAGTTAGCGTCGAGGAGTCTGTTGACTTCCATACCGAGTGCTCTTGCCCTTGGCTCAGATAGTCGACGTATCATATGTTTTACTGGTCTTTCTTCAGGATTTACATTGAGTGAGTGCTCGACGAATTCCCTGGGAACCCCTGGTATGTCTGCTGGACACTAGGCGAAGATTTCCTAGCGCTCATGGGGGAATTCGACGAGCGCGAGTTCCTATGCGGGACTCAGGTTGTTGGCGATGAGGGCCGTCTTGGTCGGGTCTATTGGGTGGACCTGTACCGCCTTGGTGTGGACCGATGTGTCAAAGGATTGGTCAGGTGAGCTTGGCTTACTCAGAGGAGGCGGATTGTTGATGTCAACTCCTTCAACCTCGCTAGTTCCTCTTGCATGCCGAAGGACTAGGAGATTCGGTTGAATTCCCTGTCGCGGCTGTCGAACCTCTCGATGCTTCCATTGATGGTGATAATGCCATTGGGTCCTAGCATATTCATCTGCAGATAGGCGTAATGTGGCACTGCCATGAACCTCGCGAACACGACACGTACGAGGATGAAGTGCTATTGTGAGGGCCAGTCGACCACTTCGAATTTGATGCGCTCTCACCTGAAGTTTGCTGGTGTTCCGAAGATGACATCCAAGATAATCTTGCCAAGGGGGTATACGCCCTTTCCTAGGATGATGTCGTGGAATGTTGTGTCTAAGGTTTCCAGGCATGACAGGGGAATTCGCATGGCGCGCAAGGTGCTTGCGAACATGAGGTTGATGTCGTTGTGACCGTCCATGAAGACGTGACTCATCTTGAAGCCTCTGATTTGCGCCTCGAGCACCAGGGGGTAGTGACCTGGGCGAGGTACTTGATGCGGGCGATCGCGCTTGTCGAAGGTAATGCAGGACTCGCTCCCACTGAGGTACTCAGTGGTGGAGGGTGGAGATTTTATCGCCAGATTGACTTGGCGAGTGATGGATTTTTGCACCCGATTTGATGAGCGTCCTTTTTGGATCATTCCCATGTTTCCTAGTGCCCGCGGGTATGGCTCGCCTTCGTTTTTTTGGTGGTGGCCCGGGTGGTGGTGGCGACGCTCCATGATCCATGGCGCTCGGGGCAGCTCCATAGCCCTAGTTTATCGCGTCGCGATTCATCTGGGCCAGACCCTCGTGGAGCCTGAGGAACTCGCGGCAGTCCTTTAGAAGGTGGCTGGATTTTTTCTTACCGTCGGGCTTGTTGATTTAGAAGGGTGTGTTGCACGGTCAGGACAGTTTGTCTTGGATAGATGTTCCATGTGCCTCATCGCGAGTGTGGCGTTGCCACACTTGCGTGGTTTTTTCGTTGTCACGGTATCCACCACTACGGTATCCGTTGTTGTGGTATCCACTGTTGCGGTTGTTATCGTCGTGTTTATCAGCATAGCCAGCTGCGACCATGTGGACTTCCTCGTGGTCCTTGTAGCCACGCATGCAGTGTTTTCCCCGGCGACCGCGTCTACGACCGAGGTCGTCATCATCATCTGAGTGGACGCAGTTTTTCACCAAGTCCTCTCCATCGGCCCACCTACTCGCGGTCTCCATCAGGTCGTCAATTGTTTTGGGCTTTGAGCGGCCCAGCTCCTCTCTGAGCTCTCTACGGCGCACGCTGCCATTGAATGCGTCGATTGCGGTCCTTGATGTCTACGCACTCCTATTCTTGTAGACAGTTGTTCGGCCTCCAAGTGCAGAGGTTTGTAGAACAACAAGTTTTCCCTTAAGTGGATCACCCAAGGTTTATCAAACTCAGGGAGGAAGTGGTCAAAGTTATCCCCTCTCCAGCAACCCTGCAATCAAGATACAAGAAGTCTCTTGTGTCCCCAACACACCCAATACACTTGTCAGGTGTATAGGTGCGCTAGTTCAGCGAAGAGATAGTGAAATACAAGTGGTATGGATAATTATAAGTGGTAACGGTGCCAGAAAATAGCTTGATGGCATGGAAGAGACTAAAGGCAAACTAAAATAAAGATGGAAGCAAGCAAACATGTAACAAATCTAGTTGCAAACGGTGTTTCAATGCTTAGAAACAAGGCCTAGGGATCATACTTTCACTAGTGAACACTCTCATATAAATATATTCTTCTTTATGATACTACGCTGAACTACTCTCCGGTTGGACACTCTAATCCATGGTAGGGCTATAACAGCACACCTCAAAGTTCATCTTTCCCATCTAGATAACCCCACACTGTCACCTTGAGTACTATATGGTTCCAACAAACACCACAATTTCATAAACACATCCAACTCCAAATATAACTCATAACAGGTATTTGTAATCTCTAGCCTAAGTGCCACCATGGTGTGCACACTGTCAACTTCACACAGATGGGGAGAGCAGAGATCTATTAAAGCACTTGAGTAGCAAGGTAGATCTATAGATTACAAGCTCATGATCTCAATAAGATCATGCATAGAGAGAGATGAACACATAGCTACCAGTAGAACCCTTAGCCTCGAGAGAGAACTACTCCCTCCTCATCATGGGAATCAGCAACGGTGATGGAGATGGTGGTGGAGATCGATCGAGATGGCTCCGGGGGCACTTCCCCATCCCGGCAGGGTGCCGGAAAAGAGACTTTATGTCCCCCGAATCTCCCCTTCGGTGGCGGCGGCATTGCGGAACTTTCTGTGCCTGGAGGCTTGACTCTTTAGGGTTTTTGCATCGGGAGGCATCTTATAGGTGAAGGGGCAAGGTCGGTGGGTGGCCAGGGGGCCCACACCACCTGGTGGCACGGCCAGGGCTAGCCCGCACCACCACATGGTGTGGACACCCTGTGGCCCCTCTCCGTCTCGTCTTCTGGCTCCGTGAGTCTTCCGATAAAATATCGACTTTGGCTTTTGTCCGGTCGAATTCCGAGAATATTCATTTTCTGACTTTTCTGGAACCAAAAACAGAAGAAAACATGCAACTATCACTGTGGCATCTTGTTAATAGGTTAGTCCAAGAAAGTGTATAGAAATACTCCAAAGTGTGGACAAAACATAAGAAAGTAGATATAAAACAAGCATGGAACATCAAAAATTATAGATACGTTAGCAACGTATCAACATACCCAAGCTTAACTCATGCTTGTCCTCGAGTAGGTAAGTGATAAAAAGATAGAATAAGTTTTGAGGTGACATGCACCATCATAAACTTGATCAAAGTATTAGTAAACATTGATAGCTAGGATCATAGTACTTCAACATAGGATGAAAGATAAAGTTCTAGCAATAAGACATAGCAACTATGTTGCAACATGAAAAGGCACAAACAAAAGATTCATGAATAACAATGCTTTGCAAGATGTTTGTTTGTTTCACATAAAGAAAACATAGTATAATGGCATTCAGCTTGTCCCTCATAGAGTAGCAAACATAAATGCATAGGACACCTTCAAAGTTCATAAGAGTGACTAGATACAAATAGTTTAAGAACAAGCAATATCAAAGTTATGCATCAATCAACAAGTCTTGGGACAATGCACATAGAACTAAGAATGGCCACTATGCTCTCAAAGTAGGTTCATAAAGATAGAAGGTGGAGACTCAACATAAAAGTAAAAGAAAGGCCTTCATAGAAGGAAGTAGGGATTCAAGTCTCATAAAGAGCTTCCAAAAATTATGGTACTTATTAGCTTTCAGCTCTCATTGCCCCTATCATAAGCATCTTGAAGTGATTAAGGTTAAAGTGAACAAACTATGGAGTATATGCTTGATAATGTATAAGTTGGCAATCGCATGTCCCTTGAATACCAGGGTCGCTCCTCATGCTACTCAAGTTTAGTTACCGGTAAGTTCTTGTTATAGTAAGTACATGTGTATCATAGAGAACCGCCAACGGGTACCCCTTGCCCGATGATACGGAAGAATCCCCATATCAAAATGACAATGCAAGCAGACAACGAGCATCTCAGCAATCTTCTTATTTACCATGGGAATATGGTGTTTTTTTATATCTTTCCTCTTTTCATATATCTCTTTTTTTCTCTTTTATTTTTCTCTTTTTTCTCAATATCTGACTCTTTTTTATAAGAAGAATGCTTCATAGACAGCTCATTATGGTTACGCTGCAGGTTTCCACCATGACAGCATGGATTAGACCAGCCGCCCATGGACTTACAAGCTCCCCTTTCATTTCATACATAACTCCATGGACTGCAGAGTATATGCGTTTCTCTAACACACATACATAACTCCATGGACTTACAAGCTCCCCTTTCATTTCACACCGACGACATCCATAGACAAAAGAGCATGATATCAACTAGGTACAAAGTACAAGTGCAATGTTGAAAGCATTCCCCATGACAGCATGGTTCTGCTAATACCCAACATATAAGTGCAAGCATATACAACATAGATGACACAATGGTTCAAGTTTATTAAGGGCAAGAAAAGTAAAGTGTGCCATCAAGTTCGTGAGAACTTTAATCATTAGTTTTCTAATAACAAGTTTAATTCGGAAGGTAGATAAAAACATGAATATACTTGGAATAGCATATGCTAATAGGTAGGTATGGTGGACACTTTGGAATAACTTGGTTTTAGTAGTTCGATGCATGAGTGGAACTCATACTTTGTTATGGAGGCTAACAAAGGACTGGGAGCGACCAACTAAGAGAGCAATAATGGCCATAATCATGCAAAGCGGCAAAACATCATTAATTAAAGCATAAAGTGATATTACAAGTCGAAAACTAAATGATCGTCGAGGCTATGGTGACTTGGGATAGTCATAACATGGTGTGAGCATGTGCCAAGTCAACCCAAATAAAGCATCAAAGGAGAATACCACAATACTATGCTTTAATATGCTTAAACAACACATGATTCTTTCAAGGCACATTAAGCAATCTCAATTGTTTATAACAAGTCATGCTACAACAAAGAATACTAAGCATAAAGCCAAAACAATATCAAGCATGGCATGACAAAGCATAGGCCACAGTCAAAAACAAGCTCTCTTTACCACTTAAGCATGAACTTTCCTACTCTTTTCCAATCCAAACCGAACTATTTGAAAACCAATGTATGAAAGAGGGGGTCCAACCAATTTATTCAGAAAACTAAGAAAACCAAGCAAACTAAAAACCAAAACGAAAACAAAAATAAGATGCTCCAAGAACAACACAACTGTGCATGAAATAATAAAAATGAAGCGTTCGGAAGAAACCTAGGATTTTTATTGATGAAGAGGGGGGTGCCTGTTGGGTCCGCAGCATAGAAAACAAAAAAATTCCTACGGTGTGAACTACACGCCAAGATCTATCTACTAGGTACAAAGCAACGGGTGGACATACATCCAACGAGAACTTACCCTCGTAGACAACGAGCTTTGTTAATGAGTAGGAACTCGTGGTTGATGTAGTCGTACACTTGCCGATCTCAAGATCATGAGGAAGTCCAGCAGGTCCGGCTCCAGCACGTCCATCAGATCCAGCAGCACCAAGTCCAGCACCGCAAAGCACTCGGTGCATCCGTGATCGCACACATGTCCGGTACCCCGACAACCTCCGTCCCTCGCTCCAGCAAAGCAGCGGAAGCAGCAACTCCTTTCTAGATAAAGCCACCGGGAACATGTATCTCGCTAATCCGAGACCATGGGGGAATAATACTAGAGGGGGAGAGAGATCCTTCACAAGGAGGTGTGTGTGAGAAGTGAGGAGAGGGGGCCTTTTATAGGAGGAGGGGAGGGTACCCCTCCTTCATGGCCGGCGCATGGGGGAGGTGACCCTTCACCTCCTCCATTCATGTGGTGGTAACCCCTGCACATTAAAATGCCCCTTCACATTCTCTTTTAAAGTCTCCACTTTAAATGCATTAAATTTCTCCAAATTTAATGCTCTCTCATTTAATAAAACTCTTTTATTATTTTTATTCAGGATTTTGTTAATTACTTTAATTAACAAACATTCACATAAAACTCCCTGCAACATTTCAATATTACATGCAGAACCAATTTTAGTAATTTCACCTGAAACAGTTTCAGTGTCTATTGAAATAATTCTAGCGCTTTCTTAAATCTTTATCTGAAAACATATTTGCTCCAAATTGTGTCGGTATCCCTTAAGTGTGTAACCCTATGGTTCGCGGATAATGCAGACATGATCGAGACCCCTCTCCGATCAATAATCAGCAGCGGGACCTGGAGATCCGTACTGACTCTTACACATTCAACGATGACTTCTGTGATCGTGAGAACCTTTAACGTCAGCAATTTAATCCCTTTGTCTCATGATATAATACATGTCCGAGATTCGATCATCGGTATCCAAATACCTAGTTTGATCTCGTTACCGACATGCACTCTTTTCTTGTTCCCGTGATATAACATTCTAGTGATCACATCACTTGCTTGCAAGCTATCTTAATGTGATATCACCGAGAGGGCCCAGAGTATTTCTATCTGTCATTGGGATTGAAAAATTCCACTCTTGATCCATGAGCCTCAACATAACACCTTCGTAGCACTGAACCCATCTTTATAGTCACCCTATTACGGTGTGACGTTTGATGTTATCAAGATACTCTTCCGGTGTTAGCAATTAACATGATCTCATGGTCTAAGGATAAAGATTACTTCGTATGATGTTATAGCAATATAAACATAATGACTTTGATCGTAATGCTATACTTCGGATGAATGTTCATCACATCATTCCACCAATGGTGTGACCTTGTTATTAACAACATCCAATGTCCATGATCAGGAAACCTTGATCATCTTGTTAATCAACAAGCTAGTCTATAAGAGAGGCATAACTAGGAACTCTTTTGGTTTATTAAACACACATGTATTGATGTTTCTGATCAATACAATTCTAGCATGCCAAATAAACATTTATCATAAATATGGAATAAGATAATAACCACTTTATTATTGCCTCTTGGGACAGCAACTTTCTCAAGCATTACTTCTCTCTCATTAGAGGTTACTCTTGGTACAAAAAGCAAATAAAAAGGATAATAAATGGTTATTACAGAGGTAATAACTTTCAAGACTCATCTAAAACTTTTGGGTTATCTCCCAATAAGTACTTTTCTTTAACGCATTTAAGTTAGGCTTGATAGTTTGAGAAGATGCTCACATAATAAATATGAATTGAAGTAAAAGAGAGCATCAAGAAGCAAATTCAAAACACATTTAAGTTTAACCCACTTCCTATGAAAAATAATCTTGTAAAGAAACAAGTCATGAAAGCACAAAGCAGCAAGCATAGGAAAGCAAAACAAGTGCAACTTAAAAACTTTCAACATAAAGAGGGGAAACTTAATATTGTTGAGATACATAAAACCATGTTTTCCTCTCTCATAATAACTTTCAGTAGCATCATGAATAAAATTAACAATATAAATATCAATGAAATATTCTTATCATGAGCCACATGCATAAAATAATTAATACTCCCCACATAAACATAGTCATTCTTATTAATTGTAGTGGGAGAAAATTCAACAAAATAGCTATCATTATTATTCTCATCACCATAATCATCAAATATAGGAGGCATATTATAATCATAATTAATTTCCTCCTCAATACTAGGTGGACTAAAAATATCATATTCATCATTGCAATCATCATATATTGGAGGTATAGTATTATCATAAGCAATAGAATAGTTATCTTCTAAAGTGTGTTCATTTGTAAACGTATCATCATTGGAAGGGACATGGAAAGCACTAATAGTACAGCAATTATTAATATCATCATTTTCAGAATTGGTACCGAAGAGATTTTCAATATCAAAAGTAGTGTGCTTTTCCCAATCATGATCACTACTATAGGTAATTGGCATAGGAACATCATCGAGTTCAGACTCATCAAAAACTATAATAGGAGCAACATGCTTAGGGGAAAATACCGTTTCCTCTCTCCTTTTACTCCTCCTTTTCTTCTTTTTCTTCTTATCTTTAGGAGGGAAAGGCTTGAAAGGAAGCTTCTCCATATACCCTGGTTCATTATTAGAGACAATAGAAGAAACTTTGGAGGATTCCTTCTTTTCATTAATAAGATCAAAACACATATTAGTCCTATCATATTTTGGTAAAATCTCATCTTTTATAATATTTTGTATGTAAGTATTTGTGTGGAAATTATCAACACAATAAAGATGAAAACCATGCATGACACTATTCATACCAAAAGCACTCATGTCTACCAAAGAAGTTTTTCTTGATAGCTCTTCACACCCCAAAAATAATGTAAGTTCATCATGCTGATTAGGAGTGATCATGTCATCCCAATACAAACTTGCAGTACTCATTGGATTAGAAGGGCTATTATTATGGCCTGAGCATTGAAAATTGAAATGACCCACTTCAAAACAAAGTTCACAAATAAAAGGATAGAGGGCACACACTTTTTTACCAAGATCATTTAGAGCCCTATACCACGTTCTAGTTTTTTCATTCCTGTGGGTGATACAATATTCTTCTTCAATTTGATTATTCTCACAAGGTCTATGTATTCCACAAAAATTAACATGCTTATAAGAAATAGTACTTTCAGAGGTTTGAGCATGTTTATTGCTATCATTAATAACAATTTCATTTTCCATGCAAGTGTCTTTAAAAGGCTCATGATACATGTCCCATTTTTCTTTAGGAGCATTAATATGAGAAGCAAAGGTTCTAAAACAATCAATAAGAATTTGAGGATCAAGACCATATTTAGTACTAAGCTCTTGAAAATCGGCAGTTTCAGTGAAAGACTTAATGCAATCATACTCATAGTTTATACCTGGTTCTTTACCTTTGTTGTTATCCCAATCTTTGGTATTGCTTTGAATTGTTTCAAGAAGATTCCACTTAGCTTTGACCTCCTTACTTGTGAGGGATCCCTCTAAGCAAGTATCTAGATAGTCCTTGTAATGTCCTGAAAGCCTTGAATAGAAGTTATTAATAACAATATTACTGTGGAGCTCATGAATGGGACATTTGAGCATTAGTGACTTCAATCTCCCCCATGCTTGGGCAATACTTTCTCCATCATGTGGATGAAAATTATAAATGTAATTCCTATATTTATGAATTTCATGAGGAGGATAAAATTTAGAGTAAAAGAGAGATTCAAGTTCCTTCCACTCCAAATGATGAGGATCATCTAGTAGCTCATACCACTCCCTTGCTTTGCCCTTAAGTGAAAAAGGGAATAGCTTCCTCTTCACTTGGTTCATTGAAATACCTGCACACTTGAACAACTCACATAATTCATGTATAAAGAGTAAATGATCACCAGGATGGACAGTTCCATCTCCAAAATAGCAGTTATTCATAACACGTTCAACAATTTTTATAGGTATTTTAAAAGGGATGCTTTCAATATGTGGATTTAAAATATCACAAGTATCATTAGAACTACCACATATGGGAGATAAAGTATCATCAGAGCAAATTTTCTTCTTTAAAGCCGGGGAACTAAAAAGATCATTTTCATAAAAACCAACTTCTCCAAGCTTAGACATTTCCATAGCATTAGTAACAAAGGTGTTCAAAAGATTCATACTAATAACATTGCTATTAGCATGCAAAGAAAGTTCCATGGGTTTTTTAATTTTCCTTTCATACAATTCATGTTCTATATTAGGAAAAATACTAAAAAGCTCTCTAATTTTGTTGTTGTTTTCCATTAAGCCCAACTAGTGAAAAAGAGAAACAAAAAGTCAAAATTGCAGAATCTAAAGGAAATAACTTCCAGCGCTCACATCGGAGGATGTGAGTACCTTTTACCTTACCTCCCCGGCAACGACGCTCGAAAAGAGCTTGATGTCTACGCACTTCTATTCTTATAGACAGTTGTTGGGCCTCCAAGTGCAGAGGTTTGTAGAATAGCAGCAAATTTTTCCTTAAGTGGATCACCCAAGGTTTATCGAACTCAGGGAGGAAGTGGTCAAAGGTATCCCCTCTCAAGCAACCCTGCAATCAAGATACAAGAAGTCTCTTGTGTCCCCAACACACCCAATATACTTGTCAGGTGTATAGGTGCACTAGTTCGGCGAAGAGATAGTCAAATACAAGTGGTATGGATAATTACAAGTGGTAATGGTGCCAGAAAATAGCTTGATGGCGTGGAAGAGACTAAAGGCAAACTAAAATAAAGATGGAAGCAAGCAAACATGCAACAGATCTAGTTGCAAATGGTGTTTCAATGCTTAGAAACAAGGCCTAGGGATCATACTTTCACTAGTAAACACTCTCATATAAATATATTCTTCTTTATGATACTACGCTGAACTACTCTCTAGTTGGACACTCTAATCCATGGTAGGGCTATAACAGCACACCTCAAAGTTCATCTTTCCCATCTAGATAACCCCACACTGTCACCTTGAGTACTAGATGGTTCCAACAAACACCACAATTTCATAAAGACACCCAACTCCAAATATAACTCATAAGAAGTATTTGTAATCTCTAGCCTAAGTGTCACCATGGTGTGCACACTGTCAACTTCACACACATGGGGAGAGCAGAGATCTATTGAAGCACTTGAGTAGAAAGGTATATCTATAGATTACAAGGTCATGATCTCAATAATATCATGCATAGAGAGAGATGAACACATAGCTACCGGTAGAACCCTTAGCCTCGAGAGAGAACTACTCCCTCCTCATCATGGGAATTAGCAAGGGTGATGGAGATGGTGGTGGAGATCGATGGAGATGGCTCCGGGGGCACTTCCCCGTCCCGGCAGGGTGCCGGAACAGAGACTTTCTGTCCCCCGAATCTCCCCTTTGGTGGCGGCGGCACTGCGGAACTTTTCGTGGCTAGAGGCTTGACTCTTTAGGGGTTTTGCATCGGGAGGCATCTTATAGGCGAAGAGGCAAGGTCGGTAGGCGGCGAGGGGGCCCACACCACCTGGTGGCGCGGCCAGGACTAGCCTGCGCCACCACATGGTGTGGCCACCCTGTGGCCCCTCTCCTTCTCGTCTTCTGGCTCCGTGAGTCTTCCGGTAAAATATCAACTTTGGCTTTTGTCCGGTCCAATTCCAAGAATATTCATTTTCTGACTTTTCTGGAACCAAAAACAGAAGAAAACAGGCAACTGGCTCTGTGGCATCTTGTTAATAGGTTAGTCCAAAAAAGTGTATATAAATACTCCAAAGTGTGTACAAAACATAAGAAAGTAGATATAAAACAAGCATGGAATATCAAAAATTATAGATACGTTAGTAACGTATCAGTCCTCAGAGATGTCATCTATAGAGGTTTTGATGATGGACCGTCTCTGGATGTATGAGCGCAGTGACTCGCCAGTCTTCTGGTAGCAGCCTCTTAATTCTTTGATTGATGCGGGCCTTTTGTAAGTGCCCTTGAATTTTTGCACGAAGCTGTAGACCAGCTCATCCCAGCTGCGAATCGATCCGTGTGGGAGGTTATTGAGCCACGCACGGGTGGAACCTTGCAGCTGTAGCTGGAGGTATTGCATGGTCGTGCTAGTGGTTCCACCGTGTATCCTGATGAAGGAAATATGACCCTCCAGCCAGATCTTTGGGCCTTGGAGGCCGTCGAATTTTTGGTTCTCTGATCGGAGCTTGAACCCCTTTGGCATTCGCTTTTGCCTTATGGCTCTACTGAAGCAACTGGCGCCGTAGAGCTCTATCTCGTCATCTTCCGATTCATTTGAATGGGCACGCCTCATGTGCATCTTGTCAACTTGCGCTGCGTGATGGCATCGCGCGCATCGTAGTTGTAGTCATGTCGTCGTGAGCGGCATCGCCACGACAGATCATGATTGTCGTCACTGGAGGAGGAGGAAGAGTAGCGCTTAACTAGAGCCTTTCTTTTCTTAAGCTCCGATGTCAGATCTTTGATGTGGGCAGCCTCGACTAGTCCCAGGCCAGTAATCATAGATCGGTGCATGGCGGACCGTGGGTCCCCAGCTGGTGGCTGGTTGTTAAGCAGGTACATAGTGGCTGCAGCCACCGCCGCGTGTGGCATTTTGGGGAGCACATTGCCCCGCGTGTCCACTGTCATGGATGATAAGTCGAGGACTCGAGTGGCCTCTGCTCGCTGCTTCTCGGTGAGGTGAGCAAGTCGAGAACGTCTTATGGCAGTTGTATGATCGTTGCCTTTAGAGGAGGATCCTCTGATGGAAGATAGCTAAGCCCAACGAAGGCTCGACTCGTCCGCCGCCCTTCTGCGCTCGTCGAGCTGGGCGATTACTTGTTGTTGATGCTTGAACTCCTCCTTGAGCAGGCAGTGATAACCCATCAGCATGTCTTGCGGTGAGTTAGGAGGTAGGGGATTTCCCCTTAGGGCTTCCCTGTAGCGAGCCCACTCAGCATCGTTGATCTTGATCAGCATGTGCTCCCGAGTTGGGTCATTTCCCGAGAGGTTCGGCTGATCCTCTGGGATGGGCCCTTCTGTCCCATTGTTGGTGGGGGCGCCATTGGAGGGGCCACCGTTCGTGACTAGGATTCCACTGTTAGTGTCGGTGTTGTCCCGAGTGCCTCCATTGTCACCCATATTGATGACGGAGCACATGTAATGGTTGGGGAAGCTGTTGCTCCTGTAGCTTTCAGATCTAGAGCCGTAGGCCCCATCTTATATTGCCAGATCGCCCAGATCGGACTCGCAACTATTTTCGCTATCCGTATTCCCGACAGATGTCGGGGCATTGAATTCGCTCAGGGTGCCGATCGGTGGTGGAAACCATGATGTAGGAGCAATCGCGGGAACCTTCGGCTGGTCAGTGTTGGGTCCGCAACATAGAAAACAAAAAAATTCCTACGATGAGAACTATACGCCAAGATCTATCTACTAGATACAGAGCAACGGGTGGACATACATCCATGGAGAACTTACCCTCGAAGACAACGAGTTTTGTTAATGAGTAGGAACTCGTGGTTGATGTAGTCGTACGCTTGCCGATCTCAAGATCGTGTGGAAGTCCGAGCGCCGCAAATCAGCAGCGCATCCGTCCTCACACACACGTTCAAGCCACCGGACAACCTCCACCTCCTCGCTCCAGCGAATCAGCGGAAGCAGCAACTCCTTCTAGACGCAAGGCCACCGGGAACATGTATCTCGCTAATCCGAGACCGTGGGGGAATATCTAGAGGGGGAGAGAGATCCTTCACGAGGAGGTGTGGTTTGTGAGAGGGGAGAGGGGGGCTTTATATAGGAGGGAGGGAGACCCCTCCCCTCCCATAGCCGGCGCATGAGGGGGGACTCCTCCCCTCCTTCATTCATGTGGTGAACCTCCACTCACATAAACATGGCCTCCACCCAAAATCCCACTCACATGTATTTAATTTCCACCAAATTAAATGCAACTCTCAATTAATAAAACTCTTTTATTTATTTTATTCAGAATTTTGTTAATTACTTTAATTAACAAACATTCACATAAACCCCTTGCAACATTTCAATATCACATGCAGAACCACTTTCTGCAATTTCACCCGAAACAATTCCGGTTTCTATCGAAACAATTCCTGTTTCTATCGAAACATTTCCTGCGCTTTGCAAACCTTTTGTCTGGAACATACGTGCTCCTAAATGGTGTCCAGCAACCCTTAAGTGTGTCACCCTACGGTTCGCGAATAATACAGACATGATTGAGACTCCTCTTAGATCAATAATCAGAAGCGGGACCTGGAGATCCATACTGACTCCTGCATATTCAACGATGACTTCTGTGATCGTGAGAACCTTTAACGTCAGCAATTTAATCCCTTTGTCTCATGATATAATACATGTCCGAGATTCGATCATCGGTATCCAAATACCTAGTTTGATCTCGTTACCGACATGCACTCTTTTCTCGTTCCCGTGATATAACATTCTAGTGATCACATCACTTGCTTGCAAGCTATCTTAATGCGATATCACCGAGAGGGCCCAGAGCATATCTATCCGTCATCGGGATTGACAAATTCCACTCTTGATCCATGAGCCTCAACATAACACCTTCATAGCACTGAACCCACCTTTATGGTCACCCTGTTACGGTGTGACGTTTGATGTTATCAAGATACTCTTCCGGTGTTAGCAATTAACATGATCTCATGGTCTAAGGACTAAGACTACTTTTTATGATGTTATAGCAATATAAACATAATGACTTGATCGTAATTCTATACTTCGAATGAATGTTCATCACATCATTTCACAAATGTTGTGACCTTGTTATTAACAACATCCAATGTCCATGATCAGGAAACCTTGATCATCTTGTTAATCAACAAGCTAGTCTATAAGAGAGGCATAACTAGGAACCCTTTTGTTTATTAAACACACATGTATTGATGTTTCCTATCAATACAATTATAGCATGCAAAATAAACATCTATCATATAAAAGGAATATATAATAACAACTTTATTATTGCCTCTTAGGGCATATTTCCTTCAGTCAGGGAGGCGAAGTGTGCCTAGCCGACCAACTTGGAAGCGTAAGCTCCTGATCACCATGCCGATTACATTGCCCATGGACTCGAAATCCGAGCGAGTAGCCGGCGTGTGGACGGTGAAGTCGAAGGCACCGAAGAGGAGGTGAGTCTCCGCTTCTATAGAGTCGTATATCACGGTTGACGGGGCCAAGAAAGCCGCAACATCAGCACTCTTGGTTCCCATAGACGACGCCAATTGATGAGGGGTTAACTCATCAATGCCCATCGCAGATGGACTTAGGTTCGATGAAGTGGGGAGTGCTGGAGGCATCGATCGGCTAGCAAACAAGCACACAGAGGACGCAAGGTTTACCTAGGTTCAGGCCTCGTAGAAGACCCTACTCCTGCTTGTCTTCTCTTGGAATTATCGAGGAGTCGAAAGTTACAGGGGTGCGCAGATGCAATCTGGCGATGGTATGGAAACTAGGGTTGTGGATATCCTCCTCGCCGCCCCTCCTAGCCTTTATATAGATAGGCTAGGTCTCGGGATAACAGGCCGAGACGGTTATAGGTTAGGGTTTTCCCTTTAAACTTCTATCTTAAGTTTGTCGTGTGCTACAAGCAGTCGAAGTCTCCCGGGTCACCTAAATCTTGACTGTGCCTTAGCAACGTCGTGGGCTTCTTCAAGGCTGGACCGTATATGCCAAGATCTAGTACCTGTAAGGTATGCCCATGTTAGGTGTTGTTCCTGGTATCAAGTCAATGGTGAACTCGATTTCTCGATCAGGTGGCATTCTTGGTAACTCTGTTGGAAAGACATCCATGAATTCATTCACTACTAGAATATCCTCCAACTTTACCCACTCATGGAGTTTAATTGTAGATCCACATTTATATGTGTGTTCCTATCATCTTGATAAACTATTCTTCCTCCTCCTGGAGTTTTGATTGAGATGGTCTTGTCTTCACAATTAATCTGAGATCCATGTTCATTCATCCAATTCATTCCCAAAATGACTTCTATCCCTTTCATCGGGACCACATAAAGATCTGCATAGTAAACTCCTCCATAGATCATGATAACTTGGTTCATCTTTATATGGGTTACTACTATGATGCCCCCAACCATGATAATGGACAATAGTTTTCTAACGGTTCCCTTCTAACCCCAAAATTTTCACAAAATTTCTCAAAAATGAATGAAGTAGTTGCACTAGTGTCAAATAAAGATTTTCCAGGGTTGGAGAATATGTTGAGCGTACCTATCACTACTTGATCAGAATTATCCACTTCTTCTAGAGTAGTGCAGTTCAGCTTCCCAAAAGGTTTGGTTCAGTTACCGTTGTTATTATTCGCATCCTTGCCACCTCCTTCATTCGCAGGACATCCACCTAGCAGTTTATTGGGACAATTACCCTTCATGTGCCCCTTCTGACCACAACCATAACATACAGTCACTGGCTGTTTACACTCCCTACTGGTATCCCCTGGAAGTCCATAGTTGTGACAGATGATACTCTTCCTAGATGATGGTGCTCCCCTATTTGAGTTGTTATTGAAAGGTTGAGACCTGGGCTTGAAACTTAGGTTTGGGGTTGGTTTGGTTGCTTGTATCTTCTTGGTCTCTTGCTTCGCCCTTTTCCGTGTGTCCTCTTAAACACCTTCGTAATCATCCTCGAAGCTAATTGCTGCATCCAGTAGTTGTTGGAATGTTTGCTTACTGGCAAGCCTTAACTACATCTTCACAAATGGGTTCAAGCCTCGCATGAACTGCTTCTTCCTATTTTCTTTGTGCTTACCTCGTCAACTAAGTAACGAGATAACTGACTAAACTCACGAATATACTTCTTCACACTAGAATTTCCTTGTTGTAACTCCTCAAACTCCATGCGCTTCAACTCAAGAATACTTTCCAGAACATGGTACACAGGAAATCTCTGTTTGAACTCCGCCTAAGTGTACTCTCTACCTGGTGCATTGCTTGCTGATTCTCCCACCAATATGTTGCAGGTCCAGGTAAGAGATATGTTGCATACCTGAGCTTCTCTTCATCATTACACCGCATTGTCTTCAGCTTTCGCTTAGTGTTTGTTAACCAATCTTCTGCATCCATGGGTTCGGGTGCAGAAGCAAAGGGTAATGGCCTTGTGATACGTCCATTTTACATCACTATTCTATATCATAATTTACTATTATTCATTGATATATTTAATATTAAGAGATTATACTTATGTAATTTCATCTATTTTTGCATGTTTGATGACTTTTGGAGCATGGACCGCTGCAGTCAGGATTCTGATGGAAAAGATGTTTGGAGGCGAAATTCGCGAAGATCGGAAAATCCGGGTGACATGGGTATACCCTACAGGTACTCGAGTTTGGTATATACGGCATGAATACTTAGAGGCCCACGGTGTCACCAAGGCCCAAATGAAGAACTCGAGTAACCTACGGACTCTCGATTGCTTGAAGGACAAGAAGAAGCTAAAGATAGAAAGTTCAAAGGGGAAAACCCTAACCTGTAACCGACTCGACCTGCTACCCGAGACCTAGCCTATCTATATAAAGGCTAGGAGGGGGCGGCGAGGAGGACACACACAACCCCATTTTCCACAACCCTCGCCAGATTGCATCTGCGCACCATTGTAATCCTTGATTCCTTCGATAATTCCACGAGTAGACAAGCAGGAGTAGGGACCTCTTCGAGGCCTAAACCTGGGTAAATCTTCGAATCCCCTGTGTGCTTGTTTGCTAGCCGATAGATGTCTCCAGCGCTCCCTCCTTCTCCAAAACCCAAGTCCATAACAATGGGCATTGATGAGTTAAACCCTCGTCAATTGGCGCCGTCTGTGGGAAGTGGGAGTGCTGATGTTGCAGCTTCTTCGGCCCCATCAACCGCGATCTACAACTCCGCAACAACGGAGATTCGCCAGCTCTTTGGCGCGTTCGACTTCATCGTCCACACGCCGGCTACTCGCCCGGCTTTCGAGTCCATGGGCGACGGAATCAGCCTGGCGATCGGAAGCTTCCGCATCCAAGTTGGTCAGATGGGCACGCTTCGCATGCCTGACCAACCGACGGTGCCGTCGATTGCCCCAGCATCGTGGTTCCCTCCATCGATCGACACCCTCAGTGAGCTCAACGCCTCGACAACAGTCAAGAACACAGTCAGCGACAGCAGTCATGACTCCGATCTGAGCGAACTGGCAACTAAAGATGGAGCCTACGATTCTGGATCTAAAAGTTGCAGGAGCAGCAGCTTCCCGAACCACTTCATGTGCGCCGTCGTCAACACAGGTGACACCTCCGCCAATCGCGACAACACGGGCAACCGTGGTAATGAAACCAACCCACCTAATGGCGCCATACCCAATGGCGGACCGTCGCCCAACGGCGGCAACGGCGGCAACGGTGCCCCCGTCAACAATGGAGGAGCAATCGAACCTCCAACCATAATAAACGAGCAAACCGGTGAATGCGTCGTAATCAGGCTCAACGAACAAGAGTGGGCTTGCTACCACGAGGCCTTACGACGCAACCCTCTACCCTTCGGATCTCCGCAAGAACTGCTAATGGGCTACCATTGGCTCCTGAAGAAGGAATTCAAGTGCCAAGTGCAAACAATCGCGCAACTCGAGGCGCGCAAAAAGGCGGCAGACGAGTCGAGCCTTCGGCATGCTGGGCTCTCCTCCCATGGAGGATCCTCCTCAAAGGGCAACGAGTACCTCGCAAACAAGAGGCGATCACGGATGGCCCACCTTACCGAGCAAGAGCGCATAGAAGCTGCAAAAGTCCTCGACTTCAGCTCTATGACAGTCGATACACGGGGCAACATGGTCCCCAAGACGCCGCAGGCTGCGGTGACAGCAGCCACCATCTACCTCCTCAACAACCAGCCGCCAGCTAGAGATCCCCGAGCCGCCATGCACCGATCTACGATCGCGGGCTTGGGACTAATCGAGGCGTCTCTCGACAAGGAGCCAACGCCGGAGCCAAAAAAGGCAAAGCGCTAGCAAAGCGCTACTCCTCGCCTTCATCTAGCGACGACAGTCACGACCTGTCTCGACGTTGCTGCTCACAGCGACACGACCACAACTATGATGCGCGCAATGACCTCACGCAGTGCAAGATCGACAAATCAAGGGCGTGACGTGCTCGGTCGACTGACTCGGAAGAAGAAGATGTGGAGCTCTGTGGCATCAGATGCTTCAGCGGGACCATCAGGCAAAAGCGAATGCCCAAAGGGTTTAAACTCCCGTCGGAGAACCCGGAGTTTGACGGCCTACAGGACCCGAAAATCTGGCTGGAGGACCACATCTCTTCCGTCAGACTCCACGGCGGCAGTCGAAGCACGGCCATGCAGTGCTTACAGCTACAGCTGCAAGGCGCCGCCCGAGCATGGCTCAACAACCTCCCACGCGGATCCATTCGCAGTTGGGATGAGCTGGTTTACAGCTTCGTGCGTAACTTCAAGGGCACATACAAACGGCCCGCATCAATCGAAGAGCTGAGATGCTGCCAGCAAAGATCGGGCGAATCACTACGCTCCTACATCCAAAGGTGGTCCATCATCAAGACCTCCGTAGAGAATATCTCGGAGGATCGCGCAATCGATGCATTCAACGGTGGTGTCCACCGCATAGAGCTCAGGGAGGAGCTGGGCCGTTCGAAGCCCCAGACTATCGACCACCAGATGGAAATCGCGAATCGGTGGGCCGATGGAGAAGATTCGGTAAAGAATCGCGTTCACTCTGACGAGGAGGCAGAACTCGAGCGTAGACGCAATCGCCGAGGCAAACGCTGCATGCGCATCTACGATGACCGCGATGATGTCAACATGGTCGTAGCCGGCTACGCCGACAGACGTGACGATAACCGCAATACCGAACACCGCAGCGGTGGATACTGCGACACCGGGAAAACCACGCAAGTGTGGCAACACCGCAATCATGATGAGGCACCCGCGACATCCATTGAAGACAAACTGTCCGGGCCATGTACAGTACACTTCTTCATCGACAAGCATGATGGAAAGAAGAAGTCTAGCCACCTCCTCAATGACTGCCGCGAGTTCCTCAAACTACATGAGGGATTGGTTTGGATGAATCACAACGCAGTCGAAAGAGGCTACGGAGCCGCCCCAGGTGCCGTGGCACATGGCGCTCCGCCACCACCTGGACTACCCCCAAACGCAGCTGCGCCGGACCAGCACCAAGGAGACGAACCATACCCACGAGCCATGGGTACCATGATGATCCAAAAGGGACGTCCCTCCAACAGGGTGTAGAAGGCCATCACTCACCAAGTCAACTTGGCCACAAACTCGCCACCATCTACCACTGAGTACCTCAGCGGAAGCGAGTCGTGCATCACCTTCGACAAACGCGATCATCCGCCTCAAGTACCTTGTCCGGGCCACTGTCCCCTCGTACTCGAGGAGGAAATTGGAGGTTTCGACATGAGCCGTGTCTTCATGGACGGTGGAAGCGGCATCAACCTTATATTCGCGAGTACCTTGCGAGCAATGAGGATCCCTCTAACTTGCCTAGAAGCCTCGAACACAACATTCCACGGCATCGTCCCAGGAAAAGGCGTATATCCCCTGGGCAAAGTCAACCTCGACGTCATCTTCGGCACGCCGAAAAACTTTCGGCGCGAGTGCATCGACTTTGAGGTCGTCGACTGGCCCTCACAGTACCACTGCATCCTCGGACGTGTCGCATTCGCTAGGTTCATGGCAGTACCACACTACGCCTACCTGCAGATGAAAATGCCAGGTCCCAACAGCGTCATCATAGTCAACGGGAGCTTCGAGAGATCCGATAGTTGCGACAGGGAATTCAACAGAATTTCCCAGTCCTTCGGCATGCACGAAGAACTCGCGAGACTAAAGGAGTCGACAGACAACAGTCTACCTCCCCTGAGCCGGCCAAGTTCACCCGATCTATCTTTCGACTCATCGGTGCACACAAAGAAAGTACAGGTCCATCCATCGGATCCCGCCAAAACGGCCCTCATCGCCAACAACTTGAGTCCCGCATAGGAACTCGCGCTCGTCGAATTCCTCCGTGAGCACTGGGAAATCTTCGCCTGGTGTCCAGTGGACATGCCAGGAGTTCCCAGGGAATTCGCCGAGCACACACTCAACATCAACCCAGATGCAAGGCCAGTCAAGCAAACAATCCGGCGATTATCTGAGCCACGAGGAAAGGCAGTCGGAATGGAGATCAACAGACTCCTGGACGCCAAATTCATACGCGAGATCAAGGAAAGCACTTGGCTCGCCAACATGGTGCTAGTACCAAAAAAGGACACGGATATCCTGCGGATGTGCGTAGACTTCACCTCTCTGAATAAGCACTGTCCAAAGGATCACTTCCCATTACCATGAATCGACCAGATCATCGACTCTACCGCGGGATGCGAACTCCTCTGCTTCCTCGACGCCTACTCAGGATACAATCAGATTCGAATGAAGGAGGAAGAGCAAGAAAAACAGCATTTACAACGCCCTTTGGTGTATTCTGCTACAACACAATGCCCTTCCAGCTAAAAAACGCAGGAGCCACCTACCAGCGGTGCATGCAGGCTTGCCTCAAGGATCAACTTGGTTGCAACATTCAAGTCTATGTCGATGACATAGTAATCAAGACCAAGGAGGAAGCCTCCCTAATCGACGATTTACGTGAAACCTTCGCCAACCTCGACCGCTACCGGATCAAGCTCAATCCGGACAAATGCGCCTTTGGTGTACCATCTGGGAAACTACTCGGGTATCTCATTTCCACGAGGGGAATCGAGGCAAACCCGAAGAAAATAAAAGCCATACTGGCCATGGTGAAGCCAAAAAAACATAAGGGGCGTCTAGCAGCTGGCTGGGCGAATCGCAGCCCTCAATCGATTCATCAGTCGGATGGGTGAAAAGGCACTACCCTTCACCAACGCCTCCGCAAAGCTGAAAAGTTCGAATGGACCAACGAAGCGCAGGAAGCACTCGAAGACCTCAAGCGCCTGCTATCCACTTTGCCAGTATTGGTGACCCCACGAGAAAAGGAACCGCTGTTGCTATATATCTCCGCCACCAACCAAGTGGTCAGCATAGTACTTGTGGTCGAACGAGCCGAGGAAAACAAGATCCACGGTGTACAGCGCCCAGTCTACTACCTCAGCGAGGTCCTCACGCCAACAAAACAGCGGTACCCGCACTACCAGAAGCTGGCGTACGGCGTCTTCATGACCGCCCGACGACTGTGCCACTACTTCTAGGAACACCCAATTGTGGTGGTCAACGACGCCCCGCTGGGGCATATCCTCAATAACCCCGACGCCACGGGACGAGTCGCGCTTTGGGGAATCTAACTGTCTCCACGAGACATTACATACGAAAAGCGCGACGCAATCAAGTCGCAAGTTCTTCCTGACTTCCTCGTGCACCGGATGGAGAACCAACTCCCCGAAAAACCAGATATGTCCTACCTCTGGACAATGCACTTCGATGGATCCAAGCGGAAGCACGGAGCAGGTGCAGGTGTCATACTAACATTGCCCCAAGGGGACAAGCTGAAGTACATCCTGCGAATGCAGTTCACTGCCTCCAACAACAAAGTTGAATACGAGGACCTGCTACACGGGATGAGGATGGCAAAATCCTGCGGCGCCAAGAGGCTCATTATATACGGCGACACCAAGTTGGTCGTCAACCAAACAATGCATGAGTGCGACGCACTGAACGACAACATGATCGCCTACCGCTACCTCTACGACACACTCGAAGGGGACTTCGACCGCTACGAACACACGTAGGTCACGAAAACAATGAAGAGGCGGACGCACTCGCCAACATAGGCTCTACCTGCGCCCCCATACCACCTGGGGTATTTCTCGAGCGCATCTGCGAACGCTCCATCAAGCCAAAGGCAGTAGAGAAGAAAACAAGCGCAGCAACGGACTCGGGCGCTGCGCCACCCAATGAGCCAATGGTGTTGGGTTCGCAGCATAGAAAACAAAAAAATTCCTACGATGAGAACTATACGCCAAGATCTATCTACTAGATACAGAGCAACGGGTGGATATACATCCATGGAGAACTTACCCTCGAAGACAACGAGTTTTGTTAACGAGTTGGAACTCAGGGATGATGTAGTCGTACACTTGCCGATCTCAAGATCGTGATGAAGTCCAGCAGGTCCGGCTCCAGCACGTCCTTCAGATCCAGCTCCAGCAAGTCCAGCACCACCAAGTCCAGCACCACAAAGCAGCGGCGCATTCGTGATCGCACACACGTCCGGAACCCCGAGAACCTCTGTCCCTCTCTCTAGCAAAGCAGCAGGAGCAGCAACTCCTTTCCAGATAAAGCCACCGGGAACATGTATCTCGCTAATCCGAGACCATGGGGGAATAATACTAGAGGGGGAGAGAGATCCTTCACGAGGAGGTGTGAGGAAGAAGGGGAGTGAGGGGGCCTTTTATAGGAGGAGGAGGTACCCCTCCCCATGGCCGGGGCCCCATGGGGGGCGACTCCTCACCCCCCCCCCCCCCATTCATGTGGTGGTAACCCCTCCACATAAAAATGCCCCTTCACATTCTCTTTTAAAGTCTCCACTTTAAATGCATTAAATTTCTCCAAATTTAATGCTCTCTCATTTAATAAAACTCTTTTATTATTTTTATTCGGAATTTTGTTTATTACTTTAATTAACAAACATTCACATAAAATCCCCTGCAACATTTCAATATTACATGCAGAACCAATTTCAGCAATTTCACCCGAAACAGTTCCAGTGTCTACTGAAATAATTCCAGCGCTTTCTTAAATCTTTATCTGAAACATATTTGCTCCAAATGGTGTCGGTATCCCTTAAGTGTGTCACCCTACGGTTCACGAATAATGTAGACATGATCGAGACCCCTCTCCGATCAATAATCAGCAGCGGGACCTGGAGATCCGTACTGACTCCCACACATTAAACGATGACTTATGTGATCGTGAGAACCTTTAACGCTAGTAACTAAATCCCTTTGTCTTGCGATATATTACATGTCCTAGATTCGATCATTGGTATCTCCATACCTAGTTTGATCTCGTTGCCGACATGCACTCTTTTCTCGTTCCCGTGATATAACATTCTAGTGATCACATCACTTTCTTGCAAGCTATCTTAATGTGATATCACCGAGAGGGCCCAGAGTATATCTATCCGTCATCGGGATTGAAAAATTCCACTCTTGATCCATGAGCCTCAACGTAACACCTTCATAGCACTGAAGCCATCTTTATAGTCACCCTGTTTCAGTGTGACGTTTGATGTTATCAAGATACTCTTCCGGTGTTAGCAATTAACATGATCTCATGGTCTAAGGACTAAGACTACTTTGTATGATGTTATAGCAATATAAACATAATGACTTGATCGTAATGCTATACTTCGGATGAATGTTCATCACATCATTCCACCAATGTTGTGACCTCGTTATTAACAACATCCAATGTCCATGATCAGGAAACCTTGATCATCTTGTTAATCAATGAGCTAGTCTATAAGAGAGGCATAACTAGGAACCCTTTTTGTTTATTAAACACACATGTATTGATGTTTCCGATCAATACAATTATAGCATGCAAAATAAACATTTATCATAAACATGGAATAAGATAATAACCACTTTATTATTGCCTCTCGGGCATATTCCCTTCAGTCTCCCACTTGCACTAGAGTCAATAATCTAGTTTGAAAAACTTCGCATATTGAACACCTATGGCTTTCTAGTGTTACATAGACGCTATTGCTAGTGGTTAACATAATCTCCGGATCTGACTGTTCAGGTCCGTGTGTATTTGCATGTCTTCGCGTCTCTACGCATCACTCATTCTCAAATGAGATGGCATTGTATAAATTTGGTCCTTTGGTGAGACCTTTAGTTCGTTCCGATTAAAATATGTTGATATTATTGTCACACAATATATATTCATAGTATTAGCCCACTTTGAACCACACCTAGATGATAACAAACTACTTAACACAAATGCCCTCCTATGCTGCTACTATAGCAGTCATATACTTAGCCTTTTTTGTTGTAGTATCCGTCACAATGTCTCAACTTTGGAACTCATCCAAATCCATCATGGAACATCCTTTCCATTATATTGTGCCACCCATAGTCTAAATTGAGATAAATTTAATTTGTATCTTGTGACAAAACTAGTATCAATGTAACACTTTACAATGAACTACCTTTAACTATTTGTCACTTATACATGATATATTCTTAGTTCTTCCAAAGATCATAAGAATATCTTTACTATTGTCCAATGATCATCTTATGGATCATTCTAGTATGTGCTCATAACATTTAGAGCATAGGACATTCTGGATATATACATATCACGGTATAATCGATCAAAATCTTCATGTGATTTTACTCACCAAGTGTTGGAACACTTGAATCTTGATACAATCCTTTCCATGCAGCAAGAACCTTTCTTGTTGTTTCCATATTGAACCCTTTCAATATCTCATATATGTACGTCTAGCACAGCCATATTAGCGCCTCAATCTATCCATATAGATATTGATGCCTAATATTCCGGTTTTGCCCAAGTCTTTCGTCAAAATCTTATTTTAATGAAATTCTTAACTTGTGTCAATACAAGATACATCATTTCCAATCAACGATATGTCCTCTACATAATGTATTAGAAATATGTCTCAGCGCTCCCACTTAATTTCTTGCAAATGCAAGCATCTTCATCATCTCCGATGAATTTAAACTCTTTTAACAGTTTCATCATGGTGAAGATTCCAACTCCGCTATGCTTACTTCAACTATTGAAGTTTGCATGCCCTTTTAGCATCCTTTGAATTAACAAAACCCTTCGGACCGTGTCTTGTACACGTCCTAGGTAACCATTCTATTAGAAGAACATTGTTTTGTTTGTTCAACTACCATACATCAAATTATATGTAGTGGTTGCTACATTAATCCGTCAAGACTAAATATCACTATGAAAGATCAAATCTTGTCATAGTCAACTCCTTGAACATTGTCGTAAACTTCTTTTCGACATGTCGACTATTTCATAGATGTTAAACATCCATGTCTTATTTCTTTATAGATCCAATCACGACCGATAGGCTTCACGCCTTTCCAGAGGGTCTTCCAAGTTTATGGAGTCAGGGCCCATCATCGCTTCTTTGGATGTAGTCGGTTCATCATTGTCAAAACAATAACAACTTTCTTATCAAATCACACTATTTGATTCTTACCGACCCACACGGTTCAATAGGAACTCTAATCTCCGAGATCACACCCTTTGTAATCACTGGAGCCATGAGCATTGTGGCCGCCACCGGGACACTTTCGGGCGCTGCGCTACTTAGCACATATAGCCAAGGTTCAACAACCTTATCAAAGTTCTATTGTCCTCCCACTTAACCTTTCATAAAAATTCCTTCTCAAGAAACTTGACATTCCAAGCGACAAACTCTTTTGTACTCGGTGTTATAGAGAAATTCCCAACAAATTATTTGGGATAACCTACAAAAACGTGCTTATCCGACTTTGGTTGTAAACATTTTACTTATGCATAGCATACCAAAATTTAAGAAAAGACAATTCGGGTTTTATCCCAAACCATAACTCATATGGTATCATTTTAACGGATCACGATGGTGCTCTTTTCAGTGTAAAAGCGGTAGTCTCTAAAGCTTTAATCCTTAAAACATAATGGCAGTTTTATAAATGACACCTTTGATCTTACCATGTCAAACATGGTTTGATTTCATCTCTCGAATATGCCATACTCCTATGATTTATCGGGAAACATAAATCATGGAACAATTTCTCAAATCTTAGGTGTTTTGCTAAACATGTAACTCAAATATCTTCCTTTATGATCGAATCATAAACTCTTTATTTTCTTATTACAATGATTTTCCACTTCATCTTGAAAGTTTTTGAACAATTTTCAAAAGTTTCATACGTCTTCCTTATTAAGTAAATATATAGATATATTCACTCAAATTTCTGGAGAAAGCATATGAAGCAAAAAGATCCATCGCATATGGCTACATATAATGGACTATATACATCAATATGTATAATATCCAATAACTTAGTCATCCGTTCCTCTTTGGCCTATGGACGGAGTTTCAATTATCTCGAGGAAAGTCTCACAAGCGTCAATTGATCAAAATCAGAGACTCCAAAAATCCATCAACATGGATTTTCTTCATGCTTACTTTCCAATATAATTTAAAAAGCGATGTCACTTCATAAGTGATCTTTCAATCATTTGTCTTGCGACATTTTAGCAATAGTGTTTATGGATGTGATTTCTCCCACTAGACTTGTAAAAGTTCATCCATCCTTCATGGAATACGGTAATTATTTCAACAACCATCGTTCTCGTAATACCAGAACAAAATAACAATTATTAAAACAAATCTTGAAGGCTAGGTTTAACGTCAACAAAAAACACAATAACATTTTATTTTTTTTCGATGAACATCATCACTTATTCTCTTGCTAGTTACTTAGGCCATTGTAGTTCATGAATTGCATTGTCCTGTATGACACTTTATACCAACCAATTCGGTATCCAATACCGGTATCCAATACCTCAGAACCACATTGTTTAACAAGCAAGGAATACAGCCATAACATGTATATCTTCTATATACCTAAGTTGGACATATCCAACCTTTTCTATTCTGCCAAATATTTTATAGATTCTCTTTCAACAATTCCTTTTCTTTTAAAAGAATCTATCAACATCAATAGTGGTTTCATTCACATGACACATAGTACAAAGCTTGTATATAGTCAAATACTAATACCTTTGGACTTGCACTTTGAAGTGGATCACCATCATCAAATGTTTGGCATTCTTTCAAAATTCCATTCTTTAGTAATCTCTTAGTGTAGTAAACATTTTACTTACATCTTCTATTCATCCTTATCATGACAACTTTCATGATCAAGCTACTATAGCTTATAAGGAAGAATGACGAGTATAATTTTAGTTCCCAAAACCTTTTGGGAGATCTAGATGCTTAGCATCTCCATCCTTCACAAATTCTCATACAGTATGAGAACATGTATTTTGCTAAATTATACTCTATCATAATGCAAACAAAAACATTGTTTCAGATATCACAATATCTTTCACACATGATGGTTTCTGAAACAATTCTTTCAGCTCCTAGATAACCTCGATATTAAAACAACTTTTGAATATCAAGAATCATGGAGGCAAACATGATACTTTAGATACTAACAATGGAATTCTTACTCTTGATTTAATACTACTTATTAAACTTCATGGAGTAAATAGAGTTTGCTGAAAGTTTGCAATAGGACTTATAAACTTTAAATTGACATTCAAAACAATACGATACCAGTTTGTAAAGTAAATATCCAGAATTCTATAGTTCTATTATCTCAATTAAAACTAAACATAAGGTAGTGAACACACGCCAATGACTACAACAAATTATGCAAATTCACTTCGATTTAGTTTATGACAAATTGAGTTCGACTAATCCAAATTAGAAATGAACTCCCACTCAAAAACGACATCCCTCATGCCTTTTTGGTGATTACATGAACCAAATCCACTACACTAAGTCCGATCATCACGTGAGTCGATGTAGCTTCAAAGGCGAGCATCAATATGGGCATCATATCAACTATATGACTCATGCTTAACCTTTCGGTCCGTGTTCCGAGGCCATGTCTGTACATGCTAGGCTCGCCAAGTAAGAACCTTAGTACTCGCGTGTGTAAAACTGTCTTACACCCGTTGTATGAAAGCGTAGAGTCGAGTACACCCGATCATCACGTGATGTCTCGAAACACGATCCATAGAACGGTGCATACTTAAGGAAGAACACATTTTTATCTTGATATCTAAATGAGGGATCATCTTAAGATGCTACTAAAACGCCAAACTAGCAATATAAGATGCAAACATCATATGTGTAAAGTGAGATGATATGGTCCATGCATTTGATCTCTATCATTTGCATCGTGGTATGATCTCTATCATTCCTTTGTGTGTAAGGCCAAGGTCTATGGAACTTACACGTTGAGTGTGTTGTAAGAGTATCTATCATACATCTACTTACAACAATACCATATCAATACACTAGCCCAGCAATGATCTAAACAAGACACCTCTAATTTATCAATTGAAAGTTTTACGTGGCTTAGGGCTTTCCCAGATAGAACCATTATTACCTACGAACATGCACCACAACAAGGATAACCAAGTTATTAGCAACTCGTTGTAAATCAGATATTGACTATAGTAGGAGAGACAGACACCCGCCAGCCACTTATGCAAAACAAGTTGCATGTCAGTCGTGGAACCGGTCTCATGTACGATGACATGTAAGGTTGGTCCGGGCCGCTTCATCCCACTATGCCACCAATATCCAAAATACATAGAAGATGCACTAACATGATCATCATTGCCCACATATAAACATATGTGTACTACCCGTGCAAAGCACCTACGCATAGATCAGGCTCTGATACCACTATTGGGTTCGCAGCATAGAAAACAAAAAAATTCCTACGATGAGAACTATACGCCAAGATCTATCTACTAGATACAGAGCAACGGGTGGATATACATACATGGAGAACTTACCCTCGAAGACAATGAGTTTTGTTAACGAGTTGGAACTCATGGATGATGTAGTCGTACACTTGCCGATCTCAAGATCATGATGAAGTCCAGCAGGTCCGGCTCAAACACGTCCTTCAGATCCAACTCCCACAAGTCCAGCACCACCAAGTCCAGCACCGCAAAGCAGCGGCGCATCCGTGATCGCACACACGTCCAGAACCCCGACAACCTCCGTCCCTCGCTCCAGCAAACCAGCGGAAGCAGCAACTCCTTTCCAGATAAAGCCACCGGGAACATGTATCTCGCTAATCCGAGACCATGGGGGAATAATACAAGAGGGGGGGAGAGATCCTTCACGAGGAGGTGTGAGGAAGAAGGGAGTGAGGGGGGCCTTTTATAGGAGGAGGGGGTACCCCTCCCTATGGCTGGCGCCCCATGGGGGGTGACTCCTCACCTCCCCCATTCATGTGGTGGTAACGCCTCCACATTAAAATGCCCCTTCACATTCTCTTTTAAAGTCTCCACTTTAAATGCATTAAATTTCTCCAAATTCAATGCTCTCTCATTTAATAAAACTCTTTTATTATTTTTATTCAGAATTTTGTTAATTACTTTAATTAACAAACATTCACATAAAACCCCCTACAACATTTCAATATTACATGCAGAACCAATTTCAGCAATTTCACCCAGAACAGTTTCGGTGTCTATTGAAATAATTCCAGCGCTTTCTTAAATCTTTATCTAAAATATATTTTCTCCAAATGGTATCGGTATCCCTTAAGTGTGTCACCCTACGGTTCGCGAATAATGCAGACATGATCGAGACCCATCTCCGATCAATAATCAGCAGCGGGACCTGGAGATCCGTACTGACTCCCACACATTCAACGGTGACTTATGTGATCGTGAGAACCTTTAACGCTAGTAACTAAATCCCTTTGTCTTGCGATATATTACATGTCCGAGATTCGATCATTGGTATCTCCATACCTAATTTGATCTCGTTGTCGACATGCACTCTTTTCTCGTTCCCGTGATATAACATTCTAGTGATCACATCACTTGCTTGCAAGATATCTTAATGTGATATCACCGAGAGGGCCTAGAGTATATCTATCCATCATCGGGATTGACAAATTCCACTCTTGATCCATGAGCCTCAACATAACACCTTCGTAGCATTGAACCCATCTTTATAGTCACCCTGTTACGGTGTGACGTTTGATGTTATCAAGATACTCTTCGGGTGTTAGCAATTAACATGATCTCATGGTCTAAGGATAAAGATTACTTCGTATGATGTTATAGCAATATAAACATAATGACTTGATCATAATGATATGCACGGCTACCGGACGATCCGACTAATGCACGGCACATCGCGCGGCGATCCAAGGCATTCACTGTAATCAACGGCGAACTATACAAGCACAGCATCACAGGAGTACTCCAACGATGCGTCTCCACGACCGATGGAAAAGTTGTTCTCCTCGACATCCATGAGGGAACCTGCGGACACCATGCTGGCAATCGCGCCCTCGTGGCCAAAGCTCTACGGGCTGGGTTCTACTGGCCCACGGCCATGCATGACGCCAAGGACATCGTCCAGAAATACAACGCGTGCCAGCGATTCATGGACAAGCCGCACGCACCTAGCGCGGAACTTCATCCAATCCCATTGGCCTGGTCCTTCGCGCAATGGGGACTCGACATGGTCGGCAAACTCCCCAAGTCCTAACGAGGAGGCTACGTCTACCTCCTAGTCGCAGTCGACAAGTTCACCAACTGGATAGAGGCCATGCCAGTGACCAATCAATCAGGGCACAGCGCAGTCAAGTTCTTCGAGTCCATCGTCTTCCGCTTCGGAGTGCCACACAGCATCATCACAGACAATGGAACGAACTTCACGTCCAAGGAGTTCTAAGAATTCTACGAGAATCTGGGAATCAACATCAGCTACGCCTCGGTAGCGCATCCACAGACCAACGGTCAAGTCGAAAAGGCAAATGGGCTCGTCTGCGGCGGCATTAAGAAGCGACTCCTCCGGCCACTCGAACAAGCCGCGGGTTGCTGGCCCGACGAACTACAATCAGTACTCTGGAGCCTACGCACAACTCCAAACAGTGCTACAGGCTACACCCCGTTCTTTATGGTGCACGGGGCTGAAGCGATGCTACCCGTCGAGGTACGGTACAAAGCGTCGTGCGTGGTCGCTTACAGCAAGCAGGAGTCATCCCTTGCACTCGAAGACTCCGTCGACCTCCTTGACGAGGCAAGGGAAATCGCCGCGGAAAGATCAACGATCTACCAGCAGAACCTTGATTCCTTTGATAATTCCACGAGCAGACAAGCAGGAGTAGGGACCTCTTCGAGGCCTGAACCTGGGTAAATCTTCGAATCCCTGGTGTGCTTGTTTGCTAGCCGATAGATGTCTCCAGCGCTCCCTCCTTCTCCAAAACCCAAGTCCATAACAATGGGCATTGATGAGTTAAACCCTCGTTGCCAGGAAAACACATGGAAAATTCTATTTTTCTAGAAGACGAAGATTGCCAGAAGGAGGAGTGGAGATGGGCCACAGGGGGTCCACACCACCCCCTAGCGCGGGCAGCCCTAGGCCGCGCCAGCAGGTGGTGTGGCCACCCTGGCCCACTCCAGGCTCTCCCCTTTGGCGTATATTATCCCCACGGAACCCTAATACTTGGGGAGCAACCACAGAAAGATTCCACCGCCTCTGCGGGGCGGAAAACACCGAGAGAGAAAGATCTCTCCGGTAGACAGAATTCTGCCGGGGGAATTCCTTCCCGGAGAGGGGAGATCATCGCCATCAACACCACCATCAAGCTAGACTTCATCGGGATCATCATCACCATCATCACCACCATCATCTCCACCAGCACCATCATCACCACTTCATACCGCTGTAACAATTGGGTTGAATCTTGCATAGTTCTTAGGGGAAACTTTCCCGGTGTTGATTACTCCTTGTAGTTGATGCTATTGAGTGAACCATTGAATTATTTTTTATGTTCAGATTGTTACATATCATTATATCATCTCTGATCTTGATACATATGATGTCTTGTGAGTAGTTCATTTTGTTCTTGAGTACATGGGAGAAGTCATGTTGTTAGTAGTGGAGTTGTGTTGAGAAAGATTCGGTGATTTGATATTTAAGTTGTGGTGTATTTCTTCTAGTGGTGTCATGTGAACATCAACTACATGACACTTCACCTATATGGGCCTAGGGGAATGCATTGTGTATTTGGCTACTAATCATAGGGGTTGCCGGAGTGACAGAAACCTGAACCCCCGTTAGGAAACCTTTGCACAGGGGATGTCAAGGAGTTTAAAGCTGTGGTTAGGTTTCTACCTTAATTGCTTTCTTGTACTTGAGGATGCTTGCAAGGGGTATAATCACAAGTATGTATTAGTCCTAGGAAGGTCAGTACATTAGCACAGGTTCACCCACATAACACTTAGCAAACTAAAGAAGATTAATCAACTATATGAAGCGAAAGCACTTGACGATATTCCCGTGTGTCCTCGAGAATGTTTGGTCATCTTAAGTAATACAACCGGCTTGTCCTTTGCTAAAGAAAGGATTGGGCCACTTGCTGCATTTATTATTACTGTCTTTTATTTACTCGTACTTTATTTACCTGCATTATCAAAAACCCCTAAAAATCCGTTTGCTAAGTATTTACAAAGAATTCCTGCTCCAAGCCATTCGCCAACACCTTCTGCTCCTCCTTGGGTTCGACACTCTTACTTATCGAAAATACTGCGGTACACCCCCTATACTTGTGGGTCATCACCTTGAATTTTGAAAATCCGAGAGACTCACGCCCCAACCTTCAGGCTCCCTCTAAGTTACGACCCAACCAAGTAGGTCCTGCATGAACTTGTTCTGAGACTCCTGCATCATTTGCATGTATTGCATGAAATTATGCTCCATGAAAGATTTGATTGGCGGTGGTGGTAATTCTGCCTATGCTCTGGCGTCTTGATCCGCCTTTTCTTTAGCTTTGCACACCAAGTGCTGCTGCTCGGTCTCGGTTCCTACTCCCATATTTATCACCCCCTAGTCCTGATACACAAAGTGAATACTCATAATTACATCATGCTCATGTCTTGTGAGCTCAACTTTATGCACAACACTAGTCACACAATGGAAATCAAGATCCAAATCCAAATAAAAACCAAATATGCATCTTATATTATACAATGCAAGCACATAGTTGATACATTATACATTACAAACAAATATAATACAACCACTAAGGTCTCATGTAAGTGCTACCTCACTTATTTAAATACATCAAGCTCTCAAACACTACAATACACAATACCAACTTACTACTACTAGCATAACTTCTTTCATCTCCCTAAGTCAGCCTCCTAAGTATCCACGGCTCTCATCATACATGCCTGGAATCAAACTGTGCTGATGTGAAGTCCGTCGCACTGTCTCCACAGTGTATGGTCTTCCAGATGGAATGTACTTAGTATCGGAAGTATCGGGACTCGACATGTCATCCAGCCAGACTGCATCAACTCCCTCCAACTCATCAGAGTAGTCCTCGGTAACAGGCTCCACACTAGTGTCTCCACAAGCGTCCTGCTCCCATCCTTCAGTCATGTCAGGATGATGGACATACTCTAGAGTCATA
Organism: Avena eriantha; assembly: GCA_910589775.1. Lineage (NCBI taxonomy): Eukaryota > Viridiplantae > Streptophyta > Magnoliopsida > Poales > Poaceae > Avena > Avena eriantha. The sequence goes on along the minus strand of OU342742.1, from coordinate 170,444,513 downwards.
GAATACTCAGATGACTCGATGAAGGGAATATGCTGGAGAGGCAATAATAATGTGGTTATTATCTTATTCCTTGTTTATGATAAATGTTTATTTAGCATGCTATAATTGTATTGATTGGAAACGTCAATACATGTGTGTTTAATAAACAAATAAAAGGTTCCTAGTTATGCCTCTCTTATAGACTAGCTCGTTGATTAACAAGATGATCAAGGTTTCCTGATCATGGACATTGGATGTTGTTAATAACGAGGTCGTGGCATTTATGGAATGATGTGATGAACATTCATCTGAAGTATAGCATTATGATCAAAGTCATTGTGTTTATATTGCTATAACATCATACAAAGTAATCCTAGTCCTTAGACCATGAGATCATGTCAATCACTAACACTGGAAGAGTATCTTGATAACATCAAATGTTACACCGTGAAAGGGTGATTATAAAGGTGGGTTTAGTGCTACGAAAGTGTTATGTAGAGGCTCATGGATCAAGAGTGGGATTTGTCCATCCTGATGACAGATAGATATACTCTGGGCCCTCTCGGTGATATCACATTGGTTAGCTTGCAAGCAAGTGATGAGATCACTAGAATGTTATATCACGGGAACAAGAAAAGAGTACATGTCGGTAATGAGATCAAACTAGGTATGGATATACCGATGATTGAATCTCATACATGTAATATATCGCGAGACAAAGGGATTTATTTACTAGCGTTAAAGGTTCTCATGATCACATAAGTCATTGTTGAATGTGTAGGAGTTAGTATGGATCTCCAGGTCTCGCTTCTGATTATTGATCTGAGAGGGGTCTCGATCATGTCTGCATTATTCGTGAACCGTAGGGTGACACACTTAAGGGATACCGACACCATTTGGAGCAAATATATTTCAGATAAAGATTTAAGAAAGCGCTAGAATTATTTCAATAGACACCGAAGCTGTTTCGGGTGAAATTGCAGAAATTGGTTCTGCATGTAATATTGAAATGTTGTAGGGGGTTTTATGTGAATGTTTGTTAATTAAAGTAATAAACAAAAATCTGAATAAAATTAATAAAAGAGTTTTATTAAATGAGAGAGCATTAAATTTGGAGAAATTTAATGCATTTAAAGTGGAGACTTTAAAAGAGAATGTGAAGGGGCGTTTTAATGTGGAGGGGGTTACCACCACATGAATGGGGGAGGTGAGGGGTCACCTCCATGAGGCACCGGCCATGGGGAGGGGCACCCCCCTCCTCCTATAAAAGGCCCCCCTCACACCCCTTCTTCCTTACACCTCCTCGTGAAGGATCTCTCTCCCCCTCTAGTTATTCCCCATCGTCTCAGATTAGCGAGATACATGTTCCCGGTGGCTTTATATGGAAAGGAGTTGCTGCTTCCGCTGCTTTGCTAGAGCGAGGGACGGAGGTTGTCGGGTTACCGGACATGTGTGCGGTCACGGATGCACCGCTACTTTGCGGTGCTGGACTTGCTGGAGCTGGATCTGATGGACGTGTTGGAGCTGGACCTGCTGGACTTCATCATGGTCTTGAGATTGGCAAGTGTACGACTACATCATCCAGGAGTTCCATCTCGTTAACAAAGCTTTGTTGTCTTCGAGGGTAAGTTCTCTATGGATGTATACCCACCCGTTGCTTGTATCTAGTAGATAGATCTTGGCGTATAGTTCTCATCATAGGAATTTTTTGTTTTCTATGCTGCGAACCCAACACTCGAACTCTACCTCCTCAGGATTTTCCTCCTCTGACTCTACATCCACCATGTTTGCGTCTTTGCTATCAACAGAATAGGACCTAACTCCCATCCGGCTAGTCTTCCCAGTGTTGCCAACATAATCCTCCACTTGAATAGGAGTTCCACTAGATCCATCTAAAGGGAAATGGGTAGGCTACGCTAGCGATAAATCAAAAATTTCTACCGCGTCAACCAGGAATACTGTTTTCATGGATCCTGGGATTACCACTAGATGCGCAGTTGCGGAACTCGATGAAGCACGTAAGGGCAGTGTAGATGTTCTATGTCTCCTCCTTGTCCCCGTCCCACGAGCAGCTCCCCTTTACGCGGCTCGTCTAAGTGCTACAACCACAACACCTCCGAGGTATCCACACGTCCGGAGTGGAAACATCACATGGCAGACTGCTAGGTTTGCCAGTGCAACATAGGCATGAGAGGAGTGGTGGCTAGGTGGAATGCTCTAACCTATTCAACTCGCCTCACTCTCTCTTATTTAGGCATCCCTAGTGGGATTCTACATCAGCAGCCCATTAGTAGCCTAAGTCTGGTCTAATTCGGATCCAATCCTCATTAGCCTTCCAACCCCTAAAGTATGTGACCCTATAGGTTCATACACGTACAGACATGACACGAGTACACTTACTCCGTCAATAGTTGGTAGCAGCCTCTAGGAAGACATGCCAACTCCTAAACGCATATAAAGATCATTCGGACGAACCATCACAAGGTTGAGTACATGTCTTTCCCTTTCCCCTATGATATTTGGTCTAGCTCCAAGCTGACCTCTACTAGGTTAACTCTTAACTGTATGTAGCATAGCCATGCATTTCTAGATCCGATCACTCGAGGGGCCCAGATATATCTCTCTCAAGTAGAGAGGGGTAAATCCCATATTGATTGACCAATGCCTTGTAGCATGTATCAGGACAAACCCGAAAGCTACCTTTATAACTACCCAGTTATGGAGAAGTGTTTGATAGCCCCAAAGTAGGTCGATCCACATCCCAAGTACATGCGGCAATCTCAGGTCTAAGGACAAAACGTACACGATGTGTAGAGAGAGCTACAAGTATTATTGCCAGTCTCAAGTTGGGCCAGTCCAACCCCATGTTCATAACATGTGTCCACATCATTGGTTTGATATCTCCATGTCTATGACTTGCGAAACATAGTCATCAACCAATCGATGTGCTAGTCTAATATTCACGTGTGTCGTCACATGAACTCTGACTAGTGACAACTATTAGATAACCATACAAGTAAAGAGTTTGATAAACAATTCACATAATTGCCAATCAATACAAGTTTCCTGATATATGGATATTCAAGGAACATTATAATAACTCATGGATACATATGAAATATAATCATCTCTATGATTGCCTCTAGGGCATATTTTCTTTAGTCTCCAACTTGCACTAGAGTCAATCTAGGTAGTATCTAATACCTATTGCTCCTGTGTGCGCTTCATGCGCAGGCTACATGAGTGGCTTTGTCAACAGATCAGCAACATTTGAGTCCGTATGTATTTTGCATAACATGACACTACCATCATCAATGAACACACGAATCTGATGGTAATGCATGCGAATATGTTTGTTATTCTGGTGATGTCTAGGTTCCTTGGCTTGTGCAATAGCACCATTTTTGTCACAATAAACGTCCAAGGGATTGGATACGTCCTGAACCACACCAAGAGTGATCAGGAAATTCCTAATCCAAAGAGCTTCCTTTGTAGCCTCCGAGGCGGCAATATATTTAGCTCATGTTGAAGAGGAGGCCACTGTATCTTGCTTGGAATTTTTCCAGCTCACAACACCACCATTCATGACAAACACATAACCTGATTGCGATTTGGAGTCATCTGAGTCATTAAGGTAACGTGCATCTGTGTAACCCTTTATACTGAGTTCATCCTCACCTCCATAAACTAGGAACATATCCTTAGTTCTTCTCAAGTACTTAAGGATATTCTTTACCGATGTCTAGTGGCTTTCACCTAGATTAGCCTGGTATCTGCTCGTAACACTTAGAGCATAGGAAACATCTAGGCGAGTACATGGCATTGCATACATGATGGATCCAATAGCCGAAGCATATGGAACCCTACTCATGCGCTCTCGCTCATCAGTGGTCGAAGGACACTGAGTCTTGCTGAGTTTAATGCCATGAGACATGGGCAAGAACCCCTTCTTAGCCTCTTCCATGCTGAACCGTTTCAACACTTTGTCAATGTATGTACTCTGGCTTAATCCAATTAGCGTCCTTGATATATCTCTATAGATCTTGATACCCAGAATGTATGCCGCTTCTCCTAAGTCCTTCATAGAAAAACTATTTTTTAGTGAGGTCTTAATAGACTCGAGCATAGGAATGTCATTTCCAATCAGTAATATGTCATCTACATTTAAGATTAGAAATACAACCGATTTCCCACTCTCTTTCTTATAAACACACGGTTCTTGTTCGTTTTTGATGAAGCAAAACTCCTTTACAACTTCATCAAATCGAATGTTCCAACTCCGAGATGCTTGCTTTAGCCCATAAATAGACTTTTGAAGTTTGCGTACCTTTCCAGCATTGTTTGGATCGACAAAACCTTTAGGTTGCATCATATACATGTCTTGAGTAAGGATTCCATTTAAGAAAGCTGTCTTGATGTCCATCTGCCATATCTCATAGTCGAAATGTGCAGCAATGGCTAGAATGATCCGTATAGATTTAAGCATCGCTACTGGCAAGAAAGTCTCGCCGTAGTCAACTCCTTGAACTTGTCAAAAACCTTTTGCAACAAGTCGAGCTTTATGGATGTGAACATTTCCATCCATATCAATCTTATTCTTATAGATCCATTTGCACTCGATGGCTTTAAAACCATCAAGAAGGTCAACCAAGTTCCAAACTTGATTGTCTCCCATGGACGCTATCTTGGATCTCATGGCAATCAGCTATTTCTTAGAGTCTGGGTTCACCATCGCTTTTGCATAGGTTGCAGGTTCATCATTGTCCAACAATAATAATTCCCGCGCTTCGCGGAGCCTCACCGACCTTCATAGTTGTGGTGCTTCTATTACCACAGGTTCCTCAGGTTGTTCTGCTACAATAGCATCACTCGAAGAAGCATCCTTGATTGACTCATCTTGAACTTCTTCAAGTCGCACCGACCTTCCACTCATTCCCTTTGTGAGAAATTCTTTCTCTAGGAAAACACCGCTACGAGCGACAAACACTTTGCCCTCTTCTCGGTTGTAGAAGTCATACCCTAAGGTTTCCCTTGGATATCCCACGAAAATGTATTTATCTGATTTGGGTGTTAGCTTGTCCAATTGAAGTCGCTCAACAAATGCATCACAACCCCAAATCTTTAGAAAAGACAAACTGGGATTCTTTCCAGTCCACATCTCATATGGTGTCTCAACTACGGATTTAGACGGTACCCTGTTTAGTGTGAAAGCTGCTATTTCTAGAGCATAACCCCAAAATGATAATGGTAAATCCGACTGGCTCATCATCGAACGAACCATGTCCAACAAAGTTCGATTGCGCGTTCGGAGGCCCTGTTTCTTTGAGGCATTCTAGGAGGCGTGAGCTGTGGAACAATGCCGCAACTCTTAAGATGATTGCTAAATTTTTGACTCAAATATTTACCTTGTCGTGGTGGTGGCACGGCAGATGCCATGGATAGGCTAAAGATGGGGCCAATGTGTGCTAGGGGAATCCGGGGAGGGAGAACGTGGTGATTCCATGCACAGATGTTCTTATTTTCTCTCTATCAATGGTGTTTATAAATGCTCTTCAAGCTATTGGTGAGAAGGAGACAATGTCTCTTACTCCCCACAAACTAGCCCTAGAGTCCTACCTTAGACAGAGAAAATGATCGATCCCCTTCTATGGAGGCCCCGATGCTCCTTATATAGGGAAGCCCGGGTTACAAAGTTAGGCCACACGTGGAAGCATATTCTCCGAATATGCCCCGCGACTAAAGCCAGATGCTTCTTGATTCTCTTTAACGGCTCGTCTAGGCTTTGGACGTAACCTGCAATGTAATCCTCATCTTTATGCGTCACCAGACACGGGCTACGTCAGCCGGCATTGCCCGCGTCATCTTGGTCGCCCTGACCCGTTGGTCCTCCTCTTTGCTTTGCTCCGCTCATGCTATAGCTAATAAAGCCACCTTTTGACTAGCGAGAGATTCCTTCCTTCTATCGGAAGCCATATGATAGTCCGGCTTGCATGTGGCTAATCCGGCAACGAATGTACCTGCACAACAGATAGACAAACATGGTCGGCATATATTTTATGTCGGTCGGGCTACGTCTAAGGGGATGCTCCACGGGCCAGGTCACTCCGTGATTCGGCCTGCCTTGAGGTGACCCTGTCAGCACTTGCTTTGACTGCGTCGTACCCTGGCTAACTCGGCCTTAATACCCAAGTGTTACCCTACCCGGGGTATCCCCCTAACATTAGTCCCCGAAGCTGGTGCGGTCTTAGAAGCTTTTAGCTGTTAAGGCCACAGCAGGTTCCCATATCCAGAGATCTGCCTCTTTGGCCGAGTTACCCCTTAAGCTGAGGTTTTTCCTCTTGCGATCCCTTGGCTCATTCCGAGTTATTCCTCGCTGGCCGGGTCTTTTGCTTAGATATCCGGTTTACCGTTCCTTCTCTTGTACGCTTCCCCACATCCTACGTGGAGGGTAATCATCGTTTCGCCTCATTTTAAGGGCCATGTGCATTTAATGCGCCAATTACTGTCACAATGTCAGGAATAACTGATGCGCATGTCCCTTCACTGCAGCGCCTCGTTCACTGTAACATTACATCGTGTCATGGGATCCTCTACCCATGTGGTCCTTGCTGTGGCCACGCTCTGATTGGCTGACTCGGCTGCGTACACGCCCGTTGCGTGTGACATGGCAACCGCAAAGGATCCCACTACACGCCCTCTCGCGCGGTTAAGTAGGGGGTCTGGGGCAATTTTTGGGGAAGTTCCCCATTTCCTGCGTGCTTCTCAGCCTCCTTTTCCTCTCACTGCAACCTCACCACCGTCACTGCTTCTTCGCCTCAACTGCGCCGTTGCGACCGTGCTCAGGCAGTGCCTTGCACCTGCGCCGTCACTCCCGCTCAAGATTTTCACCACGGGGCCCTGCGCTTCCCGGTTCCCCACCACCGGCTATCTCTACTCCGATTTTCTTCTCGAAGACCTCGAGTTCGCCATGACTGAGGAGGAAGCAGTTGTGGTGGCGCAGCAGGAGGAGGAAGGAGAAGGCCACGAGCGTGGCTGCTAGGACGGTGCGTTAGTCTGTGAGGATGATCTGTACTAGCTCCGTGCCACGCGCCGCATCCCTGCCGGCGTTGCCTATCGCCTCGCCGCCGACCAGATTTCCCCCTCTCCTAATCCAGGCGAGTATGTTGTTTTTCTTTCCCATTTCCAGCGCGGCTTCGGCCTTCCTACCTTAGATTTATTTTTTGATTTCATCTCTACGTATCAACTACAACCACATCATCTCCCTGCTAATGCCATCACCTCTTTGTCCTCTTTTGCCTCTGGCATCGAGGGATATATCGGCCTCTGGCCATCTAAGGAACTGTGGATCAAATTCTTCGGTCTCCGGAGGAATGTGTTCCTGGCTAAGGAACTTACTATGGAGGAAAAGCACCTGACTCAGTGCGGCGCTGCCTCCATATCTCCCCGCAAGGGCTCTGTGTTTCCCCGGGTCACCGGGCTTGAGTCCTGCAAAGGCTAGGCCCGGACTTTTTTTCTATGTCCGGAACACCACCGAGGAAGATTTGATCCGGCTCCTCCCCTTCAAACTCAGACCTCCAGACACTTCTCTTTGGGAGAGCATCCCTAGGCGACCCACTGCCCTGGCGAATCAGGTGGAGCACCGGATCAAGGAGCTGCTCAAGGAGAAGCTCCGGGGGGTGGACATCATGATTACTTTTGTCCGTAGCTGGGTCTCCCCCTTTAGAAGCGAGCCCACAAGATCTGCTACTTGAGCGGCCCCCTCGATCCCCATCGAACTTCATCTTTTAAGCTTGATAACCCGGCGGTTTACCGCCGGGTTAAGGCCATTTTCAATGTGGAGAAGGAATTGTCCGAAGATTAGAAATGGGGGCTCGAGCCCTTCACCCGGGACAACCCTCCTCCAAAGGTAACTTTACTTCTTACTATTTTCCGGATCTTCTCTGTATGTCGGATTATTTTCATAACTTAGCAATTGATGTCTTGTTCTTAGCGATTCCTCTAGCATCCGTTGGAAGATGGCGAGGTTCTGGCGAGCAAGTGGGTTCCGGACCATGCCGAGGAAGATGTGGAGGAGCCTGATCTAGAGACCTTCCTGCCCACTCCGGACATCGTCAAACGCAGCTCTGGTAAGGCCTCTTTTCTAAGGGATTCGCCAGATGACGATGACTCGGACGTTGAGTTCCTAGAGGTACTTGATCCGGTTCTCATCTCTTACGCGCATCTGGTTATGTCTGAATCTTTAGCTAACCCGGTCGGTCAGGTCCACGAGGTTCCTCCCCTCGCCACTGGTGGTCCGGTCCCTGCTTCTTCCCAGAAGCGTGCGGCTGCCTCGGCCGCAGCTTAAGAGGCGCCGCCGCCCAAGAAGAGGCAGAAAATGTCCGGGGTGAAAGCCTTGACTAAGCCGGCCACCAAGAGCACGGTCCGGAGGACGCCCAAACCTCGGGCTCCCCAACCTCAGACGAGTAAGTCTCTTTGCATTCGCCCTTCAAGTTTTTCCCTTTCTATGTTTGCTTTTGTCTCTTATTGGTTCTTTTTCTCTTTTTGACTTGGTTCTTTTCTTCTTCTCAGAGATCCTAGGGTCATTCCCCATAGCGGCTCCGACATAGCATCTCCAATCCGGAGCAGCCCTCTCCCCTCTGTGATGACGACACTCGCCCGCTCAGCCCTATCTAAGAGGGATCCGCGGCTGCGCCTGATATGAGCTCACCTCATCATGAGGAGGGAAATGTCAGCGCGGGGGGTGGTAGGGAAGCTTTGGATACGGCCATGCCGGATCTCCCTAGTTCCTCTTCAGCCCCAGCGCCAAGTTGAGGTGCCAGTTTCATCAGCACCACCCCCAACAAGTTCTCCTCTAGTTCAAGTTTCCTCCAAACCAGCAGCACCAGCACCAACAACATCACCAGCATCAGCAAGAGCAATAGCATCACCAACATCACCAGTAGCAGCAACAGCATTAGAAGCACCAGTAGCAGCAACAGCATCGACCAAGGCCCAAAAGAAGAAGGCTTCACCGGCCACCCCCGGATCAACAACGTCTATCACAGATATTTTTCCGCCAGCTTCCCAAGCTCCTTCCAGGTCAGCAGCCTCGGGTCTTCCACCGTGTCCTTCGTCATTCGGCAAGCTCAAGAAAGCTATCGGATCAGCTAAGGGTGTCACTTTTGGGTCACCCGCCGCCGGATCAGAGGGTAGCAGGCAGCTTATTCTGCATACCAGCCCTGCTATAGCTCAATCTGCAAGGCGAGAGGACCACGTCAAAGGCCTTGTGGTGAACTACTCTCCTAGCGGCGAAAGTTATAGTCCACTGCTCCTAGAGTACGTGAAGAACTGGAACAATGTTGAATTCATCAATCCAAAGGACGATCTACCGGAGAAGTTCGGCCTAGCCGAGTTTAGCACACAGATGAACTCCGCTACCAAGGCCATTTCTTTGGCTGGCCGGATGATGGAGGTAATTCTTTTCCTCTGCTGTAGTACTTTGTATAGCTGAGCACTTGTAGATATATCCCCTAGTCCCCGAGCCTCTGAGTGGTTAACTTGTTACTCGATCGGATGCTCCTTAGATAATTTGGTTTCTGTTCGTAGCAACTTCAAATTTTAACAAAGTTAGAGCTGGGTTAAGTTCCCTTGGCCCGGATCTTGTAGACTTCGAATATCCACACACCTAGAGCCGGGTTAAGTTCCACTTGGCCCGAATCTTGTAGACTTCGAATATCCACACACCTAGAGCCGGGTTAAGTTCTGCTTGGCCCGGATCTTGTAGACTTAGAATATCACACACCTAGAGCCGGGTTAAGTTCCGCTTGGCCCGGATCTTGTAGACTTCGAATATCCACACACCTAGAGCCGGGTTAAGTTCCGCTTGGCCCGGGTCTTGTAGACTTCGAATATCCACACACCTAGAGCCGGGTTAAGTTCCGCTTGGTCCGGATCTTGTAGACTTTGAATATCCACACACCTAGAGCCGGGTTAAGTTCCGCTTGGCCCGGATCTTGTAGACTTCGAATATCCACACACCTAGAGCCGGGTTAAGTTCCGCTTGGCCCGGATCTTGTAGACTTCGAATATCCACACACCTAGAGCCGGGTTAAGTTCCGCTTGGCCCGGATCTTGTAGACTTCGAATATCCACACACCTAGAGCCGGGTTAAGTTCCGCTTGGCCTGGATCTTGTATACTTCGAATATCCACACACCTAGAGCCAGGATAAGTTCCGCTTGGTTCGGATCTTGTATGTCGTGGAAATAGCCACGGCAGTCGCTGCCATAGGCAGCAATTGAGAGTTTCGTGAGGAAGAGTTGGCGGCCATCTGCAGTGCGAGATGGGGGCAGATGCACAAGGGTTTACCCAGGTTCGGCCCCCCGGAGGGTAAAGACCTACTCCTGCTAGGTTAGATTATGAGAGAGCGAGTTACAGGGGTGGCGACCTCGGCGGCTGGGCTGCGAGTCGCTTGAGGGGGTGTATGATGGAACGTGAGTCCCTACGATACCCTAGGGAGGTTTATATATGAAGCACCTCCCAGGGCTTACAAGTTGTCCCCGAACAAGATAAGGATCCGAGAGCTTTTGACCTAATCCGACTAGACTTCTGCTACGCTCCTAGGCCTCTAGTCGCCAGTCGATGGGCCTCTTCTTTCCTCGGAGTCCAGTCGCTGTCCTTCAAGCGTACTCGCGCGCCTTCCATCCCACTCGAAACCTACTGCTGAGCATACCCCCTTTGGCATATCCCCATCAGTAGTCCCCGAGGCCATCGTTGATGCAGGCGTAGGCGTTCTTTGGTGCTTGAAGTAGGCGAGCCCAATTTGGGCGCCCAGTCGAATCTGCGATGGACTCTATTAATGCCGAGGAGAATTTCTCCACAGCTCCACTCGTCACTTTAATGAACATCATTGCTGCCCATTCGTCATTTCGGGGAGAAGAGAGATTGGCGGGTGGCGAGTGGACCACCGGAGTTGGACCATCAACCTTAGTCAAAATATCCGTTGGAATTTCCAACGGTAACTACGGCGCAATTACCGTGGGTAACGGCTATCCCGATTTTGGTGGGTGACCTTTCCCATATAAGGGGAGTGATGGATCAGCTTCGCAATCCTGCTTCGCATTCTTCATCCTTCCTCATTTGCTCTTCCTCTCTGTTCACCCCCGACCTATTCTCCTCACATCGCGCGATTCCACTTTTCACTCAATGGCGCCTCCCAAAGGCTCGTGGGGAAAATCCAAGTGTACCACGGCCCAGCTGAAATCCTTCGAGGATGCTGGGGTGCTCCGCAAGGGGAATTGGTGAGTTCCCCCCTCTTCCGAGACTGAGCCGAAACCGCGGCCCGGCGAGTTCATCTGCTTCACCAGCCATGTCGAGAGGGGCTTAGGGTTCCCCACTTCGCTCTTCTTCCGCCGCTTCTGCGCGTACTACGCGATCAAGCCCTCAGATCTTGGTCCGCATAGCATCGAGCAACTGGCGATCTTCGTCACCTTCTGCGAGTGCTACCTCGGCTGCAGGCCATACTTCCCGTTGTGGCTGGAGCTCTTCCACGGCTGCATCGGGCGCGAGGCGTCCAGCGGCTTGATGCGGGCCGCTGGCGGGGTCACCTTCCAGTTGAAGCCGAAGGCCAACTTCGTCAAGCTTCTCCTGCCGAAGAAGGCCGCCAGCGAGTGGAAGAAAAGCTGGTTCTACATCAAGGAAGCTACTCCCTCCGGCAAGGTCTCCCTTCCTGAATTCATTGCCGAGAGGAGCGAGCCCCGCCGACTAGCTCCAAAGAAGCTCCCTGAAGATCAGCGGATGGATGTCGTGGAAATGATGGATCAGATCCAGAAGCTGAAGGACCAGGGGTTGATTCCGATCAACCTCTACAATTGCTAGCTCGGGCGGCGCCTGGTTCCGCTGGCGGCTCGTCCACACTGGATGTACGAGTACAGTGGGAAGCTTGATCCATCTCGCACCAGCAAGGAGTCGTGGGAGGCCAAAGATTACAAGGCTGCCCTAAAGAAGATCACCGACGCGGAGTTCACGGGTGTGGCGGTCGGAGTCGCCCCGTATACTCCCGTGAAGAATGAAGCCCCTACAGTAAGTCTTCTTTCCAATCGCTCCGTTCGTATTCCAATTTCGTTCTTTTCACTCGTCGTGTTTTTGACTCGCAGTGGTTCTCAGCTTTTTCAGGTATTGGAGGGTTGGCTCCCTCCACTCGATGAAGAAGTCCCCCAGGAGCTGGAGGAAGATTCCGAGGTGGATCCTTTCGATAGCGACGGGGAAGACGAAGAGGTCGCTCCCCCAGCGCCTGTGGCTCGCAAGACCCGAATGCGGAAACAGTGAGAGGTCAAAGCGAGCCGCAGCCTAGACGAGTTCGAAGAAGGCGACAAGGTCGCCCAGGAGAAGACGTCCCGGTGCACCGCTACGCCTTCGAAGCCCCCACGCCGGCCCAAGTCGCCGGCAAAAAGGCCCGCATCACCAGTCAGGTCGTCAGTGGTGTTCGGGTCGGACGACGACTCCGACGGCGAAGGGTCTCCTGAAGTCTCGCACAAGGTCCCGAGGGCCGCAATCCCGACGAAGGGGTTGGAGGGCGAGGACACCGAGGTGGTGGTAGAGGCGCCCCTAGCTTCGATCGCGCCGTCGACCTCGGGGGTCCCAAGCCAAGAAGCCACCGACGTGGTCCCGCCCAAGTCGCCACTGCTGTCGAAGGCAGCGGCGTCGAAGCCGGAGATCCCGGCGACTGCGGCTTTGTCGTCAAGGAAGCCTTCGGTTTCGTGGGCTTTGGATGTATTTGAGCGGGGGCTTAGTCGCAAGCTTGGTTCCGAGTTGGACAAGCCTGCCCATATCAGTACCGGTCTTCGCGTTCTTCCAGTCACCAAGTAAGTTATACTTCCCTGTCCCAATTTTCTTTGCACCTTTCGTGCCGTGGTTGTGCTGATTAGAAGGGCTCGTGTAGGTCAGGGGCTAAGAAGATTGGTTGCCCTTCGGTGGCCAAGATTCCCCCGACCACTGTCGCGGGAGAAGGTGATCTCCCCAGGAAGAGAAAGGCCTCCGAGGATGTCGCGTCTACTGAAGTCGTGAAGAAACAGAAGGGCGGCGCCGACGACGCCGCGACCGGAGGAAGCGCCGCGGAACCAGTTGCTGCGCCGCTCGTCGAAGAGGGGGTGGCGACGCGATCAGAGCCAGCGCCAGCTGCATCCGCGCCGGAGGTTCCGGTCCCGGCGGCCAGCGCCCCTGCCAGGGCGTCGGCGACATTCCCTCGCTTTATGGTGAGGGGGTTTCCAGGCGGTGCGGATGCGCAATCTCCGCAGTTCCCGGAAATCGTGGACGCGGAGATTGAGGCCCGCCGTGGGCGCACCTCCTTCACGGTCCCGTCGACTGACGCTGCTGAACTTCACAAGATGCTCGGCGCTGCCATTCAAGTATGTCCAGTCCCCGAATTCCTAGTCGCTGAATTTCAGCAGCTGGGAATTGTCTTTATCTTCCTATATTCTCCAGTCCCCGAGTTCCTAGTCGCTGAATTTCAGCGGCTGGGAACTGGTCTTAATTTTTCTTCCTTCTCCAGTCCCCGAGTTCCTAGTCGCTGAATTTCAGCGGCTGGGAACTGGTCTTAGTTTTTTCTTCCTTCTCCAGTCCCCGAGTTCCTGGTCGCTGAATTTCAGCGGCTGGGAACTGGTATTTCTTTTCCTCCCGATGCTTAGCTGGTCTTGTTGTTTTGGAGGGGTTGCAGCGGGAGTCAACTAATCGGCAGGCTGCGAGAGAGCGCCTGGAGCGTGACTTGCGCGAGGCGCAAGAGGTGAACCGGCGGCTTCAGGAGAGGATTGGTGAGTGTTTGGCGTTGTTCTTCTTTGCTTGTTGTGAGCTGGTTTTATGCAATACTCTGACATCTCCACTTTCAGACAGTTTCCCGGCTGAGGTCTCCAAAGCCCATGAGGGGTATGTCCCACTCGCCGAACTGGACGCGGCGAATGAGCGAGTGGCCTCCTTGGTCAAGGAGTTGGAGGATTCTAAGGCGGCCTCAATTTCTTCGGAAGAACGGGCGAAGGCTGCCGTCGTTGCCGCTGAAGAGGAACGCAAGGCCGCGGACTCCATCATCGTGGGACTGCATAACGACTAGGCCGCCTTGGAGAAGCACGTCAAGGAGAATTGCCGCAAGCTGCTTGGTGAGTTTCTGTCATTGCCTTAGTCTTTTGTCGGGTCCCCGCTTTGGGGGTTTCATTGTTTCACTGGCATCTGACTTTGCAGCTGTGGTAGGCCAAAGCGACCCAGTGGTGCAAACTTATATTGCCTTGCAGTGCGTAACTGCTGTGGTGAATGCGGGCATGGCCTCGGCGTTGTGTGTCCAGGCGGCTCTTCAGGGCATGTCTCCCACCGAAGTCATCCCTGGGGGGCTCACGGAGGTGTGGCGCTATCTAGAGGAGGTGCCCGCGGTTGTGGAGTGGATGACGCGCCCGGCATTCAGACGTGGGGCCGCCACGGCGTTGAGCTTGGGTCTCGCGCATTTCCCCGACGACTTCGATCTTGACGATGTCACGAGCGGCTATCCCTCGGCGACCGGCACGGTGGAGATGTCGGAGGTGCTGAAGCTGACCGCGAAAACCACTCCTTATGCCGATCGTGTCTTGGCGATGGGGAATCTGCTGCCGTACCAGGAGACGGTGTTGGCGCCTGGCGACCCCGAGCCGGAGCACCGCGACATGAAGTCGGAGCAGCCCTTCCGGTCGTCATTGGCGAAGTCGTTGACCACGTACCCGACGAACCCGTGGCAGCCCTTTGTGCGCGTCAAGGGTGGTGGCGCTTCACCTTCGTCAGGGCCTGTGGAGTGAGCAAATGTAAAAGTTTTAATAGATGCCAAGTGGCGAATTTTTGTATGATTTTTTGTAATCCATGTCGTAGGGACTTGGTCGACTTGTGTTATTATTAAGACAGTGTTTTGTTCAACAATTTGAGCGAGTCCTCGAGCGCGTCCGCCCTTTAATGGGGGTATAACTCGACTGTGTATTTCTATGTGTTTGCTTTGTTTTCGTGTTTGTTTTTGTCCCTCGCGTCTCCGGAGCGGCGAGTTCCCGAGTGCGAGCGAGGTTCGTTTGTGAACGAGTCCCCGAGCATTGTGTTAGACCGTATTGGTCGTGATCCTGTTGCAGGTTATGAATGTGTTGTTTGTAACGCGTCTCCTCCCCTGACCCGGAGAGCCAGTCGCTTGGCGAGCCCTAGGCAGCTCTCTTACTAGGTGTGTTCCCGAGCCGCGTGGGGTCCCCGTTTTGCGGAGTCCCCGTGCGTGGTACTTAACCGTTTGAGTCGCTTTGCGCGAGGGTGGGAGGGACAGATCGCTGTGAGAAGCGTGTATCGGATGTCTTGGCCCGGCGGGCCAGTCGGGCTAGGCGACTCCAATGGCGGCTCTGGGTTGGCATTTTCATGGACGACACAAGGCCCGAATTTTTCCGGTGCCCTTGTGCCACACTACTTGGCCGTGCCGGTCGCTCGACCAGAGGTTGACTTCCGTAAGTAGCATATTGCTAGCATGTACGAGTGCGAGTGGCACAAGAATATGGCGAGTGGACACAATTTGTGCGATCCGAATGAATTTCATTATATATGCCGATGGAGTACAGTGTGAGGTTCTAAGTATAGAACTTTCTGAGGAGGTTTACATTCCATGGCCTCCCGACCTCCAATTGGCCATCACCCCGTATGTCGATGAGGTAGTAGGCATCATTGCCAAGGACTCGGCCTATGGAGAATGGCCCCTCCTATGGGGGGATAGCTTGTGCATGCCCTTCTTGTCTTGGACCAGTCGTAGGACCAGGTCGCCTTCCTGGAAGGTGCGAGTTCGCACTCGGCGGTTGTGATAGCGGTGAAGTCCTTGCTGGTATATGGCGGTGCGGGAGCGAGCCAGGGCGCGTGCTTCGTTGAGTTGATCGACGCTGTCTTGGCGGGCGGTTTCGTTGGCCGCCTCGACGTAGTTGGCGACTCGAGGGGAGTCGTGCTCTAGGTCTGTTGGCATTACGGCCTCGGCGCCATACACCATGAAGAAAGGCATGAATCCGATTGATCGGTTGACGGAGGTGCGGATCCCCCATATCACAGAGGGGAGCTCATCGACCCAGCATCCTGGGGTGCGCTCGAGGGGCACCTGTAGTCGCGGCTTGAGACCGTGGAGGACGCTCTGGTTGGCGCGCTCTGCTTGGCCGTTTGACTCCGGGTGGGCGACTGATGCGAGGTCAAGTCGTATGTCGTGCTCCTCACAAAATTCCGCCATGGCCCCCTTGGCGAAGTTGGTGCCGTTGTCTGTGATGATGCTGTGGGTAGCTGTACCGGTAGATGAGTTCGCAGAGGAACTTGGTAGCCGTCTTGCCGTCGCACTTCTTGATCGGCTTGGCCTCCACCCATTTGGTGAACTTGTCGACTGTGACCAGGAGGTGAGTGAAACCCTATGGGGCCTTCTTGAACGGGCCAACCATGTCCATGCCCCATACGGCGAATGGCCACGTGATGGGGATTCTCTTGAGCGCCGAACCGGGAAGGTGCGTCTGGTTGGCGTACTTCTGGCATCTGACGCACCTTTGGACAATGTCGGTGGCGTCGGCGTGTGCGGTGAGCCAGTAGAAACCATGCCACATGGCCTTGCCGACTAGCGACTTGGCGCCGGCGTGATGGCCGCAGTCGCCGGCGTGGATGTCCTGGAGGATCTTGCGGCCTTCCTCTGGTTGTACGCAGCGCTAGAACACGCCGGTCACGCTGCGCTTGGGGAGCTCGCCGTTGATGATGACGAAAGATTTGCAGCGGCATACGATCATTCGCGCCTCTGTCTCGTTGCTCGGTAGGAGTTTGTGTTCCAGGAAGGCGACGTATGGCGCTGTCCAGTCGCTAGGTTCCACAACCATGGCGACTAAGGCCGGTTCTGGTTGTAGTGGGATCTCGATGTCGATCTCCTTCGGTGGGCTGACGGAGGGCTTGTGGATGATGTCGAGGAAGACGCCTACTGGTGGCGCCTGTCGAGCCGACCCGATGCGGGAAAGGGCGTCGACCTCCTCGTTTTTACGCCTGTCGATCCACTCGACGGAGTAGCCGTCGAAGTGTCCTCCCAGTTGGTCGACGGCCTGGCGGTACACTATCATTGTTGGGGAAACAGCATCGCATGTCCCGCCAATTGTCCGGCGACTAGGTCGGAGTCGTCGTAGCATCGTAGGCGAGTGATGTTCATCTCCTTGGCGGATCTCATGCCGTGGAGGAGGGCCTCGTATTCCACCACATTGTTGGTGCAGGGTTTGAAGTTGAGGTGGAGCACGTAGCGGAGCTTGTCTCCTTTGGGGGAGGTTAGTATGACCCCAGCCCCCGCGCCGTCGGCGTTCTTGGAGCCGTCAAAGTGGAGCGACCAGTAGTGGAGGTATGGGAGCTTCTCTGGTTGCTGTGCCTCTTCCCAGTCGGCGAGGAAATCAGCCAGGGCTTGCAACTTGATCGCTTTTCAGGGCTCGTATTTGATGTTGTGGACGCCGATCTCGACGGCCCACTTGGCGACTCGCCCAGTCGCATCGCGATTGCGTATGATGTCTTGCAGGGGCGCGGAGGATACCACCGTGATTGGGTGCTCCTGGAAGTAGTGCGGGAGTCGCCGCTGTGCCCAGAATACCGCGTACACCAGTTTTTGGTACTGCGGGTAGCGCTGTCGTGAGTCTGTTAAGACTTCGCTGATGTAGTATACTGGGTGCTGTATGGGGCGCTCCTTGCCCTCTTCTGGTCGTTCGACGACCATCACGGCGCTGACGACCCAATTGGAGGCCGCGACGTAGACGAGCATTGGCTCTCTGTCGAGTGGCACGGCGAGTAGTGGTGCCGCGAGTAGCACTTCTTTGAGTGCTTTTAGTGCGTTGTCGGCCTCTGCGTCCCATTGGAATGTTGGGTTCTTGCGCATCAGGCGGTATAGGGGCATTGCCTTCTCGCCTAGTTGGGGGATGAAGCGATTGAGGGCCGCGACTCGCCCTGCCAACTTTTGGACATCCCGCAGGCACTCAGGTTTCCCGAGTCGCGCATGCTGTCAATCTTGGTGGGGTTGGCCTCAATGCCTCTCTTGGAGACTACGTACCCTAGAAGTTGTCCGGTGGGTACACCGAAGGTGCATTTTCTGGGGTTCAGCTTAATGTTGTACCTCTGCAGATTTGCGAAGGTTTCTGCTAGGTCGGCGAGCAGATCGTCCTGGCGGGTGGATTTTACCACCACGTCGTCGATGTAGACATGGATGTTGCGGCCAATTTGGCTCGCTAGACACTCCTGCATGCACCTCTGATATGTGGCGCCTGCGTTCTTGAGGCCAAATGTCATGGCCGTGTAGCAGAACGCGCGGAATGGCGTGATGAACGCCGTCTTCTCCTCGTCTTCGACCGCCATCTTGATCTGGTTGTAACCAGAGTAAGCGTCGAGAAAACACAGCGACTCCAATCCCGCGGTCGAGTCGATGATCTGATCGATGCACGGTAGGACGAACTCCTCCTTCGGGCAGGCGCTGTTGAGGTTGGTGTAGTCTATACACATTCTCTAGGTGTTGTTCTTTTTGAGGACCAGGACTGGGTTTGCCAGCCACTTGGAGTACTTAATTGGACGGATGAAGCCTGCGGCTAGCTGGCGCTGGACCTCCTCGGCGATTGCTCGACGGCGCTCTTCATTGAAGGGCCGTAACGACTGTTTTACTGGTCGCACTTTGGGGTCGACATTGAGTTTGTGCTCAGCGAGTTCCCTCGGGACACCTGGCATGTCAGATGGCTTCCATGCGAAGATGTCGCGGTTCTCACGGAGGAACCCGATGAGCGCGCTTTCCTATGTGGGGCTCATATGCGCCCCGATGGTGACCGTCTGGCTGGAGTCGCCTAGGACAAGCTCGACGGTGCGGTTGTGCGTGGTCGCCTCGAACATGGAGTTCGCGGCGATCGGTTTCTTCAGGATGGTGGGATCGTCCTTGTTGATGTTGCCCGCGTATTTCGCGAGCTCCTCCGCGTGGTCAGTCTCCACGGCGATGACGGCATCGGCGAGCTCGGTGCCTTTTTCCTCGCATTCCACGGCCATATCGGGGTTGCCGTGGACGGTGATGATGCCGCTCGGCCCGGGGAGCTTCGTCATGTTGTAGGCGTAGTGTGGGGTCGCCATGAACTTTGTGAATGCCTGGCGGCCCAGGACGCAGTGGTAGGGACTGCGAAAGTTTACCAGCTCGAAGACGATCCTCTCCGTGCGGTAGTTTGCCGGGGTGCCGAAGGTGACTGGCAGCGTCACCTTCCCGATCGGGTACGCCTTCCGACCGGGGACGATGCTATGGAAGGTCGTCAGTGTTGGCTCTATGGCTGTTTCTGGGAGCTGGAGCCTTTTGAAGGTGTCGAGGTACATGATGTTGATGGAGCTCCCACCGTCCATCAGTGTCTTGGGCAGCCAGTAGTCGGCCACCTTTGGCCTGACCACCAGGGCGACTCGCCCTGGATACGATTCTTGGCGCGTGGTCCTGGCGACTCCAGGTGATGCTCTGTTTGGACCAGTTTAGGAAGCGGGGGATGTCGACTTGCGTCACCGCATTGACGGCGACCGCGTGGGCGAGTACCTTCTTCTCACGCTTGGTGCCGAGCCCGGTGAAGGTATGAAGCGACCCGACAGCGGTTCCGAAGCCGCCGCCGTTCCCGTTGTCCCGCGGTTGGTTGTTGTTGGGGTCCTCCCTTGCACGTCTTGCCTTCTCGATCTCTTTGAGAGAGTGGCAGTCGGCGGTGTTGTGGGTGGCTGGTTTTCCCTCCCTGCTGTGGTAGATGCAGGGCTGATTAAGCAGGGCGGCAGGGTCGAATTTCGGCCTCGTCGCGTTGTTGGCGCGGTAGTTCCCGTTGTCGCGGTAGTTTCCTCCGTCGTGGCGGTAGTTCTTGGAGTCGCGTTGGTCGTAGCTGGCGTTGGCGACAAAGTCAACTCGCCCGTCGGTCCGGTGCTTACCGGTGATGCGGGTGTTGCTGTAGTGCATGTCGCGTAGTCGCCCGCTGTCATGGATGCTGGTGCGCCGTCTTCCTCCCGACTCGTCGTCGGAGTCTTGGTTGGGGTCTTCCTCCGCGTAGCGTTTGGCAATCTCGAGGAGGTCGGGGATGTTATCGAGCGTCCGGTAGACCCTCTTGATCTTGGCGACCAGAGGTTCGTACCGGCACGCGTTCTTGAAGCAGTGTATGGCCGTGTCTGGGTGGATGCCGGAGGCGTTTATCCACAGCTCTTGCCACCTTTGGATCCACCGGTGGGTCGACTCGCGTTGTCCCTAGATGCATCGCTCCAAGTCCTCGATGGTGGTGGCGCGGGTGTAGGAACCCTTGAAGTGCCTGACGAAGGCGTCCCGCATTTCCTCCCAAGAGTAGATGTTGTCGGCGGGTAGCGTATTGATCCATTGCCGGGTCGCACACTCCATCATCAGGGGGAGGTAGCAAGCGCCGAGCAGGTCGGTGTGGCCTGCGATCCCCATTGCCATGAGATATGTGTCCAGCCAAACGGCGGGGTCGTACGTCAGGTCGTATTTCCTCCTTGGGGGCCTTGAAGTTGGCGGGGTATTTTTCCCCGCGGATCATGGGTCCAAAGCATTGTGGCCCGACTCGACTAAGCGAGCCTCTTGGCTCCGGGTCGCCGTCGTTGGCGAGGGTGTGTCGCAGGTCGTAGGGCTGGCGCGACCGCCACGCCTGATTGTTGATGATGTGCGTTCGGGCATCGAGTGGTTGCCCGTTTGCAGCAACGGTGTTGTTCGCAGGTCGCGGCTCGTTGGTCGACAACGCGGGGTTGGCGGCCCGCGGTTGGTTTGCCAGGGGTTGGGGTGGTGGGAAAACTATTGCGTTGGCCACGGTTGGGTGGCCGCTTGATGCCGCCCTGCTTGCTGACGAGCGGGAATACATCCGCCCACGCGGATCGACTCCCGCGGCTTGTTGCTCGACGGCCCTGACAAGTAGGGCCTTGGCGTACTAGATTTGTAGCGCGCTGTCGCCTTGGACATCGAGGTTGGCGATCGCGGCGTCGGCCGCGACGACGTTGTCCATCGGGGTGGAGTACAGTGGTAGCCCGTTGGCGTCCCAGGCTTGAGGCGAGATGATGATCCGTGGTTGGTTAGGTGGGGGCGCACGGCCCATGGGTGGTGGAGGGGCCCCATTCGCTGGTGCTCCAGGTGGTGGTCTTGCGGGGTTGCCTCCTCCTGGCGGCACGTTCTCGCCATGTTCGCGCTCGGCGACGCGTGTGGGGTCGCCCTCGTCGTTGAAGTTCAGGACGCGGCCCTGAACATCGGGGTTCAGGCGGGTCCTGATGCGGCGCTGGTGATAGAGTGATAGCTCCTTCGCTGTCTCTCGTTCGAGGCGGTATTTCTCGCGCTCGGCGAGTTCATTGCGTTGCACCTCCTGGAGCCACAGGTGGGCTTGTTCCACCTCCGTGGCCATCGCGGTCGGCGGAACCGGCGTGGAGAACGGATCTGGCGGGGCGGCCGTGCTACCCGCCATGTAAATTGCGTTGAAGCGATTGGATCTGGCGCGAAGATCCTCGGGGGATTCCGAGCCGGAGTCGGAGTCAAAGATCCCCAGTATGGAGGGATCCTCGAAATCTTCGGGGTTGGAGACTCGTGTGATGGAGTCCTCCCGTGACGCGGCGGTGATGGATCCGTTGGCCGATGCAGGGGTCGCGGAGTCGGCATCGTCGTTTAGGGCGTCGTCGTTGGTGGCGACGTTGGCCTCGACCACGTCGCTAGCGGCCGAGTCATACTCGGTGACGAGGCCCCTGATGGAGCGGACCTCCTACTCCGAAAGCAGATCGTGGTGTGGAGGCGATCCGCCGACGATCATGGTCGCGGCTGGGTCGACCGCGCCGGTAAAGCCGACGAAGAGGTTGATGGAGCCGACCGGCATCACCGCGGCGTGTGTGACCGGGCGCGACGCCGGGATGTAGTTGTTGGGCAGGATCTGCAAGATCCCGCTGAAGGCGATCATGCGGCCGGTGGCGAACGGCCGCTCGATCGGCGAGTAGGGTCTCGCCGCAGAACTCAGGCCAGTCCCGCTATGCCCCACGGTGGGCGCCACTGTCGTGGAAATGGCCACGGCAGTCGCTGCCATAGGCAGCAATTGAGTGTTTCGTGAGGAAGAGTTGGCGGCCATCTGCGGTGCGAGATGGGGGCAGATGCACAAGGGTTTACCCAGGTTCGGCCCCCCGGAGGGTAAAGACCTACTCCTGCTAGGTTAGATTATGAGAGAGCGAGTTACAGGGGTGGCGAGCTCGACGGCTGGGCTGCGAGTCGCTTGAGGGTGTGTATGATGGAACGTGAGTCCCTACGATACCCTAGGAAGGTTTATATATGAAGCACCTCCCAGGGCTTACAAGTTGTCCCCAAACAAGATAAGGATCCAGGAGCTTTTGACCTAATCCGACTGGGCTTCTGCTATGCTCCTGGGCTTCTAGTTGCCAGTCGATGGGCCTCTTCTTTCCTCAGAGTCCAGTCGTTGTCCTTCAGGCGTACTCGCGGGCCTTTTGGCCCACTCGAAACCTACTGCTGAGCATACCCCCTTTGGCATATCCCCATCATTGTAGACTTCGAATATCCACACACCTAGAGTCGGCTTAAGTTCCGCTTGGCCCGGGTCTTGTAGATTTTGAGTATCCCTTTATTTTTGCTTTTGATCTTGACATTGCCTTGTTTATTTCAGATTACCACTAACCGCCAAACTGCCGAGTTCCAGCGCCTGCTGGACTCCTATAAAGACATGCGCGCGTTATGGAAAACTCCTGGAGGAGTAACAGAAGAAGGGTAATGTTTTTTACTTAGACTTTTCCTTCTCCTATTGTCGTTTGTTTGAGTTTTCTGTGATCCGTATTAATTTATCTATCCTGACTATGCAGCCGAGGTTGAAGCTGAAAATATCATGCGTATGAATCTAGCTGAGATCCAAGGTATCCTATCTCGTTCACCCCATTATTGTGCGCTCTTTTCTTCATCCGTTGTATATTTATACTCCGGCTCAGCCAGATTAACCCACTGTTGCAGTTGCTCTTGAAGACAGTGTACCCATGCCTGACATGATGACCCATTTCCTCGAACAAACAGGGAAGCATCAGGCTAAACTGAAAAGGAAGGATGATGAGATAGCTCGCCAGCGGCTCCATGACTCAGAGATTACTCGGTTGAATGTCGAAATCCAGAGGCTTAAAGACCTCCGCAAAACTGAGCTGGACAAGGCAGACTAGGAGTTTGCCGAGGAAAAAGAGCGTTTGATGACTCAAATTTCCAAGGACAAGGATATATTGGAGGAAGCCGATGTAAAACTCACGTCGGTAACCTCCGAATACGAGAAACTCCAAGACAGCAGTGCCAACGTTGATGCCGAGCTCCAGCGTCTCCTTTTCCAAATATCACGTGAGTTTCTTTCTCCTGTTCAACTCTCTTTTTTCTGGATTAATGCGTTTACTCATTTCTCCCTCTACCTTGATCTCATGCAAGTTTCCAGAGGGCAATACTCTTGCTAGTGCTGCCGTAACCCGGTCCCGCGATCAATGTGGTATTCCTACGGGTCTTGGATCCGGGTCAGTCCCGTATAATACGGAGGATCTGCTGGCAAGCCTCACCGCTCGCCTTGAGCTAGTGAAGAACCACGGCGCAGACATTATACCGGCGGCAACGCGGATGTTCAGCTCCCTCTAGCCCAATGAGCCTATTCCCAAAAGAGGTACGGCGTTTGTAGCCAAATTAATGGAGTGTGAGCATCAGCTAAATCTATGGTGAGAATCTGCCGCACGGGCTGGGGCTGACATTGCCATGCAGTTCGTCCTCTCGTGGTATGAAGGAATTGACTTGGGATTGCTTACCCGCATGCGCACCATATCTAAGTGGTTCGAAGATCCGGAGTGCGTCGCGCGCCGCAAAGCTTGTGCTAACAAACTCATTTAGTACTCCTTCTGCCATGCTTGGAACAAAGGGCCGAGCTATCTCGACGTTTTCGATGATGAAGTTGCTTCTAGAGATGAAGAAGAAGAAGAAGGGGGTGAGGGTGAGGCCTCCGATCTTGGCGACGAGGCCGAAGAACCGGAGGATGGTGAGGTTGACCCTGAGGATGAAGCCGAGGCTAGCGCCCCTCCCCCAAATTCCGAAGTACCTCCTTCTTCGGCTGATGATTCGGCTGCTGCACCTGCTCCTTAAAAACACTTGACCATATTTGTTAGATCCCCGGAATGCCGGGCGGAAATGTATCTAAGTACTATGGTTTGGTTGTGCTACAACTTATTGTTTGGAACTAAGTTCTTAATGCTGGATTATCGTGGGCGAAGTCCCGGAGTTTCGTTTTCTTGTTCCTCCAATTTTTGACTCGGCTCGTGTCTACCTTGATTCGGCTTTTTGACTTACGAGTCCGAGGTTCAAAAAATTGATTTAACAATACTTGAAACTTTGAGATTAGCTCAAAATGATCCAGTGTTAGATAAATGCAGTAAACCAAGGGTTAGTCAAAATAACCAATGTCGGCCCACTTAAGTTCTTTTCCTTAGTCGTTTTTCATGTGCTTTGCCATTCCAAACTTGTTCTCTTGCTTTCCATGAAGCCAATTCTTGTTGGACAATAGCAAAGTCGAAGAGTTGGGTTTTTGGTGCTCACACATTACTAACCCGACTAAGATATAAGCAACTTAACCCAACCGACATAAAAATACGAAAACGAGAAAGACAATCATTATGCCAGTCCCCGAGTCTCTGCTTGGGGTGCCAAAGTTTTATTAATAAGCTCATTGTCGACATACATACTGACATATGAGCAGCTCGGATACATCCACCTCTTGGTCAGGTGTAAAAAGGATGAAGTAGTGCTACATTCCACGGTCGCTTAGATTCCTCTCCGGACATGTCCGCCTTGTTCTTCTCCTATGGCTGTGCATCAATAAGAGAGTAGGAATCATTGTGCAAGGCTTTGCTTACAATGAAAGGTCCTTCCCATGGAGGGGATAGCTTATGCATACCAGCAGTGCGCTGTATCAAGCGGAGTACCAGGTCACCTTCCCGAATTACTCAGGGATTTACTTTCCGGCTATGATAGCGTCGGAGATTTTGTTGATATATGGCGGATCTGGATAGTGCCAGTTCTCTCGCTTCTTCCAGCAGATCAACATCATTTTGCCGGGCTTCGCGCACTTCGGCTTTTGTGTATTGGGTGACCCTTGGAAAATCATGCTATATGTCGGCTAGTAATACAGCTTATGCCCCATATACCAGAAAGAATGGCGTATAGCATGTTGATCGATTCGGAGTTGTTCTTAAACACCATAGTACCGCTAGTAGTTCTTCTATCCAGCACCCCGCTGATCTTTGCAGCGGCTCTATGAGCCGGGGGTTTATCCTGGACAGAACTAATCTGTTGGATCTTTCCACTTGCCCGTTCGATGTGGGATGGGCGACTGAGGCGACATCTAGCCGGATCTTCTTTTCTCGACGAACCTCGCAAATGATCCTCAGCGAAATTTGTTCCATTATCAGTTATGATGCTATGGGGATAGCCATATCTCAGGATTATATCCTTGAGGAATCTTACTACTGTTGCCCCATCACATTTCCGAATTGGTTTCACTTCAATCCACTTGGTGAACTTGTTGACCATAACTAGCATATGGGTCATCCCTCCTTTAGCCGGCTTAAATGGCCCTACCATATCTAGGTGCCATACAGCAAATGGCCAGGTAATGGGGATAGTTTTCAGCTTCGACATTGGTAAATGAGTTTTCGTGGCCTATATTTGACAGCCAATACATTTTCTCACGAAATCCTCTACTTGCTCCAAAGCACCTGCCAATAAAATCCATGCCAGAAAGCCTTTTCCACTAACGCCCTTGAGGAGGCATGATGGCCACATTCCCCCTGGTGAATATCTCGGAGTATGTCAAGTCCTTCCTCCGAGTCAACACAACACTGCAGCACCGTTGTCACACTTCTTTTGTATAGTTTGGCATTGATAATAGTATAGGCCGTTGCTCTTCTTTGGATCTGTCGTGAGAGTATCTCATCATCCGACAAAACTCCTCCTTTTAGGAAATCATATGTTGGCCTGGCCCAGGCTGGTATGGCCTGGACGGGAAATGGTTCTTCATCAATTTCCATTGCATCTACTCACATAACCCCTGTCAGGTCTGGCTGATCAGTCCTCGGGTTTGCTGAAGTAGTCCCCGGGTTTGCTGAAGCAGTCCCCGGGTTTGCCGTGGTGCCTCCCCAATCTATCTCCATAGGTGCAGCTCCAGATCCGGAGAGTGTCAGGATATAGATTGAGTCTGACTCAGGCGATGGTGTGATAGATGGTTTTATCAAGTGCTCCAAAGCAACATTCGGCAAGATTGGCTGCCGGGATGAGCCTAACTTGGACAGCGTATTTGCCGCCTCGTTTTCAATCTGAGGTATGCGATGGAATTCACACCCTTCAGAAAATCCACTTATCTTTTGAACATGGAATCTGTATAGGGCCATGTTAGCATCCAAAGCATCCCAGTTTCTAGACACTTGTTGCACCACCAAATCCGAATCTCCAAAGCATTGTATCCAACGTATCCCCACTTCTTTCGCTACCTTGAGACCATGTACCAATGCTTCGTACTCCGCAACATTGTTCGAGGCACTGAAGTGGATTTGAAGGACATATTTCAGTTGATCTTTCTTGGGCGAGGTCAGCACTACTCCGGCGCCCAACCCATCTTTCAGTTTTGATCCATCGAAGTGCATTCGCCAATAATTGGAGTCCGACAAAGGTGGCTCATATTGCATTTCAGCCCAGTCCACGAAGAAATCTGCCACAGCTTACGATTTTATAGCATCTCTTCTGTCAAATTGTGATGCATATGGGCTAACTTAATTGCCCATTTTGCTATCCGGCCACTTGCATCTTTGTTACTCATAATCTCTGATATGGGTGCCTCACATATCACTTTGATGGGATGTTCCTCAAATTAGTGTTTGAGTTTCTTGGCCGACATATATACGCCATAAGCCATCTTTTAGTGAGGGTAATTCTGTTTTGAAGCAGACAATACTTCAATCAGATAACACACCGGCCTTTGCACCGACTTTCCTTCTTCCTCGTGCTCCACTACAATTACTGCACTTACGACTCGGTTGGTCGCGGCTACGTAGAGCAACATTGGCTCCTTGGGTAGTGGTGCTACTAGGATCGGCGTAGTAGATAACATCTTTTTCAATTCTCGAAACGCAATGTCCGCCTGTGGCGTCCATGTGAATGTGTCTGCCTTTTTCATTAACTAGTAGAGGGGCAGGCCTTCTCTCCTAACCGACATACGAACTGGCTTAACGACGCTAGGAAACCAATGAACTTCTGCACATCATTAAGGCATTTTGGCAGTTCCATTCTCTCTATGGCCCATATTTTCGTCGGGTTAGCTTTGATACCTCGGCTAGACACTAGAAAACCGAGTAACTTTCCCGCGGGCACACCAAAGGGGCACTTCTCTGGGTTAAGCTTCATCCGGAACCTTATCAAGTTCGCGAACGTCTATCAGATGTTATCAAGGAGCGTATTGTTTTCCTTAGTCTTTATCACCACATCATCCACGTAAACTTGCATGTTCCGACCTATTTGGTCGTGTAAGCATTTTTGCATGCATCGTTGGTACGTCGCTCCTGCATTACATAGTCCAAATGGCATAGTGCGATAGCAATAAGCCCCGTACGGGGTAATAACGCAGTCTTTATTTGATCATACGGATTCAGAGGTATCTGGTGGAAACCAGAATACGCACCAATGAATGACAATAGTTCACATCTGGTTGTTGAGTCTATGACTTGATCTATTCTAGGGAGTGGGAATGGATCTTTGGGACACGCCTTATTCAGGTTCGTGTAGTCAATGCACATGCGCCATACCACAGCTACGTTCAGATCATATTTCTTCTTTTCCACAAGGGATTAGAGAGCCAATCCGGATAGAGTACTTCAAGATAAACCCGGCTGCTAGGAACCTTGCTATCTCATTGCCAATGACTTTCCTTATATCTTCGGCAAAATGCCAGAGAGGCTGCTTTACCGGCTTAGCCCCGGGTCTTACGTTTAATGAGTGCTCGGCCAACTCCCTCGGCACACCTTGCAGATCTTGAGTGGACCAAGCAAAGATATCCCGATTCTCATGGAGGAAGTTGACGAGCTCGCTTTCCTATTTACTGCTTAACCCGGCACCAATGGTTACGGTGCGCTCTAGGAACTGATCATCGATTGGCACTTTATTTGTGTCCTTGGTTGCTTGGAATGACACGCTTCCGTGCGGGTTGGTTAGAGCCGGCATATGCTGCTGCACGGATTGAGCCAACGCCGCCACTTCTAGTATCTTTTTTTTTCCTGAGCTATCATAAGTGACTCGGCTAAGTTTGATCCGGCTGAGGCACACGATCGAATGCCGGAAGTCCCCTGATATAGTTATCACACCCCTTGGTCCAGGCAGCTTCATCTTAACGTAGCTGATGTGAGTACTTGCCATGAACTTGTTTAGCGCTGGCCTGCTGAGTAACGTGTGATAAGCGCTCTCCAGATTCACCACTTCAAACTCCATATTTTCAGTCCGGCGGTTGTCTCTTGTCGCGAACAACACATCAACCCGGACCTTACCAATTGGCTCACGGGAAATACCTGGTACAATGCCATGAAAAGTGGTCCTCGTTGCTTGCAGCACATTCTCTGTTATTCCCAACTTGTGCATGGTATCCTTGTACATAATGTTGATACTACTGCCATTGTCAATCAGTACCTTGGAAAACCTCACATTGAGATTTGGCTTGATGAACGTTGGATCTAGGACCAATGCATAGGTCACAGGGCTAGGCATGATCTTTGCGTGATCTTTAATACTCCACGTGATTTCTCGATCTGCCCAGGGCATGTATCTCACTACTGTCGGCATTACTGCAAGCTTTTCCGGTCATTTTCTTCCATAGAAATACACAGTAACTTTGATGATGCTCCATGTACTCGTTTCGTCCCTCATTCACGTGGTAACCTTGACCTTGTTACTGGTTGTAGTCTACTTGATGTACCGCATCTCTTCTTTCTAGATTTTCGTACCTCGGAGGAGGTGGTGGCAACATTAGTTGCTATCCATTCCCCCTGTTAGTAATGGTTGACGTGGTGTCTCATTCCTAGGTGCTTCGTTCCGAGGTGCCTGAGCATTCCCCGAACTTCCTTGCTCTAAAATTCTCATCCACTCACATTGCCGGGTTGTATGATTTGTTGGACTGTTCGGACTTGGCGTATGGAATTTGCAAGGTTGATCCAACATAGATTCAAGTGTATACCTTGGCCTATCTTTCCGTTCTTGCCATTGCTTTTTCTGCTCCGGGGTCCAAGGCTTCTTCCCTTCATTTTTCGGTTGCTAGTTTTGTCCTCCCGTTTTTTGGCGCTCGCTGGCGCCAGCATTGGGTTGGTCCCGGTCTATCACTACCACCTGCTACGAGTTATATCTGTAATCCGAACGCTTGTCCCTTCTCTTTCCTCGAAAATCATTCCTCCTTGATGACCCGGAGCCATCTCGGGTGTAATATTCCTCGTTTGCCTCGCTTGACATTAGCCGCGGTTGCGTTGGATCTCCCAAGGCATACGAATCCGCGATCTGGATCGTCTCAGCCAAAGTGGTTGGCATATCTCGTTGCAACCTCTGCCACAACATACTCCCATATCTGCATCCCTAGACGAACCACACAATAGCTTGTGATTCAATTACTCCCTCTCACGAGTTACGCACGTTGCACCACCGAGTCAAGAAATCCCGGTCTGGCTCATTCGGTCTTTGCCGGCATAGCGCTAGAGTCTGTGGCCTGTTTGGCCTCTTGTAGGTGCTCGAAAAGTTGCTAACGTACAACTCCTCAAAATCCAGCCAATAGTTAACACTTCCTGGTGGCAAATTGTTCAGCCAAACTCTCGCTGGTCCTTCCAACATTTGTGGTACATATCTCACTGCCCATCTGAAATTCCTTGTTCGGTCTTGACCATTGTCACATAATCAATCAGCCAATCTTCTGGCCTAGTACTACCATCATAAGTTCTGGTTCCTCTGGCCAGCTGAAATTTCGGCACTGGTGGATCTTTCATGATCCGGGGCCCAAAGCATGCGGGACCCGGTGGACCTTGTACCTCGATTAGCTCCAACCTATAAATTCTATCCAGTTTCAGCCTTGCATCATCTGGCTGCAAGTTCCTGCTTCCTAGCCTTGACCCAATTATGTGGTGATCCGGTCTGGGGTGTACGTCGTTGATCATAGCCGAATAACCATCATTGTATCTTTCCTGATCTGGGCAAGCTTTGTTGTTGTGCTGCTTGTCCTGCACTTCCCTCTTGCCGAGGTGCGCGTTGCTGCTGCTACCGAGGTACATTTTGCCCCGTTCCCACTGGATCACGCTGTCCGGCATTGCCGTTGGCAGCATTCCTCTGACCGGCATTGCCTTGGTTGTGGTTACCTCGTCCAGCCACACCTCGGCTGGTACTGTGCCGATCTTCATCAACTTGCACTGCTTTGCCTTTTCCAGCCCTCACTGGATCATAGGGAACCATTTGTTTGTCTCTTCTCCCGGAGTTCACTACTTCTTCTCTCCTAGGATTATGACTTGGAGATGATGTGGCTCCCCTAGATCTTGCCGGGTTATTCCTAGCTGAATGAACCACATGTGATGCCCCCGCTGGTACCGGGTTTGCCTTGTTCATTTCCTCATTTTGCTGGCAAGCGACTCTCAGCAAGTGGTTCACCCTTTCTTGTTGCCTTTGCCGGGCCTCCCCGGTTCTTCTAACTCGGACACGGCCGTATTTGCTGCCCTGAGGTTCTTTGCCAGGGTACTGTACCTCTCCAGCCCTCCTATCGTGGCTGTCTGACCCAGCCTAGGCTCGTATTCCTTGTCAATCTCAGTAATCAGGCTCCTACCTCGGATTTTCACTCCATTTATGCGGTTTGCCTTTGCATATTCTCTCAAAGTAATGTTCAAGGACTGTTGCAGATGTGCTACCTTCTTTGCCCCAGCTAACATTTTTCGCCTAGTTTCTTCCAAACTAGCTTGCGCCTGAGCCAGATCTACCACAGGTGCTATCAGCGTTGCTATGTTATCTATTGCTTGTTGGAGCACATTCTCTAGCCTTTCTAGTGGGGGGAACCTAGACCTGGTCTACTTCGGCGTGACCTCCGGCTCTGGCGCCGGGCCCTTGCTCGCTTCCGCGTCTGGCATGGTCATCAGGACCTCAACGCTACTGGTGGGGCGAGTGATACGCACACCACGAGCTACGCTGAGAGGTGGTTCGCCTCCCTCGACGATGTGCCGCAGATGAACGTAGGACTCATCCATGCTGACGTAGATCTTGTGCGTGCCAAGCTTGACGAAGACACCGTTGCGTGGAGGGGGTGCCTGTTGAAGCTCCCTGCGTTGTCATTAACGTAGTCCAGCGCTCCAAAGCGCTGAACCAGGCCGGAGACAACGCGCTCGCCGATGCTGAAGATGCTTCCCGTCCGGATTTTCACCCCTGCTAGCACCGCTAGCCCCACGGTGGGCGCAAATAGTCGTGGTGGTGGCACAGCAGATGCCATGGATAGGCTAAAGATGGGGCCAATGTGTGCTAGGGGAATCCAGGGAGGGAGAACATGGTGATTCCACGCACAGATGTTCTTATTTTCTCTCTATCAATGGTGTTTACAGATGCTCTTCAAGGTATTGGTGAGAAGGAGATAATGTCTCTTACTCCCCACAAACTAGCCCTAGAGTCCTACCTTAGATAGAGAAAATGATCGATCCCCTTCTATGGAGGCCCCGGTGCTCCTTATATAGGGGAGCCCGGGTTACAAAGTTAGGGCACATGTGGCAGCATATTCTTTGAATATGCCCCTCGACTAAAGCTAGACCCTTCTTTATTCTCTTTAACGGCTTGTCTGGGCTTTGGACGTAACCCGCAATGTAATCCTCGTCTTTATGCGTCACCAGACACGGGCTACGTTAGCCGGTATTGCTCGCATCATCTTGGTCACCCCTGACCCGCTGGTCCTCCTCTTTTCTTTGCTCCACTCATGCTACAGCTAATAAAGCCACCTTTTGACCAGCGGGAGATTCCTTCCTTCTATCAGAAGCCATATGATAGTCCGGCTTGCACATGGCTAATCCGGCAACGAATGTACCTGCACAACAGATAGACAAACATGGCCGGCATATATTTTATGCCGGCCGGGCTACGGCTAAGGGGATGCTCCACGGGTCGAGTCACTCCGTGGTTCAGCCTGCCTTGAGGTGACCCGGTCATCACTTGCTCTGACCGCGCCGTACCCCGGCTAACTCGGCCTTTATACCCCGGTGTTACCCTACCCGGGGGTATCCCCCCAACACACCTCCACGATCAGATCGCAAGGCCTTTATTTTCTTGCCATGTTGATTCTCTACCTCACTCTAAAACTCTTTGAACTTTTCAAAAGTTTTAGATTTATGCTTCATCAAATAGACATAGCCATATCTAGTGAAATCATCAGTGAAAGTAATGAAGTAGTGATATCCACCTCTGGCTGTTGAGCTCATTGGTCCACATACATCAGTATGTATGAGTTCCAAAAAGTTTGTCGCTCTCTCGGGAAAACCCGTAAAAGTCATCTTGGTCATCTTTCCAAGTAAACAAGCTTGACATGTCTCATATGATTCAAAATCAAACGAAGTTATAAGACCATCACCATGGAGCTTCTTAATGCGCTTTTCACTTATATGCCCCAAACGACAATGCCATAAATAGGTAGGACTCAAATCATTAGGCCAAAGCCTTTTAGCACTAACATTGTAAACAGATGCATCATCAAGATTTAAAATAAATAACCCATTCACAATGGGAGCATTAGCCATAAACATAGCATTCTTAGAGATTACACAACCATTGTTTTTACTCGCAAATGAATAACCATCCCTCATCAAACATGAAGGTGATAAAATGTTTTGACCCATACTAGGAATGTAATAAAAATTAATTAACTCCATAATAAATCCTGAAGGAAGGTGAAGCTGCATGACACCGACAAACAATGCAGTAACCCTTGCTTTATTTCCGATGCAAAAATCCACTTCGCCTTTTTGTACTTCTCTAGTCCTTATTAGCCCCTGCATCGAATTTCAAATATGAACAACCGATCCGGTATAAAATACCCAAGAGTTAACATAAGAATCTGTGAGAAAAATGTCCATGGCATTTTCAAAAAGCGTACTTGAGTGGGAAGTACTCTTACTTCCACTCTTCTTCAAAGAAGCCTGATACTTGCTGTAGTTTCTCTTCCAATGGCCACGTTCATGACAAAAGAAACACTCAGTGTCTTCTGCAGGTCCAGCCTTTTGCTTGGGTGCAGGCTTTGGCTTAGGGATCGTATCCTTAGCCTTGCCCTTCTTGTTCTTCCAAGAAGTGCCCTTTATCTTGAAGCTAGGCTTGTTCTGCACAGCCATCACATGGCTATGCCTTGCACACTTCTTAATGTCATAGTCTGCTCTTTTTAGCATCCCACATAACTCATTAAGGCCCTTATCCACCCCATGCATATGGTAGTTCGAAATGAAATGCCCATAGCTAGATGGAAGAGACGCCAAAATGAAATAAATAGCCAACTCTTGGCCTAATGGAAAACCAAGCTTTTCCAAAGCCTGACTGTAACCAACCATTTTGATCACATGGGTGATGACCACAAGTATAGGGGGTGTATCGCAGTATTTTCGAGGGAAGTGAAACCCAATTTATTGATTCGACACAAGGGGAGCCATAAAATATTTATAAGCCTTAACAACTGAGTTGTCAATTCAGCTGCACCTGGAAACAATCTTGCTCACAGTAGTTTATCAGTAGCAACAGTTCTGTAGTAGGAATAGTAAAGCAGCAACAGCAGTAAAGTAAAGACAGCAGTAACAATAGCAGTAAACAGTAGGATTCGAGTGCGGTAGGCATAGGGATGGATGGACGGACGTTGCATGGACAAGACAATTCACACAGTAGTTAGAACATAGGGCAATTGCAGATAAATAAGATAAAGCATCGAAGTACTAGATAATCCTAGGCATGTGTTCCATATATAGTCATACGTGCTCGCAATGAGAACTTGCACAACATCTTTTGTCCTATCAGCCTATTTGCAGCGGGGCCTCAAGGGAACTACTGGCAATTAAGGTGCTCCTTTTAATAGAGCACCGGAGCAAAGCATTAACACTCCGTGAACAAATGTGATCCTCACATTAAAGCCATTCCCTCCGGTTATCCCGATTTCTATCACTTTGGGGCCATTGGTTCCGGACAACAACGTGTGTATACAACTTGTAGGTAAGACCATAAACAATACTATCATAATGATTCAATAACATGTTCAGATCTGAAATCATGGCACTCGGGCCCTAGTGACAAGCATTAAGCATAACAAGTCGCAACAAAGTCATAAAGCACTAATAAAAGATACTAGGCACCATGCCCTAACAATCTGATGCCATTACATGAACGATCTCATCCAATCCCTACCATCCCCATAGCCTATAGCGGGTTTACTCACTCATAGATGGGGGAAACATGGATGGTCGATGGAGAAGCGATGGTGATGATGATGGCGATGATCTCCTCCAATTCCCCATCCCGGTAGGGTGCCAGAATGGAGTTTCTGGTGCTGTTTCGTGGAATCTGGTGGTGGCGGCGGAGCGGAACTCCTTCTGGAAAAACGTCGAACCCCCCTGAGTTTTTAGGTCAGAAGGCATCTTATAGGCGAAGAGGCAGACCGAGGGGGTGCCTGGGGCGGCCAGACCACCCCCTGGCGCGGCCAGGCCCAGCCCGCGCGGCCAGGTGGTGTGGTTGGGCCCTAGCCCCACTCCGTCTCATATTCTGGCTCCGGGAGTCTTCTGGTGAAATAGGAGTTTTGGCTTTTGTCCCGTCCAATTCCGAGAATATTCATTTTCTGACTTTCCTGGAACCAAAAACAGCAGAAAACAGGCAGGTGGCACTGTGGCTCTTGTTGATAGGTTAGTCCAAGAAATCATATGAAAAGTACTCCAAAGTTGGAACAAAACACAAGAAACTGGATAAAACTAAGCATGGAACATCAAAAATTATAGATACATTTGCAATGTATCAACATCCCCAAGCTTAACTCCTGCTCGTCCTCGAGTAGGTAAGTGATAAAAAGAAAGAATAATTTTTGAGGTGACATGCACCATCATAAACTTGATCAAAGTATTTGTAGAACATTGATAGCTGGGATCATAGTACTTCAATCATAACATGAAAGACAAAGTTCTAGCAATAAGACAAAGAAACTATGGTGCAACATGAAAAGGCACAAACAAAAGATTCATGAATAACAATGTTTTGCAAGACGTTTGTTTGTTTCACATAAAGAAAACATAGCATAATGGCATTCAGCTTGTCCCTCATAGAGTAGCAAGTAATCTTATAGTCAAACCATAGCCTTATGATGTTGGGTAGTAGCGGCAAAACCTGGTCTTCACCCTAAAACTAAGCACACCTTAATACAGGAACCACCAAGAAATACCGGAGAATCACCTAAAGGAACACACAGAGCTAGGACTCGTTGTTCACTGCGTGCAAATGCAGGTGGACGAGCCCATGTAGAGCACCGACGCAGCGATGAACTACAACAATGGCAGGACAATGCTCTGCCTACGTGGCAGGCGGGGCATGGTAGAGGTGGTGATTGTGTATGGCGCAACATCATTCAAGGAAGAGGCCGGGGTCGGCGATGTGCTGGGGGAGGGGCATGAGGATGGACGGCGCCTGCGAGGAGAAACGAGGAGAGGGGTACTCGAGGTGTTGTGACAGAGAGGGAGGCGACAGAGGCCACACGGAGAAGAAGGAAGATGGAAGTGACTGGAGCTAAGAGGGAGGAAGGCAGCATGTGCGCGGGACGGAGAAGAGGGCAGCAAGGAGGATCGTTGTTGGCGGATGAAGGCGACAGCAGTGACCGAGTGGTAGAGGGAGTGCTCACGAGCAGAGGGAGATGGGGATCGTGTGGGGGTTGGTGGTGATCGCATGCGCGCAACATGGCGGTGTGTCACGTGCGTGTGCGTCGTGTATGGTGTTGCCTCTATGTGCGGTATAGAGTGTGGTTCAGGGTGTGGCATGAGTGTGTTGGGGTGTGTTGTGTCTCTCTACATGTGTGACCAAGCGGGTGGGTGTGTATCGGGTCAGGTTAGTTAGGTGGGGTGCGTGTGTGGTGCAGCGGTGTGTGTGTGCGCTTCCGGTGGTAGGTGCTCTGTGTGTGTGGGATGCTAGGTTAGGGTTATGTTTAGGTTAGGGCTTTGGTAGTAGGTGGCCTCCGGTTGGGCCACTTGGGCCTGGCCGATGGCGGCCTCCCCTAGAAGTAAATTTTTATTTATTTTTTTATTTCAAAATACTTTTCGTAAATAGTTTTTAGACAAACAAAAGGTCAAGGAGGACTGGGGTTTCAATTTGAAATTAAAGGAGGGGACTAATGTAGAAACCAAAATAGGATTTTAGTGAAAATACTTTTAGGGACAAATATATGCATGATGATACACAAAAGAATATAACAAGCAATTTCTAAGGAGTAATGTTGTAATGCCCAATCAAGTCTCAAAGGAGTCAAGATGATTAGTATATGCATGTATTGCTTTCTCGGTGTTTGTCAATTGCCCCGCTGTAATTTGTTCACCCAGCATGTTTTCTATCTTAAGGAGAGCCACCTCTAGTGAACTATGGATCCCGGTCCTTATCTTTACATACAATCTACAATCCTTTACTGCTTTGTGTTTACTTTTCTACAAACTTTTACTTATTTCCATTCGAGACGTTTAATCCTTTGTTTTTCGCAAAACACGGTGAGATTGACAACCTCATCGCAAGTTGGGGACAAAGTTCTGTGGTTGTGTTGTGCAGGTCTCCACGTTGCTACTAGCACCGGTAGTGCGCCCTGCCAAAGCTCAGCTAGTAACACCTTTGGGGTGTTTCCTTGCTCCTACTGGTTCGATTAAACCTTGGTTTCATAACTGAGGGAAAACTTGCTGTTGTGCTCATTATACCTTCCTCTTGGGGTTCCCAACGAGCTCTACGTCGATCGTCGAGCGCATCAAGACGTTTTCTGGCGCCGTTGCCGGGGAGTCAAGGACATCTTCACAAGGGGAGTCCCTCATAAACAATCTCTTTACTTTCTTGTTTTTGTTTTGCTTAGTTTCTTTTTGCTTTGTTTGCTTGTTTTGTTCTTCAAAAACACAAAAAAAATAGTTTTACTAGTTTGCTTTCTTATTGGAAAAACACAAAAAAATTAGTTCCTTTCTTAAGTTGCCTTTATGACTAGCTCTGCTCCAATCACTATTTCATTATGGATAGCTCACTCATTTTCCTATTTGGGAACAGTTTTATGACTTCTAAGTTAATAGATGAACCACCGCCTGCTAGAACCTCCATGGAAGAAGAAATTGCTGAACCTGAAAGCTCATTAGATGAAAAAGAGGAGGAGAGTGATTGACAAAAGGAGGAAGAATGGATCTATCCATGCCTACCTTCTAATGAGAGTAACTCTTTATCCCTTACATTATTTGATTGTCCCCCATGCTTATCAAAGGAGGGTGAATGTTATGTTCCCGAGGATTCCTTTGAAAATGTTTATAATAAATCTATAGTGCTTGTAGATCATGAAAAGCATGCCTTATGTGATAGTTATATTGTTGAGTTTATTCATGAGGCTACTGAAAATTATTATGAGAGAGGAAAATATGGTTGTAGAAGTTTTTATGGTAATGCAACAGCTCTCTATGTGCTGAAAGTTTTGAAGTTACTTTTGCTTTATCTTCCTATGCCTGTCACTTTGTTCTTTGTGAATTTATTTGCATACAAGATTCCTATGCATAGGAAGTGGGTTAGACTTAAATGTGTTCTGAATTTGCTTATTGATGCTCTCTTTTACTTCAATTCATATTTCCTATAAGAGCATCTTCTCAAATTTTCATGCCTAACTTAAAGGCGTTAAAGAAAAGTACTTGTTGGGAGATAACTCAAGAGTTTTAGATGAGTCTTGGAAGTTATTACCTCTGTAATAACCGCTCCTTATCCTTTTTATTTGCTTTTTGTGCCAAGAGTAACCTCTAATGAGAGTGAAGTAATGATTGGGAAAGCTGATGTTCCGAAACAGATTTCTGTGCTTCACCGTAAAAATTCCTGAGAGAGATCTGTACGTCGGATTGAGCTGTAATGTTTTGTGCTTCTGCCCCAGGTTGTTATCTAACTTTCGTTAGTTCAACACTTTTTTATTTGAGCAACAGAAGGTCTTCGAAAAAATTCGTCTTTACCTGCTGGTCTGTTTTGACAGATTTCTGCCATTTTCTGCATTTGCTTCTTGTTGGTTCCTTCTTGAGTTCTTTTGGAGAATTGAGATTTTTTAGAGAAGTGCTATAGTAGCTAGTGTTCTAATGGAAGTTTATTTGGTGTTAGAACTGAACCTTAAGACTTATTTATCTTGAGTGCACTAATGTTGCTAATAAAGATTGTGTGAAGTTTTGTATGAAGGAAAATTTTCAGGTGTATGGAACGAATGAGTAATGAGATGAAGGATGGACTAAACCCAAGCTTGAGGATGCCACGCGTGTCACCCCAAGAAATATCCAAGAAGTACAAGAGGCAAAGCTTGGGGATGCCCAAGGCATCCCCTTCTTCATCAATAAAAATCCCAGGTTTCTTCCAAACGCTTCATTTTTATTGTTTCATGCACAGTTGTGTTTTTCTTGGAGCGTCTTATTTTTTGTGTTCGTTTTGGTTTTTACTTTGCTTGGTTTGCTTAGTTTTCTGAATAAATTGGTTGGACCCCCTCTTTCATACATTGGTTTGCAATTAGTTTGGTTTGGTTTGGAAAAGAGTAGGAAAGTTCATGCTTATGTGGTAAAAAGAGCTTGTTTTTGACTGTGGCTATGCTTTGTCATGCCATGCTTGATATTGTTTTGGCTTTATGCTTAGTATTCTTTGCTGTAGCATGACTTGTTATAAACAATTGAGATTTCTTAATGTGCCTTGGATGAATCATGCGTTGTTTTAGCATATTAAAGCATAGTATAGTGGTATTCTCCTTTGATGCTTTATTTGGGTTGACTTGGCACATGCTCACACCATGTTATGACTGTCACAAGTCACCATAGCCTTTATGATCCTTTAGTTTTCAACTTGTAGTATCACTTTATGCTTTGATCAATGATGTTTTGTCGCTCTGCATGATTATGGCCATTATTGCTCTCTTAGTTTGTCGCTCCCAGTCTTCTGCTAGCCTCCACCACCAAGTATGAGTTCTACTCATGCATCCAACTCCCTAAACCAAGTTTTTCCAAAGAGTCCACCATACCTACCTACTAGCTTATGCTATTCCAAGTATATTCATGATTTTGTCTACCTTTCACTTGTTGTGAGAAAACTAGTGATTAAAGCTCTCACGAACTTGATGGCACACTTTAGTTTTCTTGCCCTTAATAAACTTGAACCATTGGTTCCTTCTTTGTTGCGTATATGCTTGCGCTTTATAAGTTGAAATTAGCAGAACCATGTATCATGGGGAACGCTTTCAACATTGCACTTGTACTTTGTACCCCGTTGATATCATGTTCTTTTGCTTACAGATCCCGCGGTGTGAAATAAAAGAGGAACTTGTAAGATCATGGAGTTTGTATGTGTGTTAGAGAAACGCCTGGGCCGCTAGCCTAAGCCATGCCTAATCATGGTGGAAACTTGAAGCATCACCATAATGAGCACTCTATGAAGCATCCTCAATAAAAACCTATGCAAATAGCAAATAAAAAGATCGCTGAGATGCTCATTGTCTGCTTGCCTTGTCATTTTGATTATGGGAAAGCTCCCGTATCATGTGCAAGGGGTACCCCGTTGGCGGTTCTTAATGATACACATATACTTACAATGACAAGAGCTTACTCATGACTGAAGTTGAGTAGCATGAGGATCGGTCTTTGTAAGTAAGGGGCATGAGATTTTGGTTTATAACTTGTCAAGCATATCCTCTTAGTTGTGTCACTTTAACCTTAACCACCTTCAAGATGCTTATGATAGGGGCAATGAGAGCTGAAAGCTATAAGTGCCATAATTTTTGGAAGCTCTTTATGAGACTTGAATCCCTACTTCCTTTTACGAAAGGCCTTTCTTCCACCATTATATTTATTATCCACCTTCTATCTTTATGCACTACTTTGAGAGCATAGTGGCCATTCTTAGTTCTATGTGCATTGTCCCAAGACTAGTTGATTGATGCATAACTTGTTATTGCTTGTTTGAAACTATTGTATCTAGTCACTCTTATAAACTTTGAAGGTGTCCTTTACATTTATATTTGCTACTCTATTGAGGGACAAGCTGAATACTATTATGCTATGTTTTCTTTATGTGAAACAAAAAAAACATCTTGCAAAGCTTGTTATTCATGAATCTTTTGTTTGTGCCTTTTCATGTTGCATCATAGTCTCTTTGCCTATTGCTAGAACTTTGTCTTTCATGTTATGATTGAAGTACTATGATCCCAGCTTTGAGTGTTTTGCAAATACTTTGATCAAGTCTTTGATGGTGCATGTCACCTCAAAAATTATTCTTTCTTTTTATCACTTACCTACTCGAGGACGAGCAGGAGTTAAGCTTGGGGATGTTGATACATTGCAAATGTATCTATAATTTTTGATGTTCCATGCTTGGTTTTATCCACTTGCTTGTGTTATGTTCCAACTTTGGAGTACTTTTCATATGATTTCTTGGACTAACCTATTAACAAGAGCCATAGTGCCAGCTGCCTGTTTTCTGCTGTTTTTTGTACCAGGAAAGTCAGAAAATGAATATTCTCGGAATTGGACGGGACAAAAGCCAAAGTGCCTATTTTTCCAGAAGGGATCAAGTGCCAAAATACGAGACGGATAAGGGCCAGGGAGCCACCACACCACCTGGCCGCGCGGCCAGGCCTGGCCCGCGCCAGGGGGTGGTGTGGCCGCTCCCGGCACCCCCTCGGCCTCTCCTTCCGCCTATAAGTTGCCCTCGGGACGAAAACCCTAAGTACCCGATCAAAAATCCACGAAAGAGTCTGTAGCCGCCGTCATCTCCATCCCTAGATTGGGAGGGATCTGAAGCTCTTCCCGGCACCCTGCCGGAGAGGGGAATTCACCGTGGAAGCCTTCTTCATCACCATGCAAGCCTCTGGTGTGGTGCGTGAGTAGTTCATCCTTGGACTACGGATCCATGTAGTAGCTAGATGGCTGGTTTCTCCTCCTTTGTGCTTTCATGTTTAGATCTTGTGAGCTCCGTTCATGATCAAGATCATCTATTTGTAATCCATACATGTTGTGTTTGTAGGGATCCGATGGATATTGAGATGCTATTTCAGATTGATTATTGATTCTATCATGTCTTTGTTATTTGAGATCTTGCATGCTTTCCGTTGTTAGTAGCTATCTTGGCCAAGTAGATGCTAGCAACTCCAAGAGTTACTATTTATGCTCGATAGTGGGTTCATGCCTTTGGTAATCTGGGGAAGTGACATAAATCTCTAAGGTACTAGATGTGCTGTTGCTACTAGGGAGAAAACAACAATCCTTTGTTCATAGAACAATCGTATTGTTTACTTTACACGCAGTTCGTAAAGCAATAATCTGTTGCTTACAACTTAATACTGGAGGGGGTTCGGATGATAACCTGAAGGTGGATTATTAGTCATAGATGCAGTTGGATGGCAGTCTATGTATTATGTTGTAATGCCCAATCAAGTCTCAAAGGAGTCAAGATGATTAGTATATGCATGTATTGCTTTCTCGGTGTTTGTCAATTGCCCCGCTGTAATTTGTTCACCCAGCATGTTTTCTATCTTAAGGAGAGTCACCTCTAGTGAACTATGGATCCCGGTCCTTGTCTTTTACATACAATCTACAATCCTTTACTGCTTTGTGTTTACTTTTCTGCAAACTTTTACTTATTTCCATTCGATACGTTTAATCCTTTGTTTTCCGCAAAACACGGTGAGATTGACAACCTCATCGCAAGTTGGGGACAAAGTTCTGTGGTTGTGTTGTGCAGGTCTCCACTTGCTACTAGCACCGGTAGTGCGCCCTGCCAAAGCTCAGCTAGTAACACCTTTGGGGTGTTTCCTTGCTAGGTGGTTCGATTAAACCTTAGTTTCATAACTGAGGGAAAACTTGCTGCTGTGCTCATCATACCTTCCTCTTGGGGTTCCCAACGAGCTCTACGTTGATCGTCGAGCGCATCAGGGCTCGATGCGGAAAACTTAAATAAATTGTTATATGGGTCGTTTTGTGGTATCTAAAAAGGCCATTTTTTGGCCGCGATACCGCATATCGGCCCCAAATTTTGCGGTATCGCCTATATGCGGTATTGCTAGAGATGCTCTAAGGGCATCTCCACCGGGCCAACCCAAACGCGTGCTCGAAACCGTCTATTTCTATCCGTTTGGGTCGGCCCACGGTCAATTTGAGGTCGCGGTCCAGCCTATCCGGACGACCACGCCCAGCGACGCGACCCAAATGTCCACTGGCCATGTTGGTTTTTTTAAATTCAAACCGGCACGATTCGCGCGTAAAATAATCTGGCAAAGTTCATTCATAATTAAACAAAATATATTACATTCAAAAAGATAAAAAGACTGGCCCCAGCCCTAGCCCTAGCACCTGACGATCTTCTCCCCACCGCCGCTGCATCCGTCTATGGATCGAGGTCGATGTACTCTGGCAGCATCCAGAGATGTGGCGGCAGCATACCCAGAGCCGGCGCCGGCGCAGGAGGTGTCGGGTGGTCGATCACCTGGCCTGGCCATGACGGCCACGGGTCCGTTTCTGCCGGCGCGGGCTGATCGTACCACCTAGGCGTAGGTGGGGCAGACCACTGCGACACCGGCGGAGCAACCCATGGCTGCAGCTGCTGTGGTGGAGGTGGTGGTGATGTCTACGCACTTCTATTCTTGTAGACAGTTGTTGGCCTCCAAGTGCAGAGGTTTGTAGAACAGCAGCAAGTTTTCCCTTAAGTGGATCACCCAAGGTTTATCAAACTCAGGGAGGAAGTGGTCAAAGGTATCCCCTCTCAAGCAACCCTGCAATCAAGATACAAGAAATCTCTTGTGTCCCCAACACACCCAATACACTTGTCAGGTGTATAGGTGCACTAGTTCGGCGAAGAGATAGTGAAATACTGGTGGTATGGATAATTATAAGTGGTAACGGTGATAGAAAATAGCTTGATGGCATGGAAAAGACTAAAGTAAAACTGAAATAAAGATGGAAGCAAGCAAACATGTAACATATCTAATTGCAAACGGTGTATCAATGCTTAGAAACAAGGCCTAGGGATCATACTTTCTGTTGGGTCCGCAGCATAGAAAACAAAAATTTCGTACGATGTGAACTACACGCCAAGATCTATCTACTAGGTACAAAGCAACGGGTGGACATACATCCAACGAGAACTTACCCTCGTAGACAACGAGCTTTGTTAATGAGTAGGAACTCGTGGTTGATGTAGTCGTACACTTTCCTATCTCAAGATTGTGATGAAGTCCAGCAGGTCCGGCTCTAGCACGTCCATCAGATCCAGCTCCGGCACCACCAAGTCTAGCACCGCAAAGCAGCGGTGCATCCGTGATCGCACACACGTCCGGTACCCCGACAACCTCCGTCCCTCGCTCCAGCAAAGAAGCGGAGGCAGCAACTCCTTTCTAGATAAAGCCACCAGGAACATGTATCTCGCTAATCCGAGACCATGGGGGAATAATACTAGAGGGGGAGAGAGATCCTTCACAAGGAGGTGTGAGGAAGAAGGGGAGTGAGGGGGCCTTTTATAGGAGGAGGGGGGTGCCCCTCTCTCCATGGCCGGCGCATGGGGGGTGACTCCTCACCTCCCCCATTCATGTGGTGCTAACCCCTCCAAATTAAAATGCCCCTTCACATTCTCTTTTAAAGTCTCCACTTTAAATGCATTAAATTTCTCCAAATTTAATGCTCTCTCATTTAATA
Source organism: Avena eriantha (assembly GCA_910589775.1). Taxonomy (NCBI): domain Eukaryota; kingdom Viridiplantae; phylum Streptophyta; class Magnoliopsida; order Poales; family Poaceae; genus Avena; species Avena eriantha. The sequence continues at coordinate 170,400,594 of OU342742.1, read as the reverse complement.
AAACTCTTTTATTGTTTTTATTCAGAATTTTGTTAATTACTTTAATTAACAAACATTCACATAAAACCCCCTGCAACATTTCAATATTACATGTAGAACCAATTTCAGCAATTTCACCCGAAATAGTTTCGGTGTCTATTGAAATAATTCCAGGGCTTTCTTAAATCTTTATCTGAAACATATTTGCTCCAAATGGTGTCGGTATCCCTTAAGTGTGTCACTCTACGGTTCGCGAATAATGCAGACATGATCGAGACCCCTCTCTGATCAATAATCAGCAGCGGGACCTAGAGATCCATACTGACTCCTACACATTCAACGATGACTTCTGTGATCGTGAGAACCTTTAACGCTAGTAACTAAATCCCTTTGTCTCGCGATATATTACATGTCCGAGATTCGATCATCGGTATCTCCATACCTAGTTTGATCTCGTTACCGACATGCACTCTTTTCTCGTTCCCGTGATATAACATTCTAGTGATCACATCACTTGCTTGCAAGCTATTTCAATGTGATATCACCGAGAGGGCCCAGAGTATATCTATCCGTCATCGGGATTGACAAATTCCACTCGTGATCCATGAGCCTCAACATAACACCTTTGTAGCACTGAACCCATCTTTATAGTCACCCTGTTACGGTGTGACGTTTGATGTTATCAAGATACTCTTCCGGTGTTAGCAATTAACATGATCTCATGGTCTAAGGATAAAGATTACTTCGTATGATGTTATAGCAATATAAACATAATGACTTTGATCGTAAGCTATACTTAGGATGAATGTTCATCACATCATTCCACCAATGGTGTTACCTTGTTATTAACAACATTCAATGTCCATGATCAGGAAACCTTGATCATCTTGTTAATCAACAAGCTAGTCTATAAGAGAGGCATAACTAGGAACCCTTTTTGTTTATTAAACACACATGTATTGATGTTTCCGATCAATAAAATTCTAGCATGTAAAATAAACAGTTATCATAAACATGGAATAAGATAATAACCACTTTATTATTGCCTCTCGGGCATATTCCCTTCAGTCTCCCACTTGCACTAGAGTCAACAATCTAGTTTGAAAAACTTTGCGTATTGAACACCTATGGCTTTCTGGTGTTGCATATACGCAATTGCTAGTGGTTAACATAATCTCCGGATCTGACAGTTTCAGTTCCGTGTGTATTTGCATGTCTTTGCGTCTCTACGCATCACTCATTCTCAAATGAGATGGCATTGTATAAATTTGGTCCTTTGGTGAGACCTTTAGTTCACTCGGCTCAAAATATGTTGATATTATTGTCACACAATATATCTTCATAGTATCAGCCCACTTTGAACCACACATAGTTTGATAACAAACTACTTAACACAAATGCCCTCCTTTGCTGCTACTATAGCAGTTATATACTTAGCCTTTTGTTGTAGTATCCGTCACAATATCTTACTTTGGAACTCATCCAAATCCATCATGGAACATCCTTTCCATTATATTGTGCCACCCATAGTCTCAATTGAGATAAATTTAATTTGTATCTTGTGACAAAACTAGTATCAATGTAACACTTTACAATGAACTACCTTTAACTATTTGTCACTTATACATGATATATTCTTAGTTCTTCCAAAGCTCACAAGAATATCTTTACTATTGTCCAATGATCATCTTATGAATCATTCTGGTATATGCTCATAACATTTAGAGCATAGGACATTCTGGATATATACATATCATGGTACATCGATCAAAATCTTCATGTGATTTTACTCACCAAGTGTCGAAACACTTGAATCTTGATACAATTCTTTCCATGCAGCAAGAACCTTTCTTGTTGTTTCCATATTGAACTCTTTCAATATCTCATATATGTATGTCTGGCACAACCATATATGCGCCTTAATCTATCCATATAGATATTGATTCCAAATATTCCTGGTTTGCCCAAGTCTTTCATCGAAATCTTATTTTAATGAAATTCTTAACTTGTGTCAATACAAGATACATCATTTCCAATCAACAATATGTCCTCTACATAATGTATTAGAAATATGTCTCAGTGCTCCCACTTAATTTCTTGCAAATGCAAGCATCTTCATCATCTCCGATGAATTTAAACTCTTTTAACAGTTTCATCATGGTGAAGATTCCAACTCCGCTATGCTTACTTCAACTATTGAAGTTTACATGCCCTTTTAGCACCCTTTGAATTAACAAAACCCTTCGGACCATGTCATGTACATGTCCTACGTTACCATTCTATTAGAAGAACCTTGTTTTGTTTATTCAACTACCATATACCAAATTATATGTAGTGGTTGCTACATTAATCCGTCAAGACTATATATATCGCTATGAAAGATCATATCTTGTCATAGTCAACTCCTTGAACATTGCCGTAAACTTCTTTCCGACATGTCGACTATTTCATGGATGTTAAACATCCATGTCTATTTCTTTGTAGATCCAAACACGACCGATAGGCTTCACGCCTTCCGGAGGGTCTTCCAAGTTCAGAAACTTGATTTCTCGTGTATGGATACTATCACGGATTCTATGACTTCTAGTCATTTTATGGAGTCAGGGCCCATCATCGCTTCTTTGCATGTAGTCAGTTCATCATTGTAAAAACAATAACGACTTGCTTATCAAATCTTACTATTTGATTCTTACCAACCCACATGGTTCAATAGGAACTCTAATCTCCGAGATCACACCTTTTTTAATCACGAGAGCCATGAGCATTATGGCCGCCACCGGGACACTTTTCGGCGCTGCGCTACTTAGCACATATAGCTAAGGTTCAACAACCTTATCAAAGTTCTATTGTGCTCCCACTTAACTTTTCACGAAAAGTTCCTTCTCAAGAAACTTGACGTTCTAAGTGACAAACTCTTTTGTCCTCGGTGTGATGGAGAAATTCCCAACAAATTCTTTGGGATAACCTACAAAGACGTGCTTATCCGACTTTGGTTGTAAACATTTTACTTATGCATAGCATACCAAAATTTAAGAAAAGACAATTCGGGTTTTATCCCAAACCATAACTCATATGGTGTCATTTCAACGGATCACGATGGTGCTCTTTTCAGTGTAAAAGCGGTAGTCTCTAAAGCTTCAATCCTTAAAACATAATGGCAGTTTTATAAATGACACCTTTGATCTTACCATGTCAAACATGGTTTGATTTCATCTCTCGAATATGCCATACTCCTATGGTTTACCGGGAAATCCAAATTCATGGAACAATTCCTCAAATCTTAGGTGTTTTGCTAAACATGTAACTCAAATATCTTCCTTTATGATCGAATCATAAACTCTTTATTTTCTTGTTACAATGACTTTCCACTTCATCTTGAAAGTCTTTGAACAACTTTCAAATGTTTCATACTTCTTCCTTATTAAGTAAATATATAGATATATTCACTTAAATTTCTGGAGAAAGCATATGAAGCAAAAAGATCCATCGCATATGACTACACATAATGGACTATGCACATCAGCATGCACAATTTCAAATAAGCTAGTCATCCGTTCCTCTCTGGCCTATGGACGGAGTTTCAATTATCTCGAGGAAAGTCTCACATGCGTCAATTGATCAAAATCAAAGACTCCAAAAATCCATCAACATGGAGTTTCTTCATGTTTTCTTTCCAATATAATTTAAATAGCGATGTCACTTCATAAGTGATCTTTCAATCATTTGTCTTGCAACATTTTAGCAATAGTGTTTATGGATGTGATTTCTCCAACTAGACTTGTAAAAGTTCATCCATCCTTTATGGAATACGGTAATTATTTGAACAGCCATTGTTCTCATAATACCAGAACAAAATAACAATTATTTAAACAAATCTTGAAGGCTTGGTTTGATGACAACGAAAAACACAATAACACTTTATTTGTTTTCGATGAACATCATCACTCATTCTCTTGGTAGTTACTTAGGCCATTGTAGTTCATGAATTGCGTTGTCATGTATGACACTTCATACCAACCAATTCGGTATCCAATACCGGTATCCAATACCTAAGAACCACATTGTTTAACAAGCAAGGAATATAGCCATAACATGTATATCTTCTATATACCTAAGTTGGACATCTCCAACCTTTTATTTTCTGCCAAATATTTTATAGATTCTCTTTCAGCAATTCCTTTTCTTTTAAAAGAATCTATCAACATCAATAGTGGTGTCATCAACATGACACATGGTACAAAGCGTATATAGTCAAATACTAATACCTTTGGACTTGCACTTTGAAGTGGATCACCATCATCAAATGTTTGGTGTTCTTTCAAAAATCCATTCTTTAGTAATCTATTAGTGTAGTAAACATTTTACTTACATCTTCTATTCATCCTTATCATGACAACTTTCATGATCAAGCTACTATAGCTTATAAGGAAGAATCACGAGTATAATATCAGTTCCCAAAACCTTTTTGGTAGATTCGGATGCCTAGCATCTCCATCCTTCACAAATTATCATACAATATGAGAACATGTATTTTGCTAAATTATACTCTATCATAATGCAACCAAAAAACATTGTTTCAGATATCACAATATCTTTCACACATGATGGTTTCTGAAACAATTTCCAGCTCCAATATAATCTTGATATTAAAACAACTTTTGAATATCAATAATCATGGAGGCAAACATGATACTTTAGATACTAACATTGGAATTCTTACTCTTGATTTAATACTACTTATTAAACTTCATGGAGTAAATAGAGTTTGCTAAAAGTTTGCAATAGGACTTATAAACTTTAAATTGACATTCAAAACAATACGATACCAGTTCGTAAAGTAAATATCCAGAATTCTATAGTTCTATTATCTCAAATAAAAACTAAGCATAAGGTAGAAAACGAATGCCAATGACTACAACAAACTATGCAAATTCACTTTGATTTATTTAATGACAAATTTGGTTCGACTAATGCAAATTAGAAATGAACTCCTACTCAAAAACGACATCACTCGTGCCTTTTTGGTGATTACATGAACCAAATCCACTACACCAAGTCCAATCATCACGTGAGTTGATTCAGTTTCAAAGGCGAGCATCTATATGGGCATCATATCAACTATATGACTCATGCTTAACCTTTCGGTCCGTGTTCCGAGGCCATGTCTGTACATGCTAGGCTCGCCAAGTAAGAACCTTAGTACTCACATGTGTAAAACTGTCTTACACCCGTTTGTATGAAAGCGTAGAGTCGAGTACACCCGATCATCACGTGATGTCTCGAAATACGATCCACAAAACGGTGCATACTTAAGGAAGAACACATTTTTATCTTGATATCTAAAAGAGGGATTATCTTACAATGCTACAGAAAACGCCAAACTAGTAGTATAAGATGCTAACATCTAATGTGTAAAGTGAGATGATATGGTCCATGCATTTGATCTCTATCACTTGCATCGTGGTATGATCTCTATCATTCCTTTGTGTGTAAGGCCAATGTCTATGGAACTTACACGTTGAGTGTGTTGTAAGAGTATCTATCATACATCTACTTACAACAATACCATATCAATACACTAGCCCAGCAACGATCTAAACTAGACGCCTCTAATTTACCAATTGTAAGTTTTACGTGGCTTAGGGCTTTCGGAGATAGAACTGTTCTTACCTACGAACATGAACCACAACGAGGATAACCAAATTATTAGCAACTCGTTGTAAATCAGATATTGACTATAGTAGGAGAGACAGACACCAGTCAGCCACTTATGCAAAACAAGTTGCATGCCAGTCGTGGAACCGGTCTCATGTACGATGACATGTAAGGTTGGTCCGGGCCGCTTCATCCCACTATGCCACCAATATCCAAAATACATAGAAGATGCAATAGCATGATCATCATCGCCCACATATAAACATATGTGTACTACCCGTGCAAAGCACCTACGCATAAACATGGCTCTGATACCACTATTGGGTCCGCAGCATAGAAAACAAAAATTTCCTACGATGTGAACTACACGCCAAGATCTATCTACTAGGTACAAAGCAACGGGTGGACATACATCCAACGAGAACTTACCCTCGTAGACAACGAGCTTTGTTAACGAGTAGGAACTTGTGGTTGATGTAGTCGTACACTTGCCTATCTCAAGATCGTGATGAAGTCCAGCAGGTCTGGCTCTAGCACGTCCATCAGATCCAGCTCCGGCACCACCAAGTCCAGGACCACAAAGCAGCGGTGCATCCGTGATCACACACACGTCCGGTACCCCGACAACCTCCGTCCCTCGCTCCAGCAAAGCAGCGGAAGCAGCAACTCCTTTCTAGATAAAGCCACCGGGAACATGTATCTCGCTAATCCGAGACCATGGGGGAATAATACTAGAGGGGGAGAGAGATCCTTCACAAGGAGGTGTGAGGAAGAAGGGGAGTGAGGGGGGCCTTTTATAGGAGGAGGGGGGTGCCCCTCTCTCCATGGCCGGCGCATGGGAGGTGAGTCCTCACCTCCCCCATTCCTCGGTTTCCCCCTACATATATGGGATATTTTAAGAAATGAGCATCTTTCGTCGTAGCAGGATCAGGGGAAAGAATGGGAAAGACAATTTCACTATATTTCTTACCGGGAACAGGGCTTATCGGGTTGATAACTCTGAAAAGATAGATTTCCTATATTTTCTTTTAATTCAGGAGAAATACGGTCGGGCGGCGCTAATTCGAATCCCTCGGGCAAAATAAGAACAGCACCCACATTCAACCCTCCCTTTTTTCCATTAGCAAGAACTTGTTTCATTTGCATATCATAAGGAATTCGAAGAACTACTTCAAATACAGTATCGGGAAGCACAGCTTGGGGGGGTTCTAAACAACTTGAACCATATAATCATTTGTCGGGACCACGGTTCCGCTTAATATTGCCTAACTGCACTGCATCTTGCCATGCCATGCATCATATCATAATCATGCCGGATCTTCTGCCGTCGTATTAAATATTGCATCCGGTGTTTCTTCTAGTGTTTGCTTCTTCGCGGATTAGGCCGATGAGTTGATGCGAGTATCGACAAGTTCTCCAGATATAAACCTTCAGCAGTGTTTAACCCCTCCACATTAAAATATCCCTTCACATTCTCTTTTAAAGTCTCCACTTTAAATGCATTAAATTTCTCCAAATTTAATGCTCTCTCATTTAATAACTCTTTTATTATTTTTATTCAGAATTTTGTTAATTAACAAACATTCACATAAAACCCCCTGCAACATTTCAATATTACATGCAGAACCAATTTCAGCAATTTAACCCGAAACAGTTTCGGTGTCTATTGAAATAATTCCAGCGCTTTCTTAAATCTTTATCTGAAACATATTTGCTCCAAATGGTGTCGGTATCCCTTAAGTGTGTCACCCTACGGTTCGCGAATAATGCAAACATGATCGAGACCCCTCTCTGATCAATAATCAACAGCGGGACCTAGAGATCCATACTGACTCCTACACATTCAACGATGACTTCTGTGATCGTGAGAACCTTTAACGCTAGTAACTAAATCCCTTTGTCTCGCGATATATTACATGTCCAAGATTCGATCATCGGTATCTCCATACCTAGTTTGATCTCGTTACCGACATGCACTCTTTTCTCGTTCCCGTGATATAACATTCTAGTGATCACATCACTTGCTTGCAAGCTATTTCAATGTGATATCACCGAGAGGGCCCAGCGTATATCTATCCGTCATTGGGATTGACAAATTCCACTCTTGATCCATGAGCCTCAACATAACACCTTCGTAGCACTGAACCCATCTTTATAGTCACCCTGTTACGGTGTGACGTTTGATGTTATCAAGATACTCTTCTGGTGTTAGCAATCAACATGATCTCATGGTCTAAGGATAAAGATTACTTTGTATGATGTTATAGCAATATAAACATAATGACTTTGATCGTAAGCTATACTTAGGATGAATGTTCATCACATCATCCCACCAATGGTGTGACCTTGTTATTAACAACATCCAATGTCCATGATCAGGAAACCTTGATCATCTTGTTAATCAACAAGCTAGTCTATAAGAGAGGCATAACTAGGAACCCTTTTTGTTTATTAAACACACATGTATTGATGTTTCCGATCAATACAATTCTAGCATGTAAAATAAACATTTATCATAAACATGGAATAAGATAATAACCACTTTATTATTGCCTCTCGGGCATATTCACTTCACTTTCACTAGTGAACACTCTCATAAAAATATCTTCTCTTTATGATACTACTCTTAACTACTCTTCGGTTGGACACTCTAATCGATGGTAGGGCTATAACAGCACACCTCAAAGTAAGCCTTTCCCATCTAGATAACCCCACACTGTCAGCTTGAGCTCTAGATGGTTCCAACAAACACCACAATTTCATAAAGACATCCAACTCCAAATATAACTCATAACAAGTATTTGTAATCTCTAGCCTAAGTGCCACCATGGTGTGCACGCTGTCACTTTCACACACATGGGGAGAGAAGAGATCTATTAAAGCACTTGAGTAGCAAGGTTGATCTATAGATTACAAGCTCATGATCTCAATAAGATCATGCATAGATAGAGAGATGAACACATAGCTACCGGTAGAACCCTTAGCCTCGAAAGAGAACTACTCCCTCCTCATCATGGGAATCAGCAATGGTGATGGACATGGCGGTGGAGATCGATGGAGATGGCTCCGAGGGCACTTCCCCGTCCTGGCAGGGTGCCGGAACAGAGACTTTCTGTCCCCCGAATCTCCCCTTCGGTGGTGGCGGTGCTGCGGAACTTTTCGTGGATTTGTGATTGATGATCTAGGGTTTTGGTATCGGGAGGCTCTTATAGGCGAAGGAGGCAAGGTCGGTGGCCAGCCAGGGGGCCCACACCATGCCCTGGCGCGGCCTAGGTGGACCCGCGCCTAGGGGTGGTGTGGCCACCCTATGGCCCCTCTCCGACTCTCCTTCTGGCTCCGTGAGTCTTCCAAGAAAATAGTAACTTTGGCTTTTGTCCCGTCCAATTCCGAGAATATTCATTTTCTGACTTCCTAGAACCAAAAACAGCAGAAAACAGGCAACTGGCACTGTGGCATCTTGTTAATAGGTTAGTCCAAGAAATCATATGAAAAGTACTCCAAAGTGTGGACAAAACATAAGAAAGTAGATAAAACCAAGCATGGAACATCAAAAATTATAGATACATTTGCAATGTATCAACATCCCCAAGCTTAACTCCTGCTCGTCCTCGAGTAGGTAAGTGATAAAAAGGAAGAATAATTTTTGAGGTGACATGCACCATCATAAACTTGATCAAAGTATTTGTAAAACATTCAAAGCTAGGATCATAGTACTTCAATCATAACATGAAAGACAAAGTTCTAGCAATAAAACAAAGAAACTATGTTGCAACATGAAAAGGCACAAACAAAAGATTCATGAATAACAATGCTTTGCAAGACGTTTGTTTGTTTCACATAAAGAAAACATAGCATAATAGCATTCATCTTGTCCCTCATAGAGTAGCAAATATAATTGCATAGGACACCTTCAAAGTTCATAAGAGTGACTAGATACAAATAGTTTTAAACAAGCAATATCAAGTTATGCATCAATCAACTAGTCTTGGGACAATGCACATAGAACTAAGAATGGCCACTATGCTCTCAAAGTAGGTGCATAAAGGTAGAAGATGGAGACTCAATATAATGGTGGAAGAAAGGCCTTTATAAAAGGAAGTAGGGATTCAAGTCTCATAAAGAGCTTACAAAAATTATGGTACTTATAGCTTTCAGATCTCATTGCCCCTATCATAAGCATCTTGAAGTGATTAAGGTTAAAGTGACACAACTAAGAGGATATGCTTGACAAGTTATAAACTGAAATCTCATGCCCCTTACTTACGAAGACCAAACCTCATGCTACTCAACTTTAGTCACAAGTAAGCTCTTGTCATTGTAAGTACATGTGTATCATAAAGAACCGCCAACAGGGTACCCCTTGAACATGATACAGGAGCTATCCCATAATCAAAATGACAAGGCAAGCAGACAATGAGCATCTCAGCGATCTTTTTATTTGCTATTTGCATAGGTTTTTATTGATGATGCTTCATAAAGTGCTCATTATGGTGATGCTGCAAGTTTCCACCATGATTAGGCATGGCTTAGGCTAGCGGCCCAGGCGTTTCTCTAACACACATACAAACTCCATGATCTTACAAGTTCCTCTTTTATTTCACACCGCGGGATCCGTAAGCAAAAGAACATGATATCAACAGGGTACAAAGTACAAGTGCAATGTTGAAAGCGTTCCCCATGATACATGGTTCTGCTAATTTCAACTTATAAAGCGCAAGCATATACGCAACAAAGAAGGACCCAATGGTTCAAGTTTATTAAGGGCAAGAAAACTAAAGTGTGCCATCAAGTTCGTGAGAGCTTTAATCACTAGTTTTCTCATAACAAGTTTAATTTGGAAGGTAAACAAAAGCATGAATATACTTGGAATAGCATAAGCTAGTAGGTAGGTATGGTGGACTCTTTGGAATAACTTGGTTTAGGGAGTTGGATGCATGATTGGAACTCATACTTGGTTGTGGAGGCTAGCAAAAGACTAGGAGCGACAAACTAAGAGAGCAATAATGGCCATAATCATGCAGAGTGACAAAACATCATTGATCAAAGCATAAAGTGATACTACAAGTTGAAAACTAAAGGATCATAAAGGCTATGGAGACTTGAGATAGTCATAACATGGTGTGAGCATGCGCCAAGTCAACCCAAATAAAGCATCAAAGGAGAATACCACTATACTATGCTTTAATATGCTAAAACAACGCATGATTCATCCAAGGCACATTAAGCAATATCAATTGTTTATAACAAGTCATGCTACAGCAAAGAATACTAAGCATAAAGCCAAAACAATATCAAGCATGGCATGACAAAGCATAGGCCACAGTCAAAAACAAGCTCTTTTTACCACATAAGCATGAACTTTCCTACTCTTTTCCAATCCAAACCAAACTATTTGAAAACCAATGCATGAAAGAGGGGGTCCAACCAATTTATTCAGCGAACTAAGCAAACAAAGCAAACGAAAAAACAAAACGAAAACGAAAAAAATGCTCCAAGAACAACACAACTATGTATCAAACAATAAAAATGAAGTGTTTGGAAGAAACCTGGAATTTTTATTAATGAAGAAGGGGATGCCTTGGGCATCCCCAAGCTTTGACGCTTGTACTTCTTGAATATTTCTTGGGGTGACACGCGTGGAATCCCCAAGCTTTAGCTTTATTCCATTCTTCATCTCATTACTCATTCCTTCCATACACCTAAAAAATTTCATTCATACAAAACTTCACACAATCTTTATTAGCAACATTAGTGCACTCAAGATAATAAGTCTTTAGGTTCAGTTCCAACACCAATAAAACTTCCATTAAGACACAAGCTACTGTAGCACTTCCCTCAAAAATCTCAATTCCCCAAAAGAACTCAAAAAGGAACCAACAAGAAGCAAATGCAAATAATGGCAGAAATCTGTCAAAACAGACTAGCAGGTAAAGACGAATTTTTTCGAAGACCTTCTGTTGCTCAAATCAAAAAATGTTGAACTAACTAAAGTTAGATAACAACCTGGGTCAGAAGCACAAAACTTCATGCCTCAAAAGGACATAAAGAGATTTTACACGAATTTTTACGGTGAAGCACAGAAATCTGTTTCGGGATAGCAACTTTCCCAATCATTACTTTTCTCTCATTAGAGGTTACTCTTGGCACAAAAAGCAAATAAAAAGGATAAGGAGCGGTTATTAATGAAGTAATAACTTCCAAGACTCATCTAAAACTTTTGGGTTATCTCCCAATAAGTACTTTTTTTAACGCCTTTAAGTTAGGCATGATAGTTTGAGAAGATGCTCACATAAGAAATATGAATTGAAGTAAAAGAGAGCATCAAGAAGCAAATTCAAAGCACATTTAAGTCTAAACCACTTCCTATGCATAGGAATCTTGTAAAGAAACAAGTCATGAAAGCACAAATCAACAAGCATAGGAAAGCAAAACAAGTGCAACTTCAAGACTTTCAACATAAAGAGGGGAAACTTAATATTGTTGAGATACATAAACCATGTTTCCCTCTCTCATAATAACTTTAATTAGCATCATGAATAAAAGTAACAATATAACTATCACATAAAACATTCTTATCATGAGCCACATACATAAAAGAATTAATACTCTCCACATAAACATAGTCATTCTTATTAATTATGGTGGGAGCAAATTTAACAAAATAGCTATCATTATTATTCTCATCACCATAATCATAAAATATAGGAGGCATATTGTAATCATAATTAATTTCTCCTCAATAGTAGGTGGACTGAAAATATCATATTCATCATTGTAATCATCATATATTGGAGGTTTGCTATCATCATAAGCAATAGAATAGCTATCTTCCAAAGCTGGGGAACTAAAAAGATCATTTTCATAAAAACTAGCTTCCCCAAGCTTAGACTTTTCCATAGCATTAGCAATAATGGTGTCTAAAGAATTCATACTAACAACATTTCTATTAGCATGCAAATAAAGTTCCATAGGTTTTTTAATTTTCTCTTCAAACACTTCATGTCCTAACTTAAGATAAATACTATAAAGCTCTCTAATTTTGTTATTGTTTTCCATTAAGCCTAACTAGTGAAAACAAGAAACAAAAAGACAAAATTGCAGAATCTAAAGGAAATAACTTCGAGCACTCACACCAGAGGATGTGAGTACCTTTTACCTTACCTCCCCGGCAACGGCGCCAGAAAATAGGCGTTTGCCATGGGAGGTTCTTCTTCTTTAATCCTCCGGTGTGAATACCTTTTAGCTTACCTCCCCGGCAACGGCGCCAGAAAATAGCTTGATGTCTACGCACTTCTATTCTTGTACACAGTTGTTGGGCCTCCAAGTGCAGAGGTTCGTAAAACAGCAGCAAGTTTTCCCTCAAGTGGATCACCCAAGGTTTATCGAACTCAGGGAGGAAGTGGTCAAAGGTATCCCCTCTCAAGCAACCCTGCAATCAAGATACAAGAAGTCTCTTGTGTCCCCAACACACCCAATACACTTGTCAGGTGTATAGGTGCACTAGTTCGGCGAAGAGATAATGAAATACTAGTGGTATGGATAATTATAAGTGGTAACGGTGATAGAAAATAGCTTGATGGCGTGGAAAAGACTAAAGTAAAAATGAAATAAAGATGGAAGCAAGCAAACATGTAACAGATCTAATTGCAAATGGTGTATCAATGCTTAGAAACAAGGCCTAGGGATCATACTTTCACTAGTGAACACTCTCATAAAAATATCTTCTCTTTATGATACTACTCTTAACTACTCTTCGGTTGGACACTCTAATCGATGGTAGGGCTATAACAGCACACCTCAAAGTAAGCCTTTCCCATCTAGATAACCCCACACTGTCAGCTTGAGCTCTAGATGGTTCCAACAAACACCACAATTTCATAAAGACATCCAACTCCAAATATAACTCATAAGAAGTATTTGTAATCTCTAGCCTAAGTGCCACCATGGTGTGCACGTTGTCACTTTCACACACATGGGGAGAGCAGAGATCTATTAAAGCACTTGAGTAGCAAGGTAGATCTATAGATTACAAGCTCATGATCTCAATAAGTTCATGCATAGAGAGAGAGATGAACACATAGCTGCCGGTAGAACCCTTAGCCTCGAGAGAGAACTACTCCCTCCTCATCATGGGAATCAGCAATGGTGATGGAGATGGCGGTGGAGATCGATGGAGATGGCTCCGGGGGCACTTCCTCGTCTCGGCAGGGTGCCGGAACAGAGACTTTCTGTCCCCCGAATCTCCCCTTCGGTGGTGGCGGCGCTGCGGAACTTTTCGTGGATTTCTGATTGATGATCTAGGGTTTTGGTATCGGGAGGCTCTTATAGGCGAAGGAGGCAAGGTCGGTGGCCATCCAGGGTGCCCACACCATGCCCTGGCGTGGCCTAGGTGGACCCGCGCCTAGGGGTGGTGTGGCCACCCTATGGCCCCTCTCCGACTCTCCTTCTGGCTCCGTGAGTCTTCCAAGAAAATAGTAACTTTGGCTTTTGTCCCGTCCAATTCCGAGAATATTCATTTTCTGACTTCCTAAAACCAAAAACAGCAGAAAACAGGCAACTGGCACTGTGGCATCTTGTTAATAGGTTAGTCCAAGAAATCATATGAAAAGTACTCCAAAGTGTGGACAAAACATAAGAAAGTAGATAAAACCAAGCATGGAACATCAAAAATTATAGATACATTTGCAATGTATCAGTGGCGGTGGCAGCGGCTGCCTGACATTGACGCGCGCCACCAGGCCGGTGAGCTGCACGACCTCCTGGTAGCCGGCCCACATGGCCTCCTCATCCCTCGTGCTGGCCGCGATGGCCTGCTCGAGGATGGCGTTCTCATCGTAGCCCTGCGCCAGGACCGCCTGTTACTCCGGGGGCAGGTGCGCGGCGGCGGATGTAGAGAATGACCCCTCCGCCTCGTCCTCCTCCTCCTTGACGATGATGTCATCATCGTCGTCGCCGCCGAGGTCGGCTTCGGAGTGGTTAACAACACCGTCAGAGGCGGCCTCGATGGCGGGGAGGTCGCGGGGGCCCAGCGGGTCGAACTCGCCGCGGTATGCGCTGAGGCGACGCGTCATGTGCTCACAGTCGAGGAACTTCCTCCAGAAGACCGGGTTTTGGTACGCGGGGTTGTACCGAAAGGCCAACGGGAGCTTGCGGATGCGGCGGGCCATCTCCGCCTCCAGCGCCTTGTCGTCCTTCAGAGCAGGCAACACCGGCACCCGCTCCTGGTTGAGGTGCCAGCCCGTGGGGAGTGAGACATCATGGTGGGTGATGCCTCTCCCCTCCCTCCACCGCCGCCCGCAGTCTGCAATGCAGAAGTACCGGCGATCGCAGGTTTGCTCTGCATCCTCCCGGCGTGGGGCTTGGACGCCGAGGAAGTCCTGCGCCCGGGTGGCGGTGGCAGCACCCCCCGAGCGAATGATGGTGTGCTGCTCTGGCGGCGCCGGCCGCTCGAGCCGGATCCGCCGGATTCATGGTCGTTCTTCGACTTCCTGAACCACGCCGGCTTCTTCATCGCGGTGGTGGTGGTGGCTGTGGCAGCTTGCTCAGAGGCTACGACTATGGCGATGTCGATGGTGATGGCGAGAGGAGGGGAGGTGTGGGACACCGACGGCCGTAGGAGGGCGGCTTAAGTAGCCCCTGCCGGTGGGAGTGCGCGCAGGTTCTCGCGCCTTCGCCATCAATGCTGGCGCGGGAACTCAGGCGACGCCTCGTCCCGTCGTCATTGATGGCAAAGACTGCCGCGGTTGCGTCTGACTCGGTGCCACCGTTCAGTCTGCCACCCTGAATCGGTGTCGCGGTCTTTGCGTCTGAATCGGTGCCGCGGTTGCGTCTGAATCGGCGACGCGGTTGCGCCTATCGCTGGCCGGTGGGCCACTAGCGCGCGGGAAGGACATGCCTGCGACCCACCTGTGTCCGGGCCGGCCCAGTGGTCACGCAAGTTAGGTGCACGGATGGGTCGAGCCGGACGCGTTGGGACGGATGGGTCATACCGTTGCAGCGCCGCGAACGTCGCGCGCGTCCGCGTGGACGGGTTCGGAGACGCCAGAACGGATTTGATTGACCCGATGAAGATGCCCTAACGCTTCGCAAATTCTGGCCGTTTCCGACATGGGGAGCTCTGAATCGAGGGGTCTCTTTTTCCACGCGGGTCGCACGGCCCGGAATTGGCACGGTTTCCATGCGTCAATTATTAGCCCACCCAAATAGCCGAATTGGGTGCTCCAATTATGATTCTCTAGGCCGAATTTTGTACATCCAAACATTATCTAGACACTGTACCGATCGAGCTAAGGAAAAAGCTGGTGTTGAGTCTAACAACAGATCCCGCGCCACTTTCCCTACCGAACCGCCTCTCCTCCCGCGAACGCAAAAATCCCCAAATCCCTACCACCGTTTGTCGCCTACCCGCCATGGCTGCCGCAAGGAGCAGAACGGGGCGCTCGAGAGGAGGAGAAGGGGGGCACGAGAGAGGAACAAAGGCAGGCGGCTAGATTGTCAGGATCCCGATTGGATCTGACCGGAAGAGGATAGAAGAACTAGGATTTGAGAGAAATTGCAGATAAAAACAGATAAATTGCAGATCTAAATAAAAGATAAATTGCAGAAAATAAATGATAGAATTAGGGTTTTGATTTCTTGATTCATATCACAGAAAAGGGTAGACTTATATGGATTGTGGCCAGCTACAGTATGACATCACAATGAAATACCAATACTACCCTTATAGCTAGTAATGCACTAGTAACCCCATATTACATACTAATTCCATTCCCTGACATTCCTTCCCCCTTGAGACCATTGCTCAGTAATGGATAAACAAGTTTCTTCAGAAACTTTCATCCTCGTTAAGGAACTTCAAAATTGATCAGCCAAAGAGGAATTATGTCAGAGTGAAACAGTGAACTCATTGCAGTGCATCTCTGTAAAATCTTGCAATAAGCATTGCACCAGCAGTTCCATTGTTCAAGAATCTGTCTACCTGTGTCCTTTTCTTCTGTAAACAGCAACCATATGGACCTGTACCTGTCCCATACATAAGAGGCATTGATCACTTGACTTTGCCATGTTGGTAGTTCTGGAATATTTATGCAAGACAATGGATTAACCAATTCACTCCGTTCTGTCCAAATATCCAAGCAGCAGTACACTTTAACTCTAGGATCGCATATGTGAGAGGTTCTGCTCATTGGTAATTGAATTTTTAAGTCATGGTACACAACTGCCGCATCTCTTTCTTCTTGAGCTATTTCCCCAGAAATCAGGACCAGCATCTTGTGCAGAGTAATAGCAGTTGACATACACATTGCAGACATGATTACTTTTGTCGAACTGAACATGCGAGAGTAGCAGCTAGCTGCTGAACTCGTTCTGAATATGCGCAGTGTGTATCAAGTGGGAAGCAACAATAGTGTACCTGAAGGAAAGCATTCAGAGTATTGTACCAGGAATGAGACTGCAACAATAACAACTGATCCCAGAATTGCTTCAGGTCAATAGGTTGCCCAACAAAAATTGATGGCTTGAATGTTGTCCGGGTACTATGAACAAGATTTGGCACTGCAGATTTGTCCAGCATCATATCCAATTGGTTCAGCATGCCTGGATCCCAGACAGAATATGCCTTGATCATTGGTAAGTGATATTGCAGGTCAGCGAAAAAAGGACTTGGTGACCAAACCAATGCCGGCACCGCCTTATGCCAGGCTGTGCCACTTTCCAACCAGCTATATCTGTACGAGGACAATGCAATTCTAGGGTCCCATGTATATACAAGACTGCTTAGTAATTTGTATGGCCAAACATGAAGCCAGGCTGTAATGGGTCTTCTTTGCTGAATCAAATTTGTAGGAGGATCACACATAATGGCAGCAGTGTCAATCAAGTAAGTGTACCCTTTACTCAACCACCAGAGCTCATATAAGATTAACTTGATACCTGGATCCCATTGCACGTGACTGCCTTTCTCAAGTGAGAACTCCTGCATTGAAGAGAAATTCTTGTTGTGTAATTGTTGGAGAATACTTACGGCAGAACCTTTGCTTGAGTGAAGAGGTGCTGAAGCTCCTGGATCCCAAACTTCTCTTCTGTCGAGAATTACAAATAAATTTGATTGTGGGTCTCTCAGCTTGCTAACACACTTGAGAAAGTCTTCACCGACCAGCTCATCATTGAGTATAAAATTACCACTTTTTGGCAGTGTTGAGGTCTGAAGAAAACCGTCAATATCACTGGTTGGTGTTGAACTCAAAGATGTGTGTATTCCTGGATCCCATTCTTTTCTTCTCTCATAAATTACCGGCACAGTCCATTGTGTGCCCCTCAGCTGCTGTACATTTGCTGATTCTTTCTCCTCATTTTGTTGCTTCTGCTCGGGAGTACAATCAAACAGATGGGAGATGTAATTCAGACAAGCCACTGTTTGATCACTTCCTGGTGCCTCACCGACACACTTGAGAAGCTGTTCACTGTCTTGTTGCTTTTCTTCATATGACTGCTTCTCAGGAGTGCTAGCGAACACAGTAACAAGCTCATTTGAGCAGCCATCTGGGCGGTCATCATAGACAGCGAAAACCGGCTCAGGAACAACTCGCTCTAGGGGATAATCTGTTGGCAGTGTAAAATAGCTATGCTCGGTTCCATCTGCTAGGAACAGACTGTGGCGATTGAGATTGTGAAGGCCATAATGTTGTGGCATTCCATCAAGATTATGTTCCCTGAGATTGGTACTACTTCCACTATCCAAACGTGAGCTCTGAATTGGATTTGGATGCCCATAGTAGTAATTCTCATACCCAGATTGTGGTGTTGGAATTTCACCTAACACCTTCGTAGAAGCACTGGTAGCTGGAGATAACCATGGGCTGACACCACTGGCGTTGGGCAGCTTGGTGAGCCCAACCTCCATCTCAGAGAGGATGGGACCAACAGCGCCGCTGGGTTGGGCGGGCGATGTGACCTGGGTGACCATGGACTGGCCGGAAGCAGTGACCGCGTCGTCCGACGAGGCCAGGTACGTGCTCATGGCGGAGGTGATGTTGTTGGCGACCGGTGTGGGGAGGTCCGTGGCAGAAACGAATGATGATGAGCCCATGGAGCTGCGATTTTCAGAGGCGAAGGCGACCTTGGAGGAGGAAAACTTGGTGCTTGGGGTGGGGAAACTCCAGTCCGACGACTTGGAGGAAGCGAGGCGCTGGTGCTTGTAGCGCTCGCGATTTGGAACGGTAGGGATGGAGTCCAACCGCTGCGACGTCGCCCTGGAGAGGTCGGTGGGGAGAGGAGCACCGGGGTGTTGGTCGAGACAGCCTGGGGGTGTGGTTGTCGGCGTCTCTACAGGCGGCGGTGGTGAAAATTACACGCAGCCATAAGTGGGAGTAGAGGAAGTGGTGGTGGTGGAGAGATTCGGGTCTGGAGAAGGCGATGGCCAAGTTGGCCAATTTGGAGCGAGTGGTGGCCAATTCTGGTCGATTTGGGTGGGGATTGGGGCTGGGAAAGCATATGGTGCGCTGAACACGTGGAAAGGTGGCTGGTAGGCAGTGGGAAAGAAGCCAGATGCGGGTGGTGGGTAAGCGGCGGCGGAGGGGTAGGCGTATGGGTAGCCACCAGAGAAGGGAGGACGTGGGTAGGTGGCGGCGGAACTGACGGTGCAGTGGTCGTATGCTGGTGTTCCAAAGCCAAACAGGGGCGGGGGGGAAACTGGTGGTCGGCGCGTACGCGGGGGCGGTGGTGGGGAAGAAGAATGGGGAGGCGAGGTCGCCATGGATGGGGATCAGGAGCAGATGGTGGCCGAATTTGGGGAAGGGGGGTGGGTAATTGCTGCGAATCGGAAGAGAAGAAGCTGCCGGGAAAAAAATTTCTGCCAAGAATCGATCGCTCCGATACCAATTGTCAGGATCCCGATTGGATCTGACTGGAAGAGGATAGAACAACTGGGATTTGAGAGAAATTACAGATAAAAACAGAGAAATTGCAGACCTAAACAAAAGATAAATTGCAGAAAATAAATGATAGAATTAGGGTTTTGATTTCTTGATTCATATCACAGAATACAAAGGTAGATTTATATGGATTGTGGCTGTCATGGTGGTGTCACGGCAGATGCCATGGATAGACTAAAGGTGGGGACTAAATGCACTAGAAGAATCCAGGGAGGGATAGTGTGGTGATTCCACACACAGCTGCTTTGCATTCAACAGGTTACCAAGGTTACAAATGCTCCTTAAGCTGTATTGGGGAGAGGAGAAAGAAGGAACTCTCTTACTCTCACCACTAGCTAGCTCTCAGGAACCTAGAATTGAACAAGTAAAAACCAACCCCTTCTACAGATGCCCTAGCCCTTCTTATATAGGGGTGGCTAGGTCTTCAATTAGGGCATACGTGGAGGCATATTCCTTAGAATATGCCTCTTTCCAAAATAGTAAATCGACCGGGTCACTTTTCCCGTCGTAAGCCATGCAGAGGCTGCGTGAGCCTCTGCGTCGCCAGCGTCATCCGACACAGGCAACGTCACCCTTGTCGGCCACGCCTCGGTGGTCCTAGCCTCTGTACGCTTCGCTCATGCGTACAGTGACCTCCTTTTGACCAGCGAGATACCTTCTTTCTCTTGCAAGCCTGATATAACCCGGATCATGCTTGGTTAATCCGGCCACACCTGTACCTGCATACAAGTTAAATATATCCTGCCGACACACGACATAAGTAGCTGAGACCTAGTTAGGCGGACATTTCCTGGTCCGGGTTACTCCGTGATTCGGCCTGCCTTGAGGTGACTCGGCCAGCACTTGCTTTGACCTTGTCGTACCTCGGCTAACTCGGCCTTTATACCCCAGCGTGACCCTATCCGGGGGTATCCCCCCAACATTAGTCCCCGAAGCTGGTGCGGTCTTAGCTTCCTTAGCCGCTAAGGCCACAGCAGGTTCAATTTTACCGAGCCTCTTGCTCCTTTTCCGAGTTATCTCCTATCTCGGATTTCATTGACTATCTTTTCCCTTGGCACATTCCGAGTTTTCACTCGGTGACCGGGTCACCTCATACTCATTCGAGTTATTCTTCCTTCTCTTGTACGCTTCCCCACGTGGAGGGTAATCATTACTTTGCCTCATTTTAAGGGCCTACGCCAGTAACCGCCGCAGTTATTGTCAGATATAACTATTGCTCACGTCACATCGTGTTTGTCTCCTCGTTAACTGTATCACCAAGTCACGTCGTGGGATCTTCTGCGCCCTATGGCCCTTCCTGTGGCTCGTTTCTGATTGGTTGATCCGGATTATACATGGCCACACGATGTGGCCCATCCGCACAGCACGATCCCATGACCCCTCTAGGGCGTGGTTAAATAGGGGAGGGGCGCACCCCTTGGGACTTTTACCCATCTTAGCGCCCCTCTGCCTCTTCTTCTTCTTCTTCCTCCCAACGACAGCGCCGCCGCCACCGCACCTGCTTAGCTGCGCTGCCGCCGCACCGTTCCTCGCGCACCAGCGTCGCCGCCACTCCCGCGCACCTCCACCGCCACGGGTCTGCGCCAGTCTAGGCCACTGCCCCCACCGCCGTTAGGGCCACTGAGGACAGCGACCTAGAGATGATAGAGGAAGAACTCGCCGTCGCGGAACAGGAGATGGAGGAGGATGCGGGGAACGCCGATCGCGGCACTTGGGCTGGGTCCTGGGTATGCCAGGACGACCTTGACTGTTGTACCACACCCAACGTATCCCGGAGGGCGTCATCGCCCGCCTCGCCGCCGAGGAGCTTGCTCCCTCACCCAATCCGGGTGAGTTTGTAGTGTTCCTCTCCCACTTCCAGCGTGGGTTCGGCCTCCCCGTTAGTGACTTCTTCCATGATTGGCTCAATACCTACGAGCTTCAACCACATCACCATCCAGCGAATGCCATCACCTCTCTTTCTGCCTTTGCTTCCACCATAGAGGGCTACGTCGGATTGTGGCCCACTAAGGAGCTCTAGATCCGGTTTTTTGGTCTCCGCCGGAATGTAATTCCGAATAGAGAGCTTGACCCAGAGGATAAGCAACTTACGCAGTTCGGTGCTGCATCTATATCTCGTCGGAAGCTTTCCATCTTTCCCCAAGTCATGGGGCTCGATTCCTGCAAGGGCTGGGCCCGAACCTTCTTCTATGTTAGAAATGGCATGGATGAAGATCTGATCCGGCTGCGCCCCTACGCTCCGGGTCCTCCTAATCCGGATTTGTGGGACCAGATCCCCAAGAAACCCACAGTCCTGGCGAACCAAGTCAACAAACGGTTCCAGGAGCTGAAGGATCAGGGACTGCGCAACGAAGACACAATGATCACCCTCGTCCGCAACTGGATCTCCCCCCTCCAGAAACGCATGTATAAACTTTGCCACATGAGCTGGCGCCTTGACCCCAACCGGACCTCCTCATTCGAGTTGAGCAACACCGAGATTTACCGCCGGGTCAAGGCCCTCTTTACCACCAACAAAAACTTCTCCGCTGATTGGGAGTGGGGGATCGAGCACTTCTGCTGAGATAGGCTTCCTCCTGCGGTAACTCTCGTGCTCCAATTCTTTTCTGAGTTAAATCATACGTCGGATTTTGTTGTATGTTTGATTCCTTCGCATTTCCCCTTTCTTAGATGTTTCTTCAGCAAACTCTTGTGGATGGCACTGAGCCTTCTCTCAAGTGGGCGCCTGATCGAGATACCCCGGACGAGGAGGAGCCAGATCAGGAGATGTTCCTGTTGTTCCCTGATGCGACCAAGCGACACACCGGTAAATTCTCTTCCATTAGAGACTGGCCTGACGATGAAGATGAATCTGACGTTGAGGTGATGGAGGCATTTGATGTTGTCCCCCTTTCTTACGCTTTTCCGGCATCAGCTAACCCCGGTGGGCAGATCCATGAAGATCCTCCCCTTGCCACGGGTGAGCCAGTTCCGGTCGCATCGAAGAAAAGGGGGGCGCATCTGCTTCTTCCTCCGGACCTTCTAAGCCAACCAAAAGGCGAAAGAAGTCCGCAGACAAAACTGCCACCAAGTCCACGACTAAGGCCGTAGCCTAGAGAGCTCGCAAGCCAAAGGAGCCTTTGACCTCAGTTGAGTAAGTCACTTCTCCCTTATCCAATCTTCTATTTCGTGTTTTGGTATTCATTTGTTCTTCCTTTGTTATATTTTCTCATCATTCATCATTTGATTCGGCAGGGCTGCGATGGAGGTTCCTTAGAGTGGATCCGGCATCGCCTCACCGCTCTGACATAGCCCTTCTCCCCCTCGTGGCGACGATTCATGCCCGTTGAGCCCCATTCAGGAGGGTTCAGCGGCTGCTCCGGGTTCTAGCCCACCTCGTCAAGAGGAGGGCAACCTCGGAACAGGGGGAAGTGGTTCTGCCGAGGCTGCAGTTGCTCCCTCTTCGTCTCAGCCGCAACCAGCCACCACCGAGGTTCCTTCAGCACCCCCGCCAAGACAAAAATCAGCACCAGCACCAGCACCAGCCACACAAGCATCAGCAACAGCACCAAGCCCCTCCGCCTCGTCCGAGTCTTCCAAGACTCGGCGAGAAGGCACCAACAGCACCAAGCTAGCACTAAGGCAGCCCCCAAGGCCAAATCCGTGGCTCAGACCTCCACCTCTCAGCAGCAGCCCAAGGGCAAGAAAGCTCCTGACGCCACCAGGGCAGCGTCAATTGAAGCTGGACAGCATACACTTGCATCCATGCTCTCGAAGAAGACCCCACCGACGAAGGACACCTCTGCTGAGTTAGCTGATGCGCAACTCGTTTTGCACACCAGTACCGCTATTGACCAGGTTGAAAGGAGGGAAGCCCATGCTAAGGGTTTGGTCGCGCCCCACATGCTTAGCGGCGAACGCTATCCTTCGACCTTGATCGAGTTCGTTAACAACTAGAACAAGGCGGAGTTCGTCCATAATGACGATCTCCCGGAGAAATTTGGGCCTGCTGAGTTTGCTGCTCAGATGAACACTGCTGCCAAGGCAATCAACCTTGTAGGTCGGATGATGGAGGTACGCTACTTCGCCTTTTCCTTAACATGTACTAGATATTAGTGATATAACCATTAGTCCCCGAGCCTCCGGGGGAGTAACTTGTTACTCGACCGGATGCTCCTTAGAGAACTAGCATAGCTCCTTAGTAACTTCGAATATGCACACACCTAGAGCCGGGTTAAGTTCCACTTGGCCCGGATTTTGTACACTTCGAATATGCACACACCTAGAGCCGGGTTAAGTTCCACTTGGCCCGGATTTTGTACACTTCGAATATGCACACACCTAGAGCCGGGTTAAGTTCCACTTGGCCCGGATTTTGTACACTTCGAATATGCACACACCTAGAGCCGGGTTAAGTTCCACTTGGCCCGGATTTTGTACACTTCGAATATGCACACACCTAGAGCCGGGTTAAGTTCCACTTGGCCCGGGTTTTGTACACTTCGAATATGCACACACCTAGAGCCGGGTTAAGTTCCACTTGGCCCGGGTTTTGTACACTTCGAATATGCACACACCTAGAGCCGGGTTAAGTTCCACTTGGCCCGGGTTTTGTACACTTCGAATATGCACACACCTAGAGCCGGGTTAAGTTCCACTTGGCCTGGATTTTGTACACTTCGAATATGCACACACCTAGAGCCGGGTTAAGTTCCACTTGGCCCGAATTTTGTACACTTCGAATATGCACATGACTAAGCTATCCTTTTGTACTCTTTTCAGGTGACCACCAATCGCCGGAGCGCTGAGTTTCGGCGTCTTTTGGACACTCACAAGATGCTGCGCGCGAAACATACTACGCTTCTCGCCGAATACGAGAAAAGGGGTAAGTTTTCTCCTTGGCATTTTCCCATTTCTCTTCATCTTTTTCTGTCGAACTAATCCATCATTCGGATTGCGCAGCTGGAGTGGAGGCCGAGAACATCCTCATGAGGAAAAACTTAGACCAAATAAAGGGTAAGTCATTTTTGCTTAATCTTCCTCTGCGCTCTACCTCCTTCTCTCCTTGGCTCGGCAAATATTCATACCTCGGCTTTGCCGGGTCAACAAACTATTTCAGCATCTCTTGAAGATAGTGTGCCTATGCCTGATATGATGCTGCATTTTCTCGAACAAGCAGGGCAGTATCAAGCCGAACTCAAGAAGAAAGATGATGAGCTCGCCCTTCTCCAGACCAAGGATGATGAGATTGCCAAGCTCAAGGCAGAGATGAAGAAGCTCAAGGCGCTCCACAAATCTGAGATGGATAAAGCTGGCCAAGATTTTACTGAAGAGCGAGAACGTCTCAATCTCCAAATTGCTAAGGACCAAGAACTGCTGAAGGAGGCCGACATTAAGCTTGAGTCGGCAAATGCTGAGCTTGTGCAACTCCGGAAAAGGCGTGATAACTGCACCACGAAGCTGACCCAGATCCACAACCATATCTCTCATAAGTTCTTTTTCTTCAGCCGGCATGAATCACTCCGGGTCAACATCCTTTACTTATTTCACTTGTCTTGTTTTTCCAGACAAATTTCCGTAGGGTGATGCCATTGCATCCAACGCTGTTACCAAGTTCCGCAAGCAGAGAGGTACTCCATCTGGTCCTAGCACCATTCCTCTTGATCTGGAGGACCTGATGGTCAGCTTGTCTTCTCGCGTCGATATTGTGAAGAACTATGGTAAGGATATCCTGGACGCAGCAGTCCGGATCTTCAGTGCTCTTTGGCCTGGTGAAGACACTCCGGAGGGTTCCACTGCTCTAATCAACAAGTTAATGGAGTGCAAGACCCAACTTGACCTTTGGAGAGAATCCGTCGGACGTGCCGGAGCTGAGACCGTTCTCCACTACGTGCTCACATGGTACGAAAAAATTAATCTCGATCTTCTCGAGCGCATGCGCACCGGGTCAAGGTGGTCCACTGATCCGGATTGGGTAGCTCGGCGTAAGGCTTGTGCCCATAACCTCATTCAGTATGCCCCCATCCATCAATGGAATGAGGGACCAAGCTTTCTCGATGCCGTTGACGATGAATACATCGAAGATGGTTCGGGCGAAGCCTCGGACGCCGAAGAGGATGAAGATAACATTGAAGCCGAGGATGGAGTTCCACCTGCTGGTGCCGAGTTACCTCTTCCTGCTGCTCCTTGATAACAAACACTTTGAATATTATTAGATCCCCGGTATGTCGGGTGCAAATGTATTAAGCACAATGATCATATTTTGCTACTAAGTTGCTCGTGCCGGATTAACTTGGGCGTAGTCCTCGAGTTTCATTTTCTTGTTCCTCCAATTTCTTGGCTCGGCTCGTGTCTACCTTGGTTCGGTTTTATGACTTACGAGTCTGAGTTTCAAAAATTGATTTAATAATACTTAGAAACTTTAAGACTAGCTCAAACTAATTGAACATAGCAAAAACTAGGTAAACACAAAGTTAGTCCAAATAACAAATGTCGGCTCGATTACGTTCTTCTCTTTAGTCGTTTTTCGTGTGCTACGCAATTCCAAACTTGTTCTCTTGCTTGCCATGAAGCCAAATCTTGTTGGACAACAGCAAGCCGAAGAGTTAGTTTTTTGGTGCTCACACACTACTAATCCGGCTTAGGCAGAAGCAACTTAAACCAGCTGACATAAAAATTATAACAAGTACAGAAGACAACAAATATTATTAAGGCAGTCCCCGGGTTACTGCTCGAGGTGCCACCATTTCATTGATAAGCTCATTGCCGGCATACATACCGACGTATGAGAGACTCGGATACACACACTTCTTTGCTAAGTGTAGAAAGGACGAAGTAGAGCTACATTTCATGGACGCTTAGATTCCTCGTCGGACCTGTCCGCCTTGTTCTTCTCCTGTGGCTTTGCATCGATAAGATAATAAGAGTCATTGTGCAATGCTTTGCTTACAATGAATGGCCCTTCCCATGGGGGGATAACTTGTGCATGCCAGCAGTATGTTGTACCAACAGGAGTACCAGATCACCTTCCCGGAAGATTCGGGGGTTTACATTCCCGGCTATGGTAGCGTTGGAGATTTTGCTGATATATGGCGGATCTGGACAATGCCAATTCTCTCGCTTCTTCCAGCAGATCAACATCATTTTGTCGGGCTTCTTGCACTTCGGCTTCTGTGTATTGGGTGACTCTAGGCGAGTCATGCTCTATGTCAGCTGGTAATACAGCTTCTGCCCCATGTACCAGAAAGAATGGCGTATAACCTGTTGATCGATTCGGAGTTGTTCTTAAACTCCACAGCACCGCTGGTAGTTCTTCTATCTAGCACCCCGCTGATCTTTGCAGCGGCTCAATGAGCCGGGGTTTTATCCCGGATAATACCAATCTGTTGGATCTCTCCACTTGTCCATTCGATGCGGGGTGGGCTACCGAGGCAACATCCAGCCGGATCTTCTTATCTCCGCAGAATCGTGCAAACGCTCCTTCAGCGAAATTTGTGCCATTATCTGTTATGATACTGTGAGGATAACCGTATCTCAAGATGATATCTTTGAGGAATGTCACAGCAGTAGCTCCATCACATTTTATTATTGGCTTCACCTCAATCCATTTAGTAAACTTGTCAACCATGACCAAGATGTGGGTCATGTTCCCTCTTGCTGGTTTAAACGGGCCAACCATATCCAAATACCATACGGCAAATGGCCAGGTAATTGGTATGGTCTTGAGCTCCGACATTGGCATATGTGTCTTGGTAGCATACCTTTGACAACCATTGCACTTTCTTACCAGATCCTCCGCTTGTTCCAAGGCACTTGGCCAGTAAAATCCATGACGGAAAGCTTTTGCTACCAAGGCTCTGGACGAGGCGTGATGCCCGCATTCCCCTTGATGTATATCCCGGAGGATGTCAAGCCCTTCTTCCGGGTCAACACATCGTTGGAGGACATTTGTCACACTTCTCTTGTATAGCTCGGAATTGATGATCGTGTATGCCTTTGCTCTCCTCTGAGTTTGCCTGGAAAGCACCTCCTCACTGGGCAAAGTTCCATCTTTCAGGAATTGAAATATGGGCAGTGCCCAGGCTGTTATAGCTTGTACAGGGAATACATCCTCATCAATTTCCATCTGATCCACCGGCATAACCTCAATCGGATCACGCTGCGCAGTCCTCGGGTCTGCCAAGGCAGTCCCCGGGTTTCGCGAACCACTTCCCACATCAATGTCCATGGGTACACTCCGGGCTTCGGATCTGCCGGGATAAAAATTGAGTCAGATTCCGGGGATGGCCTGATAGATGGTTTTTTGAGATGCTCTAGTGCTACCCCTGGTGGGATTGCTTGTCGGGTTGATCCGAGCTTCGACAATACGTCAGCAGCCTCATTTTCCACCCGAGGTATATGATGAAATTCGCATCCCTCGAAGTATCCCGATATCTTCTGCACATGAAATCTGTACAATGCCATATTCGCATCCAAAGCGTCCCATTGCCCGGAGACTTGCTGGACTACGAGATCCGAGTCACCGAAGCATTGGATCCGACGTATTCCAATTTCTTTTGCCACTTTGAGCCCATGCACAAGTGCTTCATATTCTGCAACATTGTTTGATGCTGCGAAGTGGATCTGTAGCACGTATTTTAGCTAGTCCCTCTTGGGTGAGGTAAGCACAACTCCGACGCCTAACCCGGTTTTTGTTTTTGATCCGTCAAAGTGCACTCTCTAGTAGTTTAGATCTGGCAATGGTGGCTCATATTGTACCTCGGCCCAATCCACAAAAAAGTCAGCCACAGCCTGAGACTTGATTGCTTCTCTCATGTCATATTGTGGCGCATAAGGGGCTAGTTCAATTGCCCATTTTGCAATCCGGCCACTTGCATCCTTATTACTCATTATCTTGGATATGGGGGCTTCACATATTACCTTGATGGGGTGCTCTTCAAAATAGTGCTTTAGCTTCTTAGCCACCATATACACACCATATGCCATCTTATGATAATGGGGATAGTTTTGTTTCGAAGCTGATAATACCTCGCTCAGATAGTATACTGGCCTTTGCACTGACTTACCCTCTTCGTCGTGCTCTACCACAATTACTGCACTTACAACTCGGTTGGTTGTGGCTATATAGAGCAACATTGGCTCCTTTGATAGTGGAGAGGCTAACACTGGTGCAGTGGCTAACATCTTCTTTAACAGGATAAAGGCTTCATTGGCCTGCGGCGTCCAAATGAACTTGTCCGACTTTTTCATGAGTTGATAGAGAGGCAGTGCCTTTTCTTCCAACCGACATACAAACCGACTTAAGGATGCCAGGCAACCCGTGAACTTCTGGACATCGTTAAGGCACTTCGGCAGTTTCGTTCGCTCTATGACCCGGATTTTAGTTGGATTAACTTCGATACCTCGGCTGGAGACAAGAAATACGAGTAATTTTCTAGCCGGGACACCGAAGGTACATTTCTCCGGGTTAAGATTCATTTGGAACCTCCTCAGGTTGGCGAACGTTTGCCTGATATCGTCAAGGACCGTTTTGCTTTCCTTGGTCTTTATAACACCATAATCCACATATACCTGCACATTTTGACCAATTTGGTCGTGTAAACATTTCTGCATACATCTTTGGTATGTCGCCCCTGCATTACGTAAACCAAATGGCATGGTGCGATAGCAATAAGCCCCATACGGGGTGATAAACGCAGTCTTTATTTGATCACTTGGGGTTCAGAGGTATCTAGTGGAAACCAGAATATGCATCAATGAATGACAACAACTCACACCCAGCAGTAGAATCTATGACTTGGTCTATCCTTGGCAGTGGGAATGGATCTTTTGGACACGCCTTATTCAGGTTCGTGTAATTGATACACATACGCCAAACCACTACCACATTCGGATCATCCTTCTTCTTCTGCACCAGCACCGGATTAAACAGCCAATCCGGGTAAAGCACTTCCATGATAAATCCAGCTGCTAGCAGTCGAGCTATCTCATCTCCGATGACCTTTCTCCTGTCTTCGGCGAAGCGGCAGAGAGGTTGCTTCACCGGCTTTGCTCCGGGTCTCACGTTCAAAGAGTGCTCGGCCAACTCCCTCGGAACACCTTGCAAGTCCCGTGTGGACCAAGCAAAAATATCCCGATTCCCACGGAGGAAGTTGACGAGCTCGCTTACCTATTTGTCGTTTAACCCAGCACCAATGGTTACGGTGCGCTCTGGGAACATATCATCAACAGGCACCTTCTTGGTATCCTTTGTCGCTTGAAACGAGACACTACCATGCGGGTTACTCAGCGTCGGCATATACTGTTGCGCGGATTGAGCCAATGCCGCCACCTCCTGGATTTTTCTCTTCTCTTGCGCGATCACGAGTGATTCGGCCAGGTTAGACCCGGCTGGCACGCACTCAATGGAACGTCGGAAATCACCAGTTATGGTAATCACACCATTTGGCCCGGGCAGTTTCATCTTCAAGTAACTAATGTGAGTACTTGCCATGAACTTGTTCAGGGCTGGCCTGCTGAGCAACGCGTGATATACGCTCTCCAAATTGACAACTTCGAACTCCAAATTCTCAGTTCGGCAGTTATCTCTCGTGCTGAACAACACATCAACCCGGACCTTGCTAATGGGTTTACAGGAAATGCCTGGCACAATGCCGTGGAAAGTTGTCCTTGTAACTTGGAGCATGTTCTCCGAGATACCCAACTTGCGCATCGTGTCTACATACATGATGTTGATGTTGCTGCCATTGTCAATCAGCACCTTTGAGAACCTCACATTGATGTTAGGCCCAATGAATGTTGGATCCAACACTAGCGCATACGAATCAGGACTTGGCATAAGCTTCAGATGATCTTTGATGCTTTAGGTAATCTCCTGATCCAACCAAGGCATATACCTCGTCACCGCTGACATTACTGCATTGACTTCCATATGTCAACGCTGCAAGCTCTTTCTATCTGTCTCTTCTGTGGTGAACACACAGTAACTCTGGTGATGCTCTTTGTACTCATTTCTCCCCTCGTGTCCGGGGTACCTTTGATCTGGTTGATGCTGGTTTTCCACCTGATGCACTGCATCTCTTCTCTCATGGTTTTCATACCTCAGCGGAGGGGGTGGCAACATTAACTGTTGCGTGTTCGCTCTGGAGAGCAATTGTTGCCGGGGTAACTCCTGCCGAGGTGCCTAAGCATTCCCCGAACCACTTTGTTCTATCTTCCTCATCCACTCACACTGACGGGTTGTGTGACCCGCTGGGTTACTCAGATTTGGCGTGTGAAATTTACATGGCTGATCCAGCATGGCCTCATAAGTATACCTCGGCCTGTCTTTCTTTTCCTGCCACTGTTTCTTCTGCTCTGGCGTCCAAGTTTTCTTGCCATCACTTCTTGGAGTCCATTCCTGCCCTCCAATTTTCTGACGTTGATTGCTTCCTGCTCCGGGTTGATCTTTATTCACAGCAGCAACTTGTTGCGAACTGTACCGGTAATCCGGTCTATCATCTCTTCTCTTACCCCGGTAATCATTTCTCCGGGATGACCAGGCCCCATCTCGCTGATAGTACTCCTCGCTTGACTCGTTTGACATGAGCCTAGGTTGAGTCGGATCATCCAAGGCATATGAATCAGCAATCCGGATTGTTTCTGCCAATGTAGTTGGCATATCTCTTTGCAACCTTTGGCATAGCATGCTTGCATATCTGCACCCTTGCGCAAACCAAGCTATGGCATGTGACTCAATCACACCCTCACATGAGTTTCACACTGTGCACCAGCGGGTTAAGAATTCCCGGTCTGTCTCATTCGGTCTCTGCTTGCACATTGCTAGGGTCTGTGGTCTGTTGGGTCTTTGATACGTGCTTGAGAAATTACTAACAAACTGATGAGGGTTTAACTCATCAATGCCTATTGTTATGGACTTGGGTTTTTTGGAGAAGGAGGGAGCGCTGGAGACATCTATCGGCTAGCAAAAAAGCACACAGGGGACTCGAAGATTTACCCAGGTTCAGGCCTCGTAGAGGTCCCTACTCCTGCTTCTCTGCTCGTGGAATTATCAAAGGTATCGAGAATTACAGTGGTGCGCAGATGCAATCTGGCGAGGGTGATGGAAACTAGGGTTGCGTGTGTGTTTCTCGCCGCCCCCTCCTAGCCTTTATATAGATAGGCTAGGTCTCGGGTAGCAGGTCGAGTCGGTTACAGATTAGGGTTTTCCCCTTTGAACTTTCTATCTTTAGTTTCTTCTTGTTCTTCAAGCAATCGAGAGTCCATAGGCCACTCGAGTCCTTCATTTGGGCCTTGGCGACACCGTGAGCCTCCACGTATTCAGGCCGTATATACCAAGCTCGAGTACCTATAGGGTATACCCATGTCAGTAGCCCCCGAGTGTCCAGTGGAATCACAGATTCGACTGGGGACTTTATGAAGCCTTTCGAGTGCATGGATGAGTATATTTTGACTACTTTGTTTATGCCATAGGGATTGTTGATGTGCGTGCCTGATTTAACCGATGTATCAGTATCAGTTAACCACCTTAGGGTGAAACAACGCAATCTACTCGAACTCGAGTCCCCGGACTCGAATTCGAAAAAATGCTGGTGTAATTTGACTCAAGCCACGGAGGTCTTACAGGAGTCGAATTCCGGTATATGGGTGTGAGCACTCGACGCGTCCGTCAAGGTATATTCATCGTACCTGTAGGCACGGATATATTTCTGGTAGTGCGTAGTAAATGCGTTGCCAGGCCTTATTCGGGTCTTACCTTCACGCTGTAAGCGCGGCATCCGAATTTTATCATCGTGGAGATGATTCGGGTGACCCAGGAGACGCAGTCTCTTTGTAGGGAAAAATTATGAGGCGGTGTCACCATAAACTTCGAGTGTAGACGTTATCAACACACAGTACTTGGTACAAATAATCATAGGGTGCGCGACCAGCGCTCCCTATGGGAGTAGCCCCCGAGTGCCTGGTTGAGTCGAAGACTCGGGCAGGGACTAAGTAACTTTTGCGAC
The DNA here is from genome assembly GCA_910589775.1 of Avena eriantha. Classification (NCBI taxonomy): domain Eukaryota; kingdom Viridiplantae; phylum Streptophyta; class Magnoliopsida; order Poales; family Poaceae; genus Avena; species Avena eriantha. Next base: position 170,368,043 of record OU342742.1, on the reverse strand, counting down.
TTCTGTCGTCTTTTGTTTGCTTGTTTCAGTCGAATTTGCTTTCGGCGCTCCCTATGGGAGTAACCCATGTCCATAGTCAAGCCATGCTTCGAGTGGTTGGGTTTGCTTTGATTATCCATGTTCCTGAAAAAAAAAGGAAAATCGTAGGGTGCGCGACCAGCGCTCCCTATGGGAGTAGCCCCCGAGTGCTTGGTGGAGTCGAAGACTCGAGTAAGGACGAAAGTAGTCGAAGTCTTCTGCTGCATAGCTTTTGATGACGTCAGTGCTGACGATTTCATGACCTCAGTTACCCGCGTGAGCGAGTTTGACGGGACGTGACGACCAGTGGACCCCACTATCTGACTTTGATTTGACTGGGCGTGCGTAATCTTTATTTTAACCGCGCCTCCTTGATTTCCGCATGTAATGGGAGTAGTGGGGGACGGTTCATGTTTCAGCTCCTCCACGTGTCTAGCACGATGATCGCCACGCGTCCAATAGGGTTTTTCTGAGCCGTTGGATTGCATCTTCCAGGGGTTAAGTACTGGTGCTGCGACGGTCACATCTGCTTTTTGCTCATCTTCTGCCTTCATCGCCATTGCCGCTGCTCCATTGCTTTCTCTGCTCTCTTTTCCTCCGCGGCGCTGGACCAGCTCCACGCATTTCCCAGCTATTTTCTTCGATCACATCGCTGCCGCGCAATGGGGAAGAAGAAGGGAGGTGTTGCGGCCGATTCCGCGGCTACCGCTACTGCGGTGAAGAAGAAGGGCGGCTCTGCCGCCGTGGGTACCAGCACCGCCGCCGGCGGGAAGAAGAAGGGCGCAGGCACCCGCGTCACGAATGGTGCGTGGCGTCCCTCCATCATCAAGTCCTCTGATCTCCATCTTCTTTGCCAAGACGGAGTGCTGTCCGCCACAGTAGCCGACGCGCGCGTCCCCGGTGGTGAGATAATCCCCTCTCCTCCCACTGGTTTTCAAGTGATGTTCTTGGCGTTCATCATTCGCGACCTCTTGTTGCCCCTGCATCCCTTCTTCAGGGACCTCCTTTGCTTTTACGGGCTCCTGCTCCATCAGCTGTCCCCAAACTCTATCCTCCACATCTCTTGCTTCATCACCCTTTGCGAGTGCTGGCTCGGAATCGAGCCGCACTTCGGTCTCTTCAAGCGCCTCTTCAAGTTGAAGTGCCAATCTGCTTCTGGCTCTTTAGTCTACAATGTAGGCGGCTGCGGAATTCACGTCGATCCATCCGCCACCTATTTCGACATCAAGCTGATGAAGTCCGTCCAAGGGTGGAGGGACAAGTGGTACTACGTTCGCGACCAGAAGGCCGACAGAGACCACTTCGGACTCGCGCCTTCGATCCCTCGACGCCATGCAAGAGGAGGCGCTCCTGGAAGAATGTAGTTATGCCTGGCGAGTCCGCGGAGACAGATGTGCTGTACGAGCGCGTCTGTGACCTCGAGAGTCGCATAGGTAAAGAGGAAGGAGGCTGCGCACTCATTCGCACGTGGTTGTGCCGTCGCATCCAGCCCCTGCAGGCCAGAGTCCACCCCATGTTTCAGTGGGCTGGCGCTGACGATGCCACTCGCGTGTCTACCGATGGCATATCCGCGAGTGAGATAGATAAAAGGGTTCGACTGGTGACCACATACACCGTCAAGGATGTGCTCCCTAGTGAGCAAGTCGTTCCTCCGTTCGACGCTTCGAACCCTCCTCCTGAGGTACAATTGTGCTACGTAGTAGCTTAGTTAGTTGATTGCTTATTTGCTGTTTACTTGCTTTTTGCTGAATTTGTTGTCTGTATGCAGGATTGGGCGGTGTCACCTTGTATGCCCCCTCTTCCTGAGGGGGTTATCCCTAGCGACGCCTTGGAAGAGGACGAGTCGGAGTCGACCGTCCTATCTGATGTGGAGGAGGAAGCCCCCGAGTCGGGTAGTCCGGAGAAGATTTTGACAAGGGTTTAACTCATCAATGCCCATTGTTATGGACTTGGGTTTTGGAGAAGGAGGGAGCGCTGGAGACATCTATCGGCTAGCAAAAAAGCACACAGGGGACTCGAAGATTTACCCAGGTTCAGGCCTCGTAGAGGTCCCTACTCCTACTTGTCAGCTCGTGGAATTATCAAAGGAATCGAGAATTACAGTGGTGCGCAGATGCAATCTGGCGAGGGTGATGGAAACTAGGGTTGCGCGTGTGTTTCTCGCCGCCCCCTCCTAGCCTTTATATAGATAGGCTAGGTCTCGGGTAGCAGGTCGAGTCGGTTACAGATTAGGGTTTTCCCCTTTGAACTTTCTATCTTTAGTTTCTTCTTGTTCTTCAAGCAATCGAGAGTCCATAGGCCACTCGAGTCCTTCATTTGGGCCTTGGCGACACCGTGGGACTCCATGTATTCAGGCCGTATATACCAAGCTCGAGTACCTGTAGGGTATACCCATGTCACAAACATTTCCTCAAAATCGATCCAACAGTTAATACTTCCGGGTGGCAAATTGTTTAGCCATACCCTCGCTGGTCCCTCTAGCATCTGAGGTACATATCTCATAGCCCATCTCAAGTTGCCTGTAGCGATTTTCACCGCTGTTGCATAGTTAATCAATCAATCCTCCGGCTTTGTGCTGCCGTCATATGTCTTAGTGCCTCTAGGTAACTGGAAGTTAGGTACTGAAGGCTCCTTCATGATCCGGGGCCCAAAACACGCTGGACCCAGAGGACCTTGACACTCAATTTGCTCTGACCTATAAAGTCGATCTAGTTTTAAGCTGGCGTCATCAGGCATCAAGTTCCTCCTTCCCAATATTGACCCTATCACGTGATAGTCCGGCCTGGGATACCCTGCGTTCACCATCTCCGAATCACCATCGTTATATCTATCTTGCTCCTATAGAGCTACTCCCGTTGCATACCTTGGCCGGCACTGCGCTCTTGCCGTGGTATATTCCGCTGCTGCGGTTGGCCTACATCCGCCGGATTACGCTGTCCGGCATTGCCGTTCATAGTGTTCCTTTGACCGGCATTGCCTTGGTCGCGGTTACCTCGGCCAGCTTCACCTCGGCTCACACTTCGTCGGTCCTCATTTCCCTGCACTGCTTTTCCTTTCCCTGCCCTTGCCAGGTCATATGGGACTATCTGTTTGTTTCTCCTGGCCGAGGTTACTACCTCTTCTCTCCTAGGACCACCATGAGGAGACGATGCAGCTCTAGCGGATTTCTCCGGGTTACCTATTGCCGAATAAACGATCTTGGAGGTCCCAGCTCTATCCGGGTTTGCCCTGAGCAACTCCTCATTTTGTCTGTTTGCGATCCGAACCAACTCATTGACCCTTTCCTGCTGTCTCTGCCGGGCTTCACCCGTTAAACCCTCTAACTCGGATGCAGCCGCATCTGCTGCTCTGAGGTTCTTTGCCGGGGTACTAGACTTCGACAGCCCCACGGACAAACAGTTCTCTGATTCTTCAATTCTGGTATCACCCTCTTTATTCATTTCACTCATGAGGTTTTTCCCCTTCACTTTTACAGCATCTACCTTATTTGCCTTTGTGTACTCACACAGCGTCATGTTCAACGACTGCTGAGCCGCAGCTATCTTTTTCGCACCCTCTAGAATTTTCTGCCTAGTCTCCTCTAACTCGGCCTGTGCCTGAGCCGGATCTACCACTGCTGCTATGGGGCTTGCCAAGCTATCTATTGCCTGCTGTAGCACATTCTCTGGTCTCTCTAGCGGAGGACCTCTACTTTTCCTCGGTGCCTTGGGTGTTACCTCTAGATCTGGTGCCGGATCCTTGCTCGCGCCAGCGCCAGGCGCGGTCATCATCACCTCTGCGCGGTCTGGGGAGCGAGTGATACGCGCCCCGCGAGCCGCGCTAAGGGGTGGCTCGCCTCCTTCGACGACGTGCCGCGGATGAACGCACGACACATCGACAGCGACGTAGATCTTGTGCGCGCCAAGCTTGACGAAGAGGCCGTTGCGCGGGAGAGGTCGCTTGCCGAAGCAGCCAGCGTTGTCGCTGACGAAGTCCAGCGCTCCGAAGCGTTGAACGAGCCCGGAGACGATGCGTTCGCCGGTGCCGATGAAGTTTCCCGTTCGGATCTTCACTCCTGCTAGTGCCGCTAGCCCCACGGTGGGCGCCAACTATCGTGGTGGTGTCACGGCAGATGCCATGGATAGGCTAAAGGTGGGGACTAAATGCACTAGAGGAATTCAGGGAGGGATAGTGTGGTGATTCCACACACAGTTGCTTTGCATTCAACAGGTTACCAAGGTTACAAATGCTCCTTGAGCTGTATTGGGGAGATGAGGAAGAAGGAACTCTCTTACTCTCACCACTAGCTAGCTCTCAGGAACCTAGAATTGAACAAGTAAAAACCAACCCCTTCTACAGATGCCCTAGCCCTCCTTATATAGGGGTGGCTAGGTCTCCAATTAGAGCATACGTGGGAATATGCCTCTTCCCAAAATAGTAAACCGACCGGGTCATTTTTCCTCGGCGTAAGCCATGCAGAGGCTGCGTGAGCCTCTGCGGCGCCAGCGTCATCTGACACAGGCAATGTCACCCTTGTCGGCCACGCCTCGGTGTTCCTAGCCTCTGTCCGCTTCGCTCGTGCTCTGCGTACAGTGACCTCCTTTTGACCAGCGAGATACCTTCTTTCTCTTGCAAGCCTGATATAATTCGGATCATGCCTGGTTAATCCGGCCACACCTGTACCTGCATACAAGTTAAATATATCCTGCCGACACACGACATAAGTCAGCTGAGACCTAGTTAGGCGGACATTCCCTGGTTCGGGTTACTCCGTGATTCGGCCTGCCTTGAGATGACTCGACCAGCACTTGCTTTGACCTTGTCGTACCTCAGCTAACTCGGCCTTTATACCCCGGCATGACCCTACCCGAGATATCCCCAACAGTGGCCAGCTACAGTATGACATCACAATGAAATACCAATACTACCCTTATAGCTAGTAATGCACTAGTAACCCTATATTACATACTAATTCCATTCCCTGACATGGATGTGAAGGATATGCGGCGTTGGCGACGACCGATGTGGAGGAGATGCGCCGTGGCGGCGGGGGCTCGAGGAGTACGTGCGGCGCGCGCCTGCTGGCGAGGCGCGGCGTTGGCGGCGACGGATGTGGAGGATATGCGTTGTGGAGGCGGTGGCTCGGGGAGTAGGTGAAGCGCGCGCCCGATGGTGAGGTGTGGCTGCTGCTCCTGGCCACTCGATGGGGGAGGGACTGAGTCCCAAAACTCAGCTCGCAGTGAGGACCAGAAGGTGAGGGATGGATGTTTCTGCCTTGGGGAGCACCGGTGTGTCAGCCATATGAAGATGCGATCAAGTGTTTGGTGTTGTTTGCATGATCCTGTGGTAAGCTCGTTTGACTGAATACGTGAGCTTTCCGGAATTATTTAGCTTTCCTAAATCTGTTATGTTGTTTGGTACTGAAATAGAGTGCTCCCTTTTGTTCAAGATAGTTTCAAATATTTTGTTAATCCAATATACGCATTTTGTGTTCTGGCTAAGGTAATGAAGATGGTCAACAGTATGCCGACGTATGGAACAAAAATATCACAACGATAGACTTCATATTCGCTAGGCTACCGGCCAGCCAGGCCATCCCCCGCGCGCGCACCTACGTCGGCCGCACGATTTACCCTGCACAGTGAAGTTTCATCCCGCTTTTGACTATAGCCGTCCGATGTGGTCGTTTATTTTTGCACTTCGTGCTTCTCAGATGGAGTCCATGACGGTTGGGCCCATGAGCATGCGGGGCCGGCAGTGGGAGGCAGCGACTGCCGCTGGTCTGCGTCGCTTTTCTTCTCCTTCCTTTTCCTATCGATCAAAATATCTCGGACCCTATCCCAATCAGATGCCCTCGTCTCCTCCCCAATCCCCACTCCCTCCTCTCTTCCCCAATCCGCCGCCTTTTCTCATGACGCCAGGATGAAGGTGGGCCGAAGATGTGGGGGACGGAGGCGGCGGCCCACGAGCCTTCACCCCGGAGACAGGTGGTGGCCGGCCGCGTGCAACAGGCGATGGTGGCCGGCTGCGTGCAACGGGCGATGGTGGCCGAGGGTGCGCGCATCGGGTGGACGGTGGTGGTATCGGCGCCGCCGCGAGCGCTCTGGGCCTCATGGTGGCGGCGGTTGGCCAGCTCAGAGAACCGGCCTCCTCATCTCCATCTACACCATCCGCCCGTCTGCGCCAGCTTCCATGAGCTGAGGTTTCAGCGGACAGTTGCGGCAGACAGGACGGCGCCGCTCCCATCGCTTGAACCTCGCCGTGGGCCTCCCACGTGCTTCTCTCGGGCACCACGACAGTTGGCACAGACCACCCATTCGGTGTTGGGGACGGACCACTCAGGCAGTGAACGCCGAGCAGGACGCGATGGATGCAATAAGGTGAGCATCTCCTGATCCTTGTTTCCATCTGCTCTAGATCTCTCTCTTCTAGGCTTTGCCATGTCTGCTGGTTCATTACCCACGTCCCTGTTATTTGCTTGTATAGATTTTTTGACGGAGAGTTCGTTGTGGTTTCAGTCTTTTAGAGTTCAGATTTCACCAAGGGAAGGAAGAATACCGTATTGTGAGCTGCCCAAAAAAAATCGTCTTGTTGTGGTTTATAAATATATGGGTTTGTATCCCTTTTCTTGGATCAATCTTGATTGCATCAACGACGATTTATAAGTATTTTTTTGTAATCAAGTAGTAGTAAGTACCTGCTAATTTGGTAAACTGCACATACCGAACTGATCTAATTGTTGATTTTTGTAGATTGATGATCTGTCGTTGAAGGTGGTACAATACTAGAATGTTCTGTATGGTTCGTTTGCCTTTTTTCTCGTGAAAACTGTACAAACCAGAGATATTCATGTTATTGGCGAGTACCTTGACGAGCTTTCTCCGAGCACTGATGTCTCTGCAATCTAAGAATAAAGTTTGGTATGGATGCGCACACTTTCATCATTGAAATGGAATGTACATCTGGAGTAAAATTATGAAACTTTATCAAGTGCTTAATACTTTATTTTCTGCATGCCCTTAGTTATTTTCTACCTTCTCTCATATTTGTGCAAGTTGAATTTGCTCTTACAGATCCAAGCCCATGTTCTCCCCTCCTCTCTATGAGAGTGACAAGGTGAGGTGAATGAACTTTGTTATGATTAGTTTGATCGTATACCACAGAGCACTACGCACTGAAGTTTCTCCTCTGTTATGATTAGTTGGTCATTTAATCTTAAAACTACTTAGCTGCCATAATTAGTATTTATGGAAGTGGAAATTTATGGAGTGCAATTTTTGCAATTACTTCGATGCAACCATATTTGCTTCGGTTCAAGCCTTTAGGCTGAGCGAGCGACTTTCAGCGGTCCTTTGATATTTGTTTGCATGTTCACTTCTATGTTACATTGTACTGTACCAGTTAAGTTCCGTTCATATGCATCGGATTGGATGGCACTTCCTAACTCAATCAATCTGCGATCTGTAAGAGCAAATTCAACTTGCACAAATATGAATGTTGTTGTGTTTCTTCTCAAAATCTTAAGAAGTGGTATTCCCCTCGAAGACATCAATTTCATCGGATAGGAAGAAATATGTTTGGTATTATATTTGGCCTTCTCTTCACAAATATATACTAGGTTCTTTTTAGATGTTCAGTTTTTGGTTCAGTAACATGCTCATGGGATGTATGGTATTCTGAATATTGGTGGGCTGTAGCCATGGTATTTGTCCCCTTCCTAGATCAGACTTATGAATATTACCTTGTTATATGGCCTATTAGGTAAAATCGGTCTCAAAATCAGATGACGTTGTGCATAGGTTCGTACCGCATTATCTATGCATGCACCTTGTTGGTAAACAATTGAGTTAAATATTTGTTCTTTCCTATGCAGTTATCACTGGCAATGACTACTTCTCTGAGAATGATTAGTTACAGACAAGAACGTCGAGCTAATGCAAATACAATAAGTCTCCACACACATAATGCAGGCCGTTTTACCAAGAGTTTGCTGAGTTTTCGTTGCACAAAGATATACAACTGGATCTTGCTTGTTATTCACTCTTAAGAGTGTCAAAACATATCTTGGAGATGATAAGCTTAAGGCAAGACAATGCCAAGGTGGCGTTCTTTGTTCTACTATTGTTGCCAGTTATCTGCCCACCAAATATGATACTCTGGCATATGTATATGACATGGAAAAAGTGTGTTTTGCTTTTATCAATACTCATAGACTTTGCCCGACTGTTCTTAACTATTGTTTATGTTTGTCCAAAATTTGGAATAGGGGTGCTAAAGATTAGCATTTGTGCATGATCATATATCGGGATTGTCATGCTTGAGATAGTTGCAAATGATGCTGCATTAACATGTATTATTTTTGTAAGATAGATCGGTATTATACAGTTACTTGAATTGTTCTTTTATCCTGACATCTTCTGATTGGTCTCCCCAGGCTGAGCTCCTCCTTCCAATTCATGGCAGGGCTTGGTGGTCGCACACCAGAACGGCAAGGAAGCAAATCAAAATCTCACCTTCTCTATTTCTTGATTTTTTAGAAGGATTCATCTCGATTTGAGATCTTAGTTTGTGGTTTTGTTCTTTCTCTTTTATCTCAGGATGTGTTACTCTTGCTAAGACGAGGTGGCGTCACTTCCTATAGCGTATCTGATTCTGATGTTATTGTTCAGGTAATGATGAATATGAAAGTTGCCTTTGATGAGCTTGGCATCATCTTCTGGTATCCAATGAACCTCCTTGGTCTGATACATTGTTTACTCATTTGGATCGTTTGATGTCTACCACACCGTTAGTAACGAGGTTTCTTTCTGACAAATTTTGCACTGTAGAATTTATGTTCACATTGTGATATCCCAGTTCAATAAAAAATGGACCAGATAATTTCATCTCGGTAATTCCATACAATGGGCATATAAATAGGCTAACTTCGAATATGGGTTCTTTTTCTTCGATTTATTTATTTTCGATGGTGAGACTGAAGCTTTGTTTTATGCACTGTCACAGTTGTATTGATAATTGATTATTTTCCTGAAGAAAATGTGTGTATCTCTGAGAAAGAAGAGAATATTATGCGAAAGGGTTTGGAGAAGAATAAGTACTGCTAGCACTTTCCATTAGCATCACGTATTTCAGTCTAGCCTTGAAGTTTCTTTTTCTTGTTCGTGTGTGAATTATTTTAGACCATTGACAAGCTTCCTATCTTGTCTGGTGTGTTGGAGCTTGTTGGAATTGGGTACACAGGGGTAAGCTCACCAAGCATTTTTTTTATGAGAATGATCAGAACATGTGTTTAACTTCTTTCTGTCACACGAACGCTGTTACTTCATGTTGATGCCGTGGTTCACATATCGTAACCTCATCTTCCAGCCTGACAGGTCAGTTCACCCTCTTCATGTGATCCTTCTTTTTTTGGGAACTTTCATACTTTACCAGTACCACTCTGCTCCTATTAATTCTCCCTATTTCCCTCTTTGATGGTTTTCCTACGCGTGTTCGACATGATCTTCTTTTGAAGTTCAGTACATGGCTGTAATGTGACTGGTTTTCAGTTTATAATTTTCTGTGTTCTCTACCGAGTGTGGCGTGCTATGGATTAAATTTATTAAGACAAATGGTGCCTCCATAGGTCCAGGCATATTTCTTTTCTCCATAATTCAGTGATGAACTAAATGCCTTTATGTATCTCGGTCCTCCTTTAAGGAACAAAGCTTGCAGCACGTCTTTTTGTCCATTCAAATCCTTGCAAAATATTCATTTTTCTTTGAGCAAAATCAGCGCACAATGTTAATGCCATCATATGTTCTAATTCTGCTAGGCTGATTCAGCACGAACATTTCAATAAGCAACCCTTATCTAATTTTGTTCCTAATACTAGAAAATTGAAGGCCATAGCAACCAACAGATGATGTACCTGAAGGGAATCAGTATCAGATGGTATGTTCAATACTTAACTTGCATGGTTCTCCAATTAATGAAGATGTTATGTACGCATGCAACTGCAATTTACGCTCTGATGTCCTTATTCTTCAGATGTCAGTCTTTGTTTGAACTCCCTTCTTGTTTTTTTCTATATGGATGTCGATTAGGTCATGAATAACAAGGTTATATTTCAAGTATATATTTACAATTAGCTCCAGATAGAATTTATCTTAAGGTGTTGGTATTATGCCCAGTGCTGTATTCATGGTGATTTCTTTGTTATCTTCATCCTTTCTTTATCCTGATTCACCTTCTTAGCCTGCTCACTTCTTCTCTATTTGTCTGTCTATCTTTCTTAAAATCCAGATGCATCCACACTCGTTTATCTCCAGATACTGGATAAACTATCTTGCTTGGATGGCACATTCACTTTTTCCACAATTCTGTGTACATTGCATGCATGTCTTCTGTTATACACGTATGGCTAAGGTTCTGTTATACACGTATGGCTGAGGTACATTACATTCTGTTAGCATGTGTAGCACTGTAGATGCCTATTGACTTGCTAAACCCCTAAAATATAAGTAAGACTCTAAATTATGTCTGCTGGAGTTCTGTACCTTACCCAATTAAAATCAAGCGCAAAGTATACAAAAATTGTAAGGCTTGACCTTTTTAAATTTCCGCCTCTCTTTTAATCTGTTGTATTTTTGTCTCTCCACATGTCTACAGCCAATAAGTGAAGAATGCTGAAATATTTTGATCTAATTCTGCTGCCTGGGGCATTTTGGTCGTACTAATGAAGTAAATGGGTTTTGTAGCCTGCTTGGTGACACAGCTGTATGCTGCTAATAATACATTGAGGAAACATTCTATGGAAGTGTGTTGGAGTAGTAAGTAATTGGGGCCTAGGATTATAGTTTTCGGACTGATTGGAAAATGAGATAACTTTTTACCAGGAAGGATAACGAAGCCAATATAGATAGTTTTACGAGATAACTTTGTACAAGGAAGGATACCGAAGCCAATATAGATAGTTTTATGAGATTAGCCGACCTTCTTCGCAAGGCATTCGGACAGCTTACATAGTATTTGCTTGCCAAATTTTTTTATAAAAATGAAGATCGAATAGTCGTTATAAAGATAAATCACTTAGCCACTTCCTAAAGGTAAATCAGTATTGGAGATGGATATTTTTGAAAGCATTCCCATATTACCCATCTATGAAGCGATGGAAGTGAGACCTGAAGATTATTTCTATGCCTTCTCTCTTCAGATGCTATGTATGAATATATTGCCATCATATTACACATAACGTCATCCCTTTTTTCAGCTAAACCAAACGCGGTGTATGCTCAGAAGATGAAATTGCAGGGCAGATGCATGGTTTACAATAAAACTTATTTGCAGGCAAGATATTAGGCCAAATAGAATCAGGCTGTGGATTTGTTTCAGAGAGAGTTTTCAAGAAGGTCCCTTGATGAATCCTCTACATGAATATTTACATCACAAAAGTTCATGAAACTGGATCTCTTTTAGCTTAAACAAAGTACATGGCGAAGTATTCTCAGAAGATGTTCGCAGAGTGTATGTGAGATGAATGTCAACAACAGATTGTGAGCCAATTGTGTTTAGTTTATTGAGAAATATGTTTTTTTTTCTTGGATGAGATGCGATTCAACTGTGTCTGTTGTCTGATGGGAAATTCTCAGTGATGGAAAGTTGTTCATAGAGGGGTGACGGTGACAAGCGTTCTTGGTCACGGTGTTATGGAAGCACAGTCTGTGTAGCTTCACTTATTGGTATCAATTTTACGTCTCGCCACCATCTTACTATTGGCACCATCTTACTATTGGCTTGACTGGTTCTGGGAAAAGTGTTGAGCATGGGAAATCGTGTTCATGGTTCGCTTGAGATACCACGAGAAATTAATAAACTATGTCTTTCGTTTACCAAACACGTATATAGTTTATCATAAAAGAATGCTACAGTCTTAATAGCCAAAAAGCCATAAGTTAAAAAAATGATGGTCGCTTTGGTCTCCTGATCGTCCGATTAACCTTCTCTTGTTTTTTTTTCACCTTGTTTCTTGCACTGGTCTATAGTAACATGCATCAATGACTTTTCGCTCCTTAAAAAATGTATCAGAATTGTATATATCAACAGGGAGGCTTACTAACCTTCTACATTGCAAGCCAACTAAACAATTAAAACCACAAAAGTAGACTCTCCCACCTTCTTGCCTACATATACGTACATTTGTGCTGTCACTGCCATAAAAGTCTCAGTACTTATAGCAACCCTAGAGTCTAATCTCAATTGCATAGAATAACACCCTTGGACAGTAAAACACGATAAAACTTGTGGCTTAAATTATGTCCCGATTCCACCACCTGCGCCAACTCGATGGGGAGGGGCAACAACTCGGCTAGGATGTGGCTGCTCGATGAGGGGGAAAACGTAGGTGGGGCCACGATGGCTCATCCGGAAGGAGGGTGGGGATTGCGGGAGGAGACGATGGTGGCGATTGGCCCTAGGCACCGCTATGTATTTTTATCCCACACGAGCACATCTTGCCAATATCCTGCACATGACCCACAACATGCTGCTCTGGGTGACCGAGAAGTGAGTCAAAACAAGGGTGGATACAAGGAAAGAGGCACACAAGTATAATCGTGTTATTCCATTTCTTGACAAGCACGTAGCCCAACACGGGATAGATAGGATTACAATATACATATTATTTCCTACTAACATTATACCGTTGTAGCTAGTCCTTCGCGCCAACGGCGCACCAGGTCATCTAGTGAAAAGAAAATATGACTACATAGTTCATGCATAATTAAAATACAACATATCTCATTCGGTAAATAAATTCTAAGCATCATCATCAACTCCAAAATTTTCACATATGTGCTTTACCAAGTCAACCTTTAGTCGACGATGCATTGCTCGACCGCGAATTTTGGTGTTTGTTTGAAGTACACTTGAAAATTCTGGAATTGGTCCATGATTGTATCCTACCAATGGTACTGCGTTCGACCCCTGGTGATAATCCAAATCATACCTCACATTATAGTTATCTCTTTCATCCTCCACTATCATATTGTGCAGTATGATGCATGTATACATGATATCTGCTAGTGTAGCCACATCCCACAATCGGGTTGGGCAACATATGATGGCAAATCTACGTTGCAGAACTCCAAAAGCTCTTTCTACATCTTTTCTTGCTCCTTCTTAGCACTGGGCATATTTCTTATCTTTAGGATTCAGGGGCAAGGGAATGGTCTTCAACCCACTCTGGATAAATACCATCTACAAGATAGTAGCCCTTGTTGTACTCATTTCCTTTGACTGTACCTCTGAAGCTCTACCTTGTAGTAATTATATGAACAAAGGTGATTGGTTTAACATATTAAGGTCATTGTTAGTTCCTGATAGGGCAGATTTGCGGGTGGCCTGGTACTCATCTGTTGGTGAGATCCTCCATAGTGCATCTTTCCTAGGTGGTATGGATATTGTTGGATCCCTGGGTGGTGAGCAAATGGAAGGATACTAGGATGGTGAGGTGTTGATTGGAAGGATATTAAGAGGACGCATGGATATTCATGGCAAGTTGAGAAGCTTGAAACTGCTGGTAGTATTGGTTGTTTTGGTTCTTAGACTCTCCTGTGGAGGAGGTGAGCGTGCTTGTATAACTTAGTGGCCTAGATGGATCCATATTTGAAATTTGTGTGTCCTTGTGATGAACTGTGTGTATATATAGCTGAATGCATAACAGCTAGTGGAGAAGTAAATTGAATTGCACAACTGCCAGCCCAAACGGTTGGGGGAGAAACAATATTTTAATCGGTTAGTGGCAACTTGGTGGTGTGTCTAGAACAAGACTCAACATAGGGAATATTTTGCTTAGACTTAGCTGGTCCAGCGTTTAAACACACGTCTAAGGCTCAGTAGACTTAGGAAATTTGCAACGCTGCACACTCTCTCAGCGCTCCTGTGTTGCGCCATGCAATCTACTGCGTCTGCCTGTGGGCCTTCTTTTATGTTCTCTCTGGTTCTCCGGTATTCCCTCTCCACCTTCTCTTCCTCTCCTGGCCCAATCGTCCACATCGCCAAAGTGGGCAAGTCCATCTTATCCACCATTCCAGCTCCTCCCTTTCTAAGCCTAACCAGTCGTCGGTGCCCTGGATCCGCCCCCCACCAATACACAATCCCAGACCCAGTTCATCGTACCGAGGCTCGGAGATGGAAAAATCATATTGTATTGTACTACAAGGTAATAAGATGCATCTCTCGGCAAGGTTGTGTATTTCTAGTGAAAGATTTATGGAAATCTTTACCTATTAGTTAGGTTTGTTCTACTCTTTTAGTTTTTACCAAGTAAATTTTTATGGGTGATGAGCTACTCCTTGCAAATTATGTGTATATGTACATACCATGTTTGTAAAACTTCTAAAAACATATAAAGGAATAAGAGTTGAAGTTCGGGTATGGAGTCAAATAAGTGAGGGGCCAAACAAGCGTGTGGGTGCTACAATGTTGCAGTTCCTCGTGGACCAGCTCTTCATAGACGACGACGACACCATGCTCGGCTTGGACGGCGTCTGGAGGCCAACCTTTAGGTTGTTGTTGCCTCTAGTCTGCCGGCTCGACGCTCCTCGACACTTTTGTGAGCGGGATAATATGATTTTGTGTTTGTTAATCTGACAAATTTTGATGGGCAATTGCTATGAATATATAATAAATCATACAGATCTAATTCAAATATTTGGTGCGTGTCATTGTTCCCTCATCAGGTTAGCTTCTAAAAGTCCATCTATTTATGAAGCAAATTGATATATACCGTAAATTAATTCATTTTTCCAAGATCTACTGAATGTATTAGAATTAGGCTATCTATTTGGTGTCCTCCAGGTGGGTTCTCAACTTGTTTGTGACCTCTCTAATTGTTATTTTATGGTTAATCAAAATATCTTCATGTTCTTTTCCACATTGGAGAACTAAATGATTTTGTTGGAATGTGATGTTCCAATATAAATACATGCCTCTAGAATGTGTAAGTTTGTTTGTTAGTGGCTATGTCATATCAGAAGAAGGGTAAGCTACACTGTGATCAATCAGGAATAACTTTTTTGTTATGTTAGGAGTTGAATATAGAGAACTTATTGTTCGTAGGAAACAGAGCAGATGTAGCATTTCTATGCTCCTCCACATGGATTGACTTAGGCAACAACGCGAATTAACTTAGGCAACAGGAAATCTTACCTTTATTTTATGGTCGTTTGTTTTGCACTCATCCATTTTCATGTTTTGCATATTACTTATGCTCAAGGATTGAAATACAATAAAATTATGAACATACTTTACTTCATTTTGTCCTATGTGGGTATGAAAAGAAATTCTGGATATATTCCTCTCATCTTTCTATGAGAATAAACATAACATACTCTGCTCTGATTTTGTGTAGTTCATATTATCTATGAACGGAAAGGGCTTCTAAAAAGCTATGGTGGTAAATACAGTTTCATTTTAGAAGACACCTTTAAAGTATGACACTAACTCAGTTACCTTAAGCTATATATAGAACAAATTATGACTTTGGTTAAGCTACACATTATACCTGGGATAGGACTTATTTAGTTTCTCAAGAACCCAACAATCCCTTTTCATCTAACTGCAGAAGTTGTAGAAAGTTAGAACAAATGAAGCAAAATAGGTCTCACAACAATATGGTAACAACTTCATTATTTTAATCATTATAGGTTATTTGACGTTATTTACTTTTCTACAAGCAAGATTACATACACTGTTCCATAACCTATATTGTCTCCTCATTTTCACTTGTTGAGCTGGAGCAAATATGTTCGATCGGATCAGAGTCAAAATTAAGTATGTGGTGACAAATTTTTAGCTTGCAGGAGATCGGTTCTCTTAATTAGAATGAAGGTCCATGATTGTTCACAAACTAGGTAAGTGATAACCAGATATATGATAGGCCATTCGAATCGTAGCACAACTCTAGGAGCAACCTAACTATCGCTTCTTCAATTCTTCAGTTCTTGCTATAGTGATGGTGTAATTCAGGTTCCAGAATATTATGTATGCATAGACACAAGGATATAATGAGTTAAATGCATGTTTAACCCAGATATATGATAGGTCAATTCAAATTGTGGCACTACTCTAGGACCAACAGTCTCTTTTTTAATTCTTTAGTCCGATTCTGGCTATAGGGATGGTGTCCTTCAAGTTATAGAATATTATATATGCGTAGGCACATGGATACAGTGAGTTAAATGCATGTTTAACTAGCCATCAAAGGTATTGGTAAATAAATAAAATTTGGAACCTTTTTACTGATTTGGTCTGGCACTAGCAGTTTTCCACGTCATTTATTTTTGTATTCGAGCATATAATATTGTGTTATGGGTGAATACTGTTGAAAATATGTTTTCTATGAATGTTTATGTTGTTTATGATTCCTCCATTGGCTAATTAAGCATATATAATATAATGGGTCAATCACCGACTCATTTTTCTCTCCCACGCAAAAAGTATTCATGGTATATTTGTGATTATAGCAGTGTTCTGTATGTAAATATGTAACCACTAGACTTGAGAAACTAAATTTAAGTTAAGCTACTCACAATGATCAAGATGTTATATGTGTTTTTATCATCACATCATAATCTCAATGCTTTGTTTCCCTTAGCATTAAGGCTTGAGGTTTCAGTTAGGCCATTGTATTGTTTAGCCCGAGATACTATCATGGTCTTTGTGTGACCAATAATTTCATGTTATTTATTTTTAGGAACAATGCATGAAGTTGGTATAAACTTCTATAGGTTGGTTTTGACTACCAGCAAACTGTCCGCCCACTCCACTCGCTTCTCTACTCATCTGATGGTATCAACATGAAGCTAAGCGTTAAGAAATAGTTAAGTTTTCTACTTTGTTTCTTCGTCATTATTCATGGATTTTAGATACTATTACATAATTTGTTTGGAAGGAAATTTATGTCAGCTAAATTTATCAAGCATGAAATCGTGCTATGTTACTTTGGTCCCTACCACAAGACAAGACGATTTTTTGTTCTAAGATTGATATTATTGTTCTTACTATAATGACATTTATACAAAAAGAAGTTGGGAGCTCAACAAGCCCCTACTACATTTTTAGAGATGTGATTTGTCGTTTGTCCAATCAGAGCTCATACATCAGCATAAAATTCATCCTTTGCTACATGGTAGAACTTGTGCCTGTAATGTCTTTACTAAATTGCACAAATCATGTTCATATATGTCGAAATCATATTAAGACGTTCAAGTGTTTAAGTTCTTTTCTTTGCATGCCATTATTAAAATTATTTGCATTTTAAATTTTTTGATTTTCTTAAGTCTCTGCTTCTTGATTTGTTGCTTCTGCCAAATACGTGAGGTATATCACAATGCACTAGGATCTTAGTCCTGTACTTTTTAAATTCTAGGGCGTATAATTTTGTTCTTAGGTTTGATTATGGATGCGTTTATATGTTGTTTATTTTTGTTGCCTTTGTAGAGACCTTCCCTCCTCTTGGCGGGGAAAGATCTCGATGTTCCCTACTGCTGATGGTGAAAGATCTTGTTGTTCGATCTTGCTTCTGTTCTTCTAAACGCTGTTGTGATGCTAGCTTTGTAACTGATGTTGTGCTATGTTCATGAGCTGAATTGAATTTGGGACGATAGGCACTTCCTATTATTAAAAGAATATTTGGTCGGTATATCAACTCGCCTTCATGTTTGTAAAGACGCAGAAAGGGTCGCATGCAAGGTTTTATTATTAACTATGCACTCTCTAACCAAACTTGATTATGAAGAACGCTGACAAATGCAGCCCACACAGAACCTCAACTAAACATATTGCAGCTAGCAACCACACAACGATGACACTTCAGGCCGCTTTGGGTTTATAGGGAAAATGAACTAGACTGAACCCATTACATTAGGTAGTGACATGAAAGGACACACTTCCGGTGTCAGCGCCGCGTCTATCCACCTTATGTCAACCTTCTATCCACCTCGTGTCAACCTATAAAGCATGACCAAAAACTTTGGGTTACATTTCACCAATTCAGCAAAGCAAGCCTAATAGTCCCCCGTCCAAAATAAGTGATTTGGGTTCGTCTAGATTCGCATACATCTAGATGCATTTTACTATATAGATACATCTGAATTTAGGTAAACCCAAATCACTTATTTTGGGACAGATGGGGTATATCTTTTATTTGTGTATTGCGGCACCGAAATAAAATAGAAGAAACCAAACGCATTACAAAGAACATGGAAATGTTTGGAAAAAACTATAAACCCACTAGGCCTATCACACAGTGTTGAATCACAATGCAGGCGGCGAGGCAAAGCTCGCATAGCCGTCTAGTAGTGCTATAGTTTTGATTCAGCTTGGACGATCCACATAATTACCATCCACCCGAGCTTCTAAACTCGGCGTACCTAGTTTCGCTTTACGTGAAACAAACAACAGTGCTGGACACCCCATCCCCAAGTCGCTCCTCTCGCCTCCTGAAGGCGACGGGAGCGCCGCCGGCCTCCCCGATCCTCCTCCCCCGTCACCTCCACCGGCCAGGGCCACCGGGCGTTGCCCGCGTGGCACCAACGGTGCCGGGTTTCTTCTTCCCGTGTCGGGAGGGCGGGGCTCCTCCTATCGGCGGCGGTGCACTTGGGGCGGCGGAGGACCATCGTGCTAGGGGCGTGACGACGCGGTTGTAGGTGGCGAGGCAGCGCGAGCAGTAGCGGTAGGCGGAGCTTCAAGCTGGTGGAGCCATGGAGGCCCAGATCGGGCCCCTTTGGGTCCGGATCTGGGTAGGACGGGCCGACTCGGATTTGGCTGCTCTGCAGATCTTGGCGGGTAGGGGGATGGGATCCACGGTGTCCTCGGTCGGCCTGTTGCAGTGTGGTTGTGGACTTTATGGGCCCATCGGGGCCCGACCGGACTGCCATAGGACTGGTTTGCCTCCGCGGAGGCTTTACAGGTCCGCTGGGCCCGACCGAACCTATGGCGGACTGGTTTGTCTGCAGCTGCATCTGGTCGACTACCGCCTCTGGCGGTGGAGGAATTTCCCTCCCGCGTGGCTCTATTTCAGTTCTACATGTGCCGCGATGCTGCAGACCCCGCGTCGATTTGCCCGGTGATACGATGATGGCAGATTCGTGAACGGAGTCGCGCATGCTCGTGGGCGGTAAGTTTGGTGGTGTCGAGGTCTCGTCCTCGTGGGGCACCTGTGCAACGGATCGCCCGGGGGTTATGGATAAAGTTTTTTCGGGAGAAATCCTTGTCGGCTCGACCATCACCGACGCGGTGCCACCTGCGGGTGGCATCTTTTCTTCCTAGAGGGCATCGTGGCTACCCTTCATCGACTTCCTTTGGTTTGCCGGGGGAAACCCTAGGGCCAGTCTCTGATTCGGGCAGCAGCGGTTGCTTTGCCTCTTGAGGGTGCTGCTTGGTGCTTGACGAGCCGGGGCTAGGAGCATGGTGGAAATTCTTTGGAGGGCGTAGCGGTTGCGGTCTTCCTTATTTAGTTGATCCGCCTCCATCTCCATTTTGTTTTTATTTGTTTTCTTTCGGGCGTGTTGTAGCACCCCGGTAAAACCACTACTAGAAAATCGCTTGTTATTTTTGTTCTGTGCATCATCATGACCGCATGCTCATGTCATCATGCCACATTGCATTTGAGCATCGTCATGTCATCATGCATCTTTGTGCCTAAAACTATTTTCTAAAAGCCTACCTTTGTTTTCTAATTATCCCTCTCTTTATTTCAAATTATAAAAACCTGATCGTTTCGGATATTTTTACTAGTCTAAAAAACTAATTACAAAAGTATTTTAAATAATAAATAAAAATCATATTGTTTTTGGGAGGCAGCCCAGCCAGGCCCAAAAGGCCAGCCGGCCACCTCCAAACCCTAGCCTAAAACTAGTTCGTACCCAAACCCTAACCCTCACCCCTCACCTCAACCAGCCTGCCAACCCACCCTTGCGCCGCACCACACCCCAGCGGCACACACCCACCTAGCACCTACACGCGCGCACACCTGACCACAACACGACCCAACACGATGCAGTGCACCTACACCTAACCGGCACAGTCCCACTACTCCACCACTCCACACCCCGCCGCTCCACCCTGGCCGACAATCGCCCGCCTTGGATCCTCCGCCCGACGCGTGACCGGGCCCCACTGCGTCGCTCGCACGCGCTCCCCATCGCCCTGTCCCCATCTCGTATTGCCCCCGAGCCTGCCTTCCTCTTCCCTAGCACGAGACCCGCCCAATCCCAACGGCCGCAGCCGCGCGAGCCCGACGCTCCCTCGAGCCCCGACCCCGACCTCCGCTTCCGTGTCGTGGAGCCCGGCCATGCCACCGTCCTCGTCAACCCCGCCTCCGCGCGGTCCTCTACCTCCTCGTCGACCGACCCGTCGTCCACCGACGGCGCCTCTCCGTTCTGGCCTGGGTCGACCTCACCCCGCCTCCCCACCAAGCAGAGCGTCGCTGTCGGCTCGGCCGCCCTCCCGCCTCGACCTCGCCTGGCCTCGCGCCTCCAACCAAGTAGCAGGACCCCGCCTCCATGCCATCGCCATCTGCGTCCCGCGCCTGTCGACCCAGCCTCCGCCCCAGTGAGCATCGCCGCCAGCGAGTCCCTCTGCCGCCGTGTCTCGCTCCTGCGCTCCTCTGCTCAAGCTCGGCTGCGCGTAGGGGCCTGCCTCCCTTTGGCTCACCACCGTCCTTCACCGCTCCGGCAGGGGGTCATCTCCAGCCACACCGCCGGCAGCCCCTGCTCTGCCTCTGCCTAGAGTCGTCGCCCTTCTGGTGCCTCGCCCGGGTTCCCTCTCCCGCGGCGGTGCCCTGGAGCCCTATTGTCGCCGTCATTCTCGTGCCGGCCACGTCTCCTGGCGTCTTGCTCCTCCAGTTTTCCACCTCCCCTATGGCAAGGAAGTGCCTCTGCCACGGCTCAGATAGATCAAGGCATGCACCTGACCTGCTTGCTTTAATGCCTAGAAGGCCGGTGACCCTCAGTTGTGTGGTTCCTTTGACCGGTGCTCGTGTCCGTGTTGTCGTTTCTCGCGGTGCTGTTCGCCTTCGTTTTCCCGGTGCGACTCAAGTCCAAGTCGACCACCGTAGCGCCCCAAGTTTCTAACACCAAGACCTTCTCGTCGACAAGATCAACCGAAGACCTCGCCAAGTTCTACCCGACAATGGCGTCGATGCCCAAGATCTCCACAATCGGCAAGTACTTCGCCCCTCGATGCCAAGATCTCCGGACGCCAAGATCACTCACGCGGATCCGAACCCACCGGACCCGAAGGCCGTCGACATGGAAACTTCAAGATCTCCGTCATGGGTACGCCAAGATCATCGTGGCACTAAACAAGTTCGTCCCCGGATGGATGTGACCCGAAGACCATCGGTCAAGATCGCCATAGACGAAAGGAGGACCGACATGATCTCCAACACGGAACGCCAAGTCCGAACCCGAAGATCTGAAGACCCCGCACCTCGACCCGAAGACCGAACCAGGAGTCCGAACTCGATCCCCGTCGAACCCTGAGACCGAACCCGGACCCCCCTGAACCCCAAGATCGTCGAACCCCACATGTGTGACCCTTTATCCGAGACCCTATTTTTATAATATGAAATTATCAATTGTTGCATATTAAAATTGGACATGCTTGCATACATATCATTGTGGTTTGGGGGCTTTTAGGCGTTTCACCTAAATTAAAAATGGAGTCCATATGCGGACGATTCTAGTCTTATTTGGCTCCATTTAAATTTGTGTAGAGAACCGATGCCATGTTTTGCCTTGTTAATGCAACATTTAAATTGCGAGGTATCTAAATAACTTGAACCTTCTAATTAATTGTCGGGAACCTGGTTCCGCTTAATATTGCCTAATTGCATCGCATATTTGCCATGTCATGCATCATACACGCATCATGCTCGGTCTTCTGTCGTAGTATTAAATAGTGCATCCGGTGTTTCTTTTAGTGCTTTGGTTCTTCGTGGATTAGGACGTTGAGTGGATGCGAGTATCGGCAAGTTCTTCGCATAATGTCTCTTTGGCTATGTTTTCCCAGGCGAGCATTCTCCCCATTTCTACCTATTTTGCATTTATAGTCTTTATTTCCTCCTGTTGATCTATTGCTATCCGTGTTGCGATGCTTTAGTTTCCGTGCACCATTTATAATCCTTGCAGCCTCTATATTGCCTTGGACACATCCTATTGCCTGTTGTTTGATAGATAGTCGGCCTTGCGAGTCGTAGTTGCTTGCTCAGGTGCTGCTTCGCGTCGTTGATGTTCCATCGTTGTTGGAAGATTGGCACATGCTTAATGGTGGAGATGATCATGGCTTTAATTACAACTTGATATTCAATTGCTGGGATAACTAATGAAAGAGGCACCGGTGGGCAATAAACGCTATTTGGTTTTTCATGTCCACTTATGTCCCGTAGGCCCCGAGTACTTGATACCTGTCCTTGACTATCGCACTATCCGCATGTGGGACCATGAATCCCCTTAGCCAGAGCTTGATTCATTTCTTATTTCTTGGGGCCACAAAGTAGTTTGGGGCTTTATTACTATCCTGTACTTATGCCATGCTTTACTGCTTTATTTACGATTGTGCGTGGAGCACCTGTACTGTTTTGGAACGTGGAATGTTTTCGCGGTATCGACAAGCCCAGTCACATTTTCGGGTTCCCAGTCGTTTACAGCCATTGACACAAACCCTAGGTCCGTCTCGGAGCCGGCCAACTTTGTTGCGGGTAGCTTAGTGGGGTGGCCCCCTGAAATATTTTATGAATCCTGTGATTGCTTTGTCGTGAAAGCCTCGTTGGGTTTTGATTTGGTTTTTCCGAGGTTGATCGTGTGTGTGTTGCTATTTGTGCACCCCTGTAGGGTAAATCTTTCTGAAAGCCGTGTCCGTGGTTATGGACGACTTAGAGCATAGTATCTCGATCATAGACAAGCATAACTAAAGTAGTGCTATAAATTTGACTTAATATGTGACTAGTAATCAACTTCACTACAATGGAATGGATAATAAAAGTGCCAACAACTGGTGGAACTGGGGTGTATCGTGTCATGTTATACCTGCCTAGTAAGTATTGCAACTCCAATGGAATGAAATAAAAGTGCCAACAACTGCTGAGTTTGGGATGTCACATGCTAATTGTATCTGACTAGTAAGTACTTCAACTACAACTGAATGGTTAACTAAAACTACTCACTACTTATGCTATCAGGATAACTCATGCTATCTATATCTGACTAGTAAGTGCTGCAACTATAATGGAATGAATAAAACCACCAACTGTGTGAGTTCCTCGGTTTGACTTCCTCGTGTGGTCTCGAGGGGGAAATATCAGGATGGGTATGACTGGTGTTAGTATCAGGTTGGTCTCGAATAGGTCTCTGTTATCCCACTCTAATAGCCGACAGTTGTATCGAGTCTCTATAGGTTGTTTAGTGCATGCTTTGCTGCCGCTTTAGTCCACCATACCTATGTAGGCGAGAGCCGCCGAATTCTAGCCTCGCCGTGTACTGGCCTCAGTACTGACGCTCCTCTTTTTCCTTCGCCCTTTGTTGGCACCCCTTTTGTTTTAGCAGGTTTGCGATCGACGTCGTTAGCAGGGTTACCTTCCGGCTTGGCCTGGGCAGGGTTATGGACGTCATTGGTTATTCTTCAGGGCTCTTAGCCCCATTTTGCATCTTATCCGTACTCGGATGTTGTATCGTTTTCAAGGTGATTTGGATCTTTGTACTGTATATCTGTATCCTTGACTCTTTGAGTCGTTGTATATAAATGTTTCTGTGGGTTCCTTCGTGAACTATTGTGTAATGGTATTACTTTGTTTTCCACCGCACGCAAGTGCCTGGTGGGCGTCCTTGAATCGTTTCTATGCGGGTTTGGCGGGAAGCGCTGAAATCTGCATAGGGCTGATTCGAGGGTGTTACACGTGTGTGCTGCTGCCCCAACATCCTGTTTCATTTTCAGTCTTTCCTTTTGAGCGTTGTGCTGTCTGACCCAACAGCGATCTCACATGTGGTTGCTATATTAATATAGTTGGGCGTATGCCTGTTTCGAGAGTTTCTAAAGTCACTCACACCCAATGGTCTTCCTCCGCATCTTCTTAGACTGAAGATTAATCGTCATGTCATTTTACTTTGGAATCTAGATCCGTTTAACGGACTATACAATGGAACATGACTTATCATTAGAGCATTTCAAGAAAATGCTATTGATGCAGAAATTATTGGTGGCCAACGTACTGGAAAAATGATATTCCTTCCATAGATTCCTTTGTATCCTTCCGAAGATGACGTGCTCCCGTTCAAGTTGAAGTGAAAGCAATTTCTGATTCGTCTCAGCTTCGCCATGACAATTAACAAAGCTCAGGGACAAACTATTCCAAATGTTGGCATCTACCTTCCAGGGCTAGTGTTCTCTCATGGTCAACTCTATGTTGCTTTGTCGCGAGGGACATCAAGACAAACAACAAGAATACTTGCAAAACCAAATAAGAAAGTTGATCGATCGGGCAAAAGCACCAAAAGTATTGTCTACAAGGATGTTTTGATGTAATTCACATACATGTACATGTATATTGGTCACTATTATTTCTAATATTGTATTTTTCTTGACATCATCAGCTCTATGTACTTCTGATGACTGTAAACAATATAAAAGAAAAATACAATATTAGAAATAACAGTGACCAATATACATGTACATAGAGCTGATGATGTCTATTCTATCACTATATCATTCTGCAGGTGTGTACATAGAGCTGATGATGTCTATTCTGGTAAGAGGTCGAGAGATAATTAAGTCTACATAAGTGAATGCAATATCAAATGAGTTGGAGCTTAGTTCTCTAGGGAAATCCCTTTTGCAGAGGAAAGCTTAGTCTAATGAGAGCAATACTCAAGACTATGTTATGTATAATTTGTAGATACTGCATTTACTCTTAGTTATTTTGTTTATATTATTGTGTAAACTCCGATTAGTACAGCGTGTCCGAGATCTTAACTATGAGAGCTATATATTTTCGAAACACGAGCAACATAAACGTTTTTCATTCTATTGTTTCAATAAATACGGCAAAAAGATGATTTCAGAAAGCACATATTTTGCTCTTGATCCAACATTTCTTAAAGATAGTTATCTATTATGTTAATTTACTTCTCCTGAATTATAATCTTCAGTCTATAATATTGGTTTATATGCCACAAACGGGCTTCTCCTCTCATCTCTCTCATGCTACAGACCTCTAGAACCACCAATCAACAACTAAAATCTCTCTTACGAATAGTGCAAAAATCAACATCTCTTATATCGTTAATATAAAGAAACACTACAGCATGCCGATTTATCTATTCTTTCAAATATCCCGATCATTTATTTTTCCTGGAGATTACACCAAATATTTAGCGCATGTGGGATAGAGATAGGATGATTAAATTGCCTCTGCCTCCTCCCGCGCCAAGCTCGACAAGGCATACGCAATCAGATGAACTGGTTCTATTGATACTGTACAGTTGCCCAATGACACTACCATTGCTGCTGAAATTAGATCAAATGCTATAATTAGTGACTAAATTATGGGTCATCTTGTAATCAAAATTGGGGAAAATCAGAAATTTACAAATAGAAAGGTGCAAACAACCGTGCAGGGTGTCGACTGCAGGCTATAGCTGTCGCCACGGAGCGAGGGGGATGCGAACGGTGAACCCTAGCCCCAATTGCTGAAGCGGGAACAGCCGGTGGCGCCGTGCGCAGTCTTCAGATCGAGCCGTCGGGCCTCTACCATTCCAAATCAGCGACGGTGACTTGCAGCCTCACTGGTGGGCAACGACACATCCGCTGCTCCAGCCCTCATCCCACAAGCTTTCCAAATGCGCGGAGAGTAAATGGATTGGGAGATTGGGTAGAGTCGACTCACTGCTACTCCCTCCGTTTCAAAATATAAGATGTTTTAGCTTTGTGAAAATGTATCTAGATCCCTTTTAGTGTGTAGGTAGGGTGGCAAGCGGCACCCACATAACGACCCGCGAAGCAAAATATAGGCAAAAGGAGGTCTCAAAAGTTAGTAAAATTAGAGAAGACTTAGTGAAAAAGTTGTGCCGCAACCCGTCCCGCTTGACACCCTATGTGTAGGTTTATCTAGGTTTGAAATGAACCCGCACATTAAAAATGGTTAGATACACTCCTTTCACAAAGCTAAAACATCTTATATTTTAAAACGGAGGGAGTAGACAGTAGAACGGGATTTTTTTTCTTGCTTTTCACACGAGAGAGAGAGAGATATAGAGCGAGTATGATTGGTCCGTGACTCACTCTTACTTTTTTATGCGTGATTTACTCTAACAATGGTCCGACCATTGACAAACCAGGTGGAACAGGACCATGTACTGAACAAACTAGATGATACCCCGCGCATTGCAGCGGAAATTCTTGTCGAAGATGATTGTTTTTCTTTGAAAACTAACACTCTTAATATGATATACCAAAGGAGAACCAACCCGTGGTTGGATGGCTAGGAGGGCAGTGGTACCCCCAGTCCACCAGAGTTCAAACGCCATGTTTGACGATTTGTTGTCTCATAAAGGCGGAATATTCTTTCAGTGGGAGGCGCCGTTCCGTCGATAGCGAGGCGCCTGTGGTGACTTCGTCAATCTCAAGACCCGCCGGCTCAGTCTCTCGGAGACGCTCATAGGGTAGGGTGTACGTGCGTGTGTTCATAGGGGTGAGTGTATGTACGCATTGTGAGCGTCTGCGTTTGTACTATGTTTCTCAAAAAAAATGATATACCAAAGTAATGGAATAAACTTGATTTGGAATCTTCTTGTGTGGAAAACATAAACTGGGTAAACATTAAACGATTTTCATTCATAGAACAGAGTGGGCAAAAAAAACATTGATGCATCAACTCATTCATTTACCTGTCCGAACCATCAAAAAGATTGAATATGGATCATTTTGGAAACTAACTCAGGTTCGGTTTTGATATAAGGATATATTCAGTTAACCCAAACCAATAAGAAATTATGTAAAGAAATTGGTATGCATCACAACCGGATAGATATAATCAAGCCAAGAAGCCTTAACACAGAACACCACTGAAGACATGAAATGCACTTGTATCAAGTCAGTCCGTTTGGAACCTTGCCTGATAATAGACATGTTAATACCAATTTTTTTTGATGAAATAGTACAAACAAAAATGAAATTGTGAAACTTAATGAAAGGAAATAAAATCAGGAATGACCCAAACAGACAAATTTTCAATCAAATGAAAGTAGAGAAAAAATGGGTAGTTTGTAAGATGTTATAACTCAACATTGTAAAGGAGGATACTGGTTTTATATTATTCTTCCAAATATGCACAGATCTCCAAGACACTTCTTTTTCCTATGAAACAAACAAACACAAGATTTAAACGCAAAGCTATACAACATAGGCACGTATGCAGATGCAAACAAATTGGATGGGCATTTCCCTGAGAAGTGGTACCAAGAAATTTCAGAAAACAAAGTCATACATGGTCTCATTACTTTTTGAATTCCAATGCACTACTACGAGTAAAATTTACTTGAAACAAAGTAAGCAAGTAGTTGTAAGTGAGAACATAATACCTCGACTTGACAAAGTTGGCCAAAAACTTTCCATCAAAAAAAAGTTAGCCGAAAACCGTGATCAGGATGCACCAGCCAGACGCATGCCTTTACACATTTGATTATGCTTTGCTAGTGACAAAGCTGACATGATCAATATCCACATCCAAAATCCAAGAAAAGCTCAACGCTAAACATAATTATCCCAAAATAATGTTCCAGCTCTAGTGAAGGCACCCAATAATATTCTAGGATGATAAACGAAAAAAGGAGAACAGAATGTCGCCTACAAAAAAATCTTATTAGTTGATGAAGACATTTCATCAAACATTTGATAGGCAATCAGATATCTGATAGAGAGCAATTTATGCATCAACGGTTCTAAAAAAATGTAAAGGAATACGACATTTGATCAATGGACCAAGACAAAACTATGGAATAATAAACTCACCGACGACACATCTGAAATATCCAGGACAAAGCACAAAACTGTGTATAACTTCAGGAGGACGGGAGAAGGTCATCGCCAAGCCGCTTGTCTCGAGGAGCTAGACCGAAAGTACCTGGAGGCGATGATGTCTTCCTGTACAAATCATAGTGTGCGCTGGTGACTATTTAATCCTTTCATGCCTCGTCTACATGATGCAGATGAAGGAGCGGGATGGGAGAGAAACACCGGTAGAGGTTAGTACATGGGTTGTATCTGGTAAACTGGAAGCCAAGGAGCTGCCTTGCGGCTGCAGCTTGACTGCTGGACGATTTTGTGTGTGTGAGGGATTTACTGCTGGACGAATTAATTACATTGAATCATGCAATCAACACTCCTTTCATCACTTAGTAGTAATCCGGTAGAAAAGAAACTGAAAGAAGGGAGGAAGGGAGATGCGTAGAAGATATTTTTATGTGGCAGATTTACGTTGATGGAGAATGTCAAGGGAACGTGTGAACTTCATATGGAACAATTTTTTTATTCTTTCGGCTGAGGTGGCAGAATTGAAGACATGTGGCAGCATAAGATTGCTTGGAGATGCCTGATGAGGTGGATACCTTGCATGTCAAGAGAAATGCCCTTAGTGGGGTTGATCTTCTTAGTTATACTAGACGATTCCCCGTGCGTTGCTGCGGGATATTTGAAGGTTTTTAGTTGATTCTACATGCCAATAGTGTGTTGATTCATATTAGGTTGGCTCCAAATGAAATAAATAAGGCACTATAAGTGTCATTGGAACATTTAGGATGAATTCCGGTAGAGATTAGACTAATATCAATTCAGCTTGTATAGTATGATATCTCATGTGCATTTGTATGAATCCTTGATAGCTAAGAACCCATGATGTTAAGTTGGATTGTGCACAATATACAAATTGTATAACTGGACATGAACAATATTCCTCGAAAAGGGTAAAAGAACAACACTATCCAAAGCAATTCATAACATCCAAGATTTAGAAAGCAAGCAACACAAACCGAGTGTAGTTTCTTTATCACAGACTTCGTTGAAGAATTGAAATGAAGCAAATTTGTACTTGAATTGTTAATAGAAGACTCAACAATTAATTAGGAAAGGGAGTAATGAGTCTGGACAACTAAAATTGCAACGTTTGCCAATTCAAGAAGTAGTTGATAGAATTTACTTGTTGAACTACATACCTCTAAATCTCTAAAAATAAAACCAACAAAATGACTCTATAAGATGTACAGGGTCATGATCTATGACAGAGATAGATATATATAGATTAGGTTTAGCGGATAAAGTGCATATTAGGAGAGGCATGCAAACGTAAGTATGATAAAACAAAAATAAGTATGATCAAAATTAATGTGATCATCTGAATGGAGTCATGGAGAATAGAAGAAAACAAATTGAGATAAGAATATGCACCCTACACGCATGCATACATATCTAGAAGACTTGACAATCTACAAGTACCCAAACAACAGTGGCTGATTCCCATAAGTGTCTGCATTGCCAAGGAATTAGAGGATCAAGCACATGAGAAGATGCGTAAAAATTTATTTAAATTTTATTTTATATAACACAAAATAGGTATGTAGAATTAACCACACAGAAATGTCAGAATACAAAGGGTCGTCATATATCTACTTGTTGGATGATACTCTTGAGTTTTCAACCAAAGATAAGTAAGATCCACCCAGACCGTATTTAGCCAAGTATAATCTGCTAACCACTCTTCCAAAAGACGGACACTCTTCCAAAAGACGGAAGCAGGAGTGTAAATAAAGAATTTACAATAGTGTTAAATGGACCCTGCTGGAAAAATGAACTATAATTATATGTGTAAACTATGACAACACTGGAACATATTTATGTAGGTACCGGAAAAGGTAGATGCACTCTTACATACTGGAACATATTTATTAGAAATAACAGGGAGAGAATAAAATAAGGAAAAGAAATGTAATCAAGGAAAAAAAGGAAGATATGAACTACGAACCTGTGTTTCAAAATAAAGTAAAGAATTGCGAACTTGTAGTGCAAAATTAAGCAGTTGAAGATCGACACTACATATGCTTTTCTCTTCTTACTGCATCGCTTGCTACCCCTTATTTGCTGCAAGCAAATCTTCTGCAGATGTAAAAATAATAAGACCCGTCAGACATCTTGCAAATAATAACCTGCATGCATAGATCTAGGTGAGGTGGTAATATCGTACAACGATTGGCAGGTAGACAGGAGCTCATCAAATCATTTTTATGCTCTTGGACACTTCCGATTAGCCATATTCTGCCACACAACTAATGAGCTGAAAGCATTAAGATTTTACAGATCGCTGAACATCCCCACGTCCTTGGACCAGATGTGATTGCCACTGGTGAAAGAAGCAGCCAAATCACGATGAGGATCTGGCAAAGATAACAACATGCAAAAGAGATCAACGAAAGTAATGGAGGAAGAGGGTTCTTTGGGTGACATTCGCATCAAGAGGAGGACTGGAATTTGTAAGAGGAAGAAGAAGAGGGCACTACATAAAAGGAAGGAAAGGTATTTGTAGACCACGGGAAAGAGGAGGGATCGGGACTATTGGAATACGAGAACTTTCAGTTATGAAGTTCATGAGTAAATGAAGGAAGAACTAAAGAGGCGCTGCTGCAATTTATACCGCTATTGAATCCTGGCAATAAAAACAATCGTTGAGCGTGGCCTGGCAGAAAAAAAGAATTTAATTGAAAATAATGATGATATGGGTCGTTGAAAGAAAAAATACAATAGGATGACTGAATGACGTGGACCAATCATAGGCTTGCTGATGTGTATAGCTTGCATATCTAGAGAAATAGTTTAGTGGGGATCACCTATTTAGTTTATATATATAGGATAAGTGAGAAAAAAATATGGTTGGATAAAATACAGGTTATATGTATGGAATAAATTGGAAAAAAATAACCACACCGAGCTAAAAGAAATTGGGCACATAGATGTATTTCAAAAAGGATGAATAAATGTCAACAAAAAGTATACGACTGGAGGATAATAACATTGTGAATTGTAAAGACGAGAAAGAAGATAAAAAAATAGATAAATCAATCGGCATAATTTTTGAGTTGTCCATAAAAAGTTGTGTCACTTCGTGATAGGTTATACTTGTATTTCATATGTATTCAAAAATTAATTATAATGATCTCATGTTATTACTCCTTCTAATATTAGTTTTTCAAACGCCAAACTTTACTCTTTGGAACTAATTCTCGCAAAAAGAAAAGTATCAACATCATACTAAATAAATCAAATATAATTTTTTATTTAAAATGATATATGTGGCAAAGTGCAAAGCACGTGCTACTTACTACCATGGTGGTAGCTCCCTCAGAGTGGAGATAATTTGGGCTTTGGGGGACTGTTCAGGTCCAATTTATGGGAAACCACCGATTTGATCCCAGAGTAGGTGCCCCAGGACAATCGGCCCACTTGGAGACTCAATGAAATCGAATGGCCAGAATTGATCTGAACAGGGGATCCAATGGTTAAAGGTGTGAAGGGTGTGAGAGAGCCCAGGTTTCGAGTGGGCCGGGGGTGAGAGGGGGCATAGTCACCGATATAACCAGCCTGACGCGCGGACGTGAGTCCCTTCCCCCACCCATCCCCCACCTCCCACCCCAACCTAGGACCTTGCAACTGCCGCGGCGTCGACGAAAGAAAAGCCTTTGGAGATGGAGACGGTACTCGAGGCCGAAGGGGGAAGGGGTGGAGAATCGGCGAAGCGCCGCCGTAAGGATAAGGAGGGCAATTCCTCTGGTAAGATCGACGACGAATCAGCCACGACGGAGGAGATCTCGGAGGACGAGGAGATCTTGGAGGCCGAAAGAGCCAAGTGGCCTGAGTTGTTTCAGGAGAAGGTGTTGTCCGAGGCGGAGGTGATGGATAGTTTCCGTCGAGGCTGGGAATATGTATGGGCTGACCAGTTCGGTAGCTTCGAACAAGAGAGTGAGTCACTTGTCTGACTTTATAATTAGCTTATATTAATTACTTCCAGCCTGCTTAGTTTTCGTCCTCTTTGCAATCATGGAAATTCTAACTTAGTTCCTTCATCCTTTCCCTTTTAACGAAGAACAATTTCGGTTTTTAACCAAGGAATTGTTCTGTTTCTGGTCTGAGTCGATCGAGACACCGGTTGTCACACAAAGAACAATCTACCTAACACGCACTTTGCTTGATTGGATGGTGTGTGCAGCGAAGTTGAGTTCCATGTTCACTACACGTGATAGTACCACCAAACATGCCTGGGCGGAAACCGCCTTGCAAGTGTACTCCATCAAAGTCGAGAAGACAAAACTCAGGTGGCCACTTCACGTCTACGGCATGGTTGCTGCCCGAGACTGTGTGGATCACAATCGCAACATTCTCTTCGATCGCAAGAGGGATAATTGTCAAATCGTTACTAAGAATGTATACATTATTCCCCCTTGATTCCGTTTTCCCTGCTTAGATAATTTTTCTGCTCATAATACTAGGATGCTTGATTGCAGGATCCGTACTTGTTGCTGACTGGCCCGTCTCGTGCAATTGTGTTCCTTGACCCGCCTATGTTTGAAATCAATCTTAAAGTGAAGGGATATCAGTCTGAAGATAAAGAAACGTTGATCCATCAAACCTACTGGTGCAACGGCACTATCGGTTCTCGCGGTGGGAGCTGCTCCAACAAGCTTTGCAAAATAAACTTGAACATTATGGAGCTGCCTGAAACGGTTCAGGCCACTATCATGAGTGTCCAAATTATTCGTGGGTCATGGCCGAGCAATTTCGCAGGGCAAGTCTTTTGCATTGATGGCTCCTCTCCAGATAAAGTTATGTTGCTTGATTTTCCAAATGGAAGCAACCCACCGGTGGATCAAGATGGTTACCTTGAGCTGTCAAGGCGCGTTGTTTCAGTACATCTGCGTAATGACATGACAGTTACTGTAAGTGCCTACTCGGAAACTGGTGGCATGAAAATGGTCATTGGTTCAGGTGTTGTCAGCTTCACAGCTGGAAGCCACGGCGAAATTGAGAGGAAATGTGAACTTGGTGACAGCTGTCAGCTCAAGATTAAAGTCGCGTGGTCTCTCCTAGCTATGACATAGACTCTAATCCGGTCATGAGAGAAATTGCTCTAGTGGAACCAAATCTCTCCTAGCTCTGTGCTCGGTGTGAGCTGTATCAGTTGGCTATAATACCCAGCTATATCCGTAGTCTTTCCCGTGTGTCTATTATAAGCTGTGTTATGTTAGATTATCTGGACTTCTAAGTCATGTCTTCTGAACTACTACTTGATAAATTGTGCGATTGAGATTGCCCCAGCTGATGTTATGTATGCAAAACATCAGCTATTCATGTATCTGTTTGTTATCTAGTGCTGTTTTTACTCCTGAGTACCATGAGTACAACCAGATTAATTTTGATAGATAATGTTCTATGCTGAAATGCTGCTTACTCGTCTATTCTGTTATGTGTGAAGCCAATCCTACTGCAAGGAGTGAATTAAATTCTGCAATATGAAGTGCTGTTGCATCATGTGTACTATTGTAACCATATTAATCTGTTGTTTGGCTTTTCCGCAAACTCAATAGCTCGAGCCTTATCCGGAAGTGGTGTCTGGCCTCCGTGCTGCTCCTTCCCCTCGTTGACCTCCTCTGGTCGGTAGCCCGGCCTCTCTCCTCCCCGTCGCTGGTGGCTGGCGGTGAGGGTTTTTTGTTTTGTTTTTCTTCTTAGTAGTTTTAGGAATCTAAATAAAGTAGATCTTAGGACTCCTTCATCTTCCTCAGATATTCTTCAACGCCAGCACGAGCTGCACTCAGATCTCCAACTTTGGGTATGCAAATTTTGTCTCCTTTTATGAGTTGGAGGTTGGGGAGTATGCTTTAGGTTTGATTCAGCATGTTGCCTGCAACTGGGCCTGTCTTAAATGGAATGTGAACCTATGGTGCCAATGCAATATCAATATAATTCACTCTTGTAGTATACCAGTCAAGGCCAGGACTATGGATTCAACCGTCATTGATATGGAGGAGGTCCTGATTGTTGGATCACAGTCATATGAGCATAAGTTACTTAAGGCCCTAAAGCAAATTGTTGGCAGTGCTATAAGTTCTACTGAGCAAGAACTTCTTTTAAAGTTTAGCTGCACATGGTTCTGTTGGTTCGATGATAAGCATGGTGTTGACACCATCCCCTTTGTTCGGGTTGATCCCTCGTAAGTGGATGACAACACTTCTGCTGTGGTTCCTCAGATTCAATGGCGGGGACCCTTGAGTTTGAGCTCGGTGAAGGATATTCGATATCTACAGCCCAGTACTCCAACTCTTCCTCAGATGCATACGCCGGATAGACTGTCGGTAGAACCACCCACGGGGCATCAACTGGTATGGAGCATAGAGGCCTTTGAAGACTACAGTTGCGGCACTTTCGGATCCGAGTTGTCGACGGATGGGCGATCACCGTTTGGTTCCTCTTGTGGTCTTCGGTGTCAGCGTCACGCTCGTTATCTTCCTTTATATTTAGGCTGTGCCACTTTTCTTTCGCACGTTTCTTGCTCTATTTTTGAGAGCCACGATGTACTGCGACCGCTAATGTTAATATATATCCTTCTGTTAAAAAAAATCTGTTGTTTCATCCACTCATACCTAATATGGATGCTCTATATGGAAAAGGAAGTCCTGGATGCATGGTGGCACTATGATCACTAATGCGCCTAGTGATGACTGCAAGTGCATATATTGTTTATAGCTAGTTTCGAAATAAAGATATCGATCCCACAGGGAGCAGGAGTCTGAAATCTAAAACTCTTGAAATAAATATTACAATAGAAATGCTAAATAAAATTCTAAGTGACAAGATAAAATGCGAGTATTGCGTAAAAATGTGTTTTTGAGTTTTTGGTATAAGAGCAACAATAAGTAAAGTAAAACAACTGAACACAGAAAGTAAGTATAGCGTATGTAAGAGAGATTGGAACTGCAATAGGAAAAAATGTTCTCAGGAAGTAGCGAATACACCACTAGCATTACAAGAAGCTAAGGTAAAGATTATTATCATTAACATTCTCAACTATGTATGTGTGGGAGGAACTCTGTATTTGGATAAATAGACAGCAACCACCGCTCACATCATCCTCATAACCACAGCAGTCAACAATCGAATTATTGCGCTATTAAGGGACTTAATCCCGTAGGACGTATCCCATGGCATGGATAGTGTTCCGTGAGTTTGCTCGGTTCCCAAGTTGATACGTAAGGGGTGCTAACAGCTTTATAGTCACTATAAGTGCTAACCGTCCGAGAGCGGACCAAATGGATATATAATCCAAGCCGAGAGTGGAGTTACGTGAACAGCCGTCTGATGGAAAACAACTTTCACCTCCATCTACCAACAAGTAGTTCCCTCCATCAAGTCCCCATGAGAGGCAAATATTGAGAGGTCGACTTCTCTTAACATCAAGATGAGGACAATCTAACACATGGTCACAACGATGAATATCATAATAAACCTTATCTTATTTCAATCTCATACTAGGGTTTCTCAATCTCCCCAAGAACTAATGATCTACTCAGACATGGACGCAATCAACATCATGGCAATACCAATAGAATCTATCATAGATAAATAGTACTTGTATAAATCCACAACGAGTATGGAAATTACAACAAGATCTAGACACTATGTAGATGGGATGGATGGAGATGGTGGTGATGCAACGGTTGATGATGAAGATCGACGCCTTAGCCTCCCGGATCTGCGCAGGGCGAAGATGCCTTCCAGAGGTTAGGTTTCGGCGATGATTTTTGGGTATTCTGTATGTCCTCTCCCTGATCTAGTTGCACGGGGTAAAATTATTTGAGGAGGCGGTGGCGGCGCCAACTATACGAGGTAACTATTCGACCAGAAATTTATTCCCATCGTATAGTTGGTCGTTAAACCGTCTGTACGCCTTGTTCGCTTCGGGTTTTGTTCTGGTATTATTGATATCTCCCAAATAAGCGATTTACGTTGTTTTTTACCTTTTCTCCTCAGTACAACTGTTCCAAGAATTGTGTCCATTGTATCCATCATCTGTCCTAATCCTGATGAAAACAGATATAAAATGTGCGCACGATCACTGTAAAATACCAAGATCCTAACAATGCAAAATAATAATATAAAATATGATGCAAATATGCACTCATCAACTTCCCCAAGCTTAGACTTTTGCTCGTCCCGAGCAAGTTTAGCTTAATGGATGTGATCCTCATATTCATGAAGCCGAGTCGATAAAATAAATGAGCCAGTTGCAACATGTGTTTATTATATATAATACATAGGAATAAGTTCATGAATAGTACCTCACTCAAACCATCTAAATAGCATTAGTAGGCTTCCACACCTTAGTGATCAACAGTTCACAAACGATGAATCTCAACATAATATAAATTATCTGGTTCAACCGAATGAGTTAGCGAGGTAGTCCCAAGTGTTTTAGGATCAACATATTCTCTTAGGATTCAAAATCTCAAAAAGTGTCTCTTTGTCATACTACAATATAGTGGTGTATGCCTATTTGCTCTTTGCACACTCGCTCTTTTTCTTCTCTTTTGTGTATATGCTCACACTTTTGTTTAAGTGCTATGCAAAGGTGCTAGCCGTACATTCCACTTCATGTAGGAATTCAAAGCTTAACGATCTCAATTATCAAATTTCAATTGTATATGAAACATTTTTATGACTTAAAGATTCTACCTCGACTTGTTCTCACTCTATTTTGGTAACACTTTTTATTTTCCTTTGTTCAAGGTTTATTTTTCAACTTAACTACATAGATAATTTTTCTTTGTAAATAAAACCATAGACTTACAACATATTGACCAAATTATCTTTATATGTTCCATTATTACCAACGGTGTGGTAGACTCCTATTGCTATCATCAAGTGCAAGTAAAATTATATTCAAGCTATTCATATATCCAATAAGACAAGCACAAACTCAATATTGCTCTATATATAATAATAAACTCAGAATTTCATAAAAGGGATCGACTATTCTCGAAGGGAATTCTAATGATGCAGACTTTATTTCTAGTTTGAACTAATGCAAGACTAAAATACTAATGTAAAACTTATCAGATAGATTACAATGTCTTAAAGATCTCCCTAAGCTTGGAATTAAGCCAGGCGGGATCAAATAATCCCTTGCGATTATTTGATACCGTGATTATTGTAGATCATTATGGCGCCATGGCACACGGTATCTTCTCTTCACGGGCCAGCCTGGGAAAGAGGGATTGATTGACAGCTTCTAATTCTTTAACATGCAACTTGTAGAAAAGATTATTCCTCTCCAGCACTTTCACTTGTTCTTTAATGAACTCATTGTTATCCTGAAGGGTTTGTAGCGCCTTAAGACTCATAGAAAAACTTGCTTCGGTTGTGTACTTAATATCTTCATCAAGTTTGTTAAGATAAAGTCGCAACAACCGAAGATGTTTGGGTGTCCCTTGTGTCTCCCTGTCCATCTCTTCAATCTTCAGCTCCGGGGACTTCAACTCCCTCTTCCGACGTGCATTGTCACCGTCGAGGAACTCTACAGGGACGATCTTGATCTCCTTGCCTTGCTCGCTATTGCTCCCGATCTCCATAGGAACCTTTTTTCTTGGCTTCTGTCCCTTGGTTACATGTCCTCACATGTGAATAAGAGGTGGATTGGTTTCTGGAGATTATGATTAGAGAGAGAGACAATGGCAGTATATAAGGGGGGTTAGAGGTCGGTAAAACTCGCGAGAAACACCAAATTCTCGCCCAAGAAAAGAATCTTAACAAAATAGAGAAAGACATCACGAATTTGGAGGAGTCCTGCCGCGTAACGACCAACTATACGGGCGCAACCCGTATAGCTCCGGCCGTATAGTTGGTTCTGGGAAGATATTTCCAAATATCTCGAGTCCAGATCGGTTAAGTTACGACTCGAAACCAATAATAACATTTTCTTAAATCTTTTTTTTACATCATAGATGAAAAACAAAAAGGTACGAAATGTCTGATAGTTTAACGACCAACTATACGGCCGAAATATTGTCTCCGGTCGTATAGTTGCGACCGTATAGATACAAACATAAAAAATTTGAAAGTGTCTGAGAGTTCAACGACCAACTATACGGCCGGAATTTTATCTCCGATCGTAAAGTTGCGACCATATAGACACAAACATCAAAAATCAAAAGTGTTTGAGAGTGCAACGACCAACTATACGACCGAAATCTTATCTCCGGTCGTATAGTTGCGACCGTATAGATCCAAACATCTAAAACAATTTCACGAAGAAGATACAAAGGGTTTAATGACCAACTATACGGCAGGAGGTTTTCCTCCGGTTGTATAGTTGCGCCCGTATAGTTGGTAAAAACCTCCAGAACTTCAGAAAAACACGAGAAATTTAAAGGTAAAAATTTCAGAAGTAAAATCCGTGAAAAAATCACTTATTTGAGTAAGAACACTTACCTTAAACTTACCGTTTACTTATTCTGGGATGACAAGCTCCTCCAACAATAAAGACTTCTTCTCTTTTGGAGGAATTGACCTTAGTTCATTGAATGATTCTCGTAAGCGAAAATCACCAGGACTAAAGTTCCTCTCTATAATATTGGTGTCTTGCTGGGCAAACATGGACACTGCATCCAATATCTTTATTTCCTGCCTTTGCATAATCTACAACTCAAATTCTTGAAGTAAAAGAATCCAACGGATCAGTCTTGGCTTATGGTCTTTCCTCTCAAGGAGTTCTTTTAAACCATCACGATCCGTATGAACTCTTACTTTTGCAACAACTATATAAGAATGAAATTTATCACAAGAGAAAAATATAGCAAAAAGTTCCCTTTCTTCCTTAGGATAATTCTTTTGAGCACCATTAAGAGTTTGACTAGCATGATGTATAATATTAAATCTACGACCAATGTGTTGTCCCAGAGTTACTCCTACAACATCATCACTAGCTTCACATAAGTAAAAAGTCATATCCTAGATAGGTGGCTTAATGATAGGAGCATGGGATAAAGCATTTTTGAGTTTATCAAAAGCTACAAGACATTTATCATCAATACTGAATCTTACTCCCTTTTGCAGAAGGTTAGTCAAATGTTTAGATATTCTAGATAAATTTCTAATGAACCTTCTATAAAAACCCACATGACCAAGGAAAATTCTTATACCTTTAATATCCCTAGGTTGTGGCATTCTCTCTATGGCCTCAACCTTAGCTCTATCCACTTCAATTCCCTTACCTGATACCTTATGTCCAAGGACTATACCTTCTTTGATCATAAAATGGCACTTCTCCCAGTTTAGAACAAGATTGGTTTCTTCGCAACGTTGCAAAACTCTTTTGAGATTATCCAAGAAACTAGTAAATGAAGTTCCATAAACAGAAAAGTCATCCATAAATACTTCCATTATTAGTTTTATAAAATCCACAAAAATAGCAGTCATGCATTTTTGAAAAGTAGCTGGAGCATTACATAAACCAAAAGGCATACGTAGGTAAGCATGTAAACCATAAGGACTAATGAAAGTTGTTTTAAGTTGGTCATCAGCATGAACAACTATTTGAGAAAAACAGAGTATCCGTCCAAGTAGCAAAAATGAGTGTGGTTTGCTAACCTTTTCTAAAGTTTGATCTATGAACGGTAAAGGATAGTGATCTTTCCTAGTTTCGTTTTTCAATTTCCTGAAGTATATGCACATCCTATGCCCAACAATAGTTCTAGTAGGTATCAATTCATTGTTTTCATTAGGAACAATAGTAAAACCACCCTTCTTAGGGACACAATGAACAAGACTTACCCATTCACTTCCT
Source organism: Avena eriantha (assembly GCA_910589775.1). Classification (NCBI taxonomy): domain Eukaryota; kingdom Viridiplantae; phylum Streptophyta; class Magnoliopsida; order Poales; family Poaceae; genus Avena; species Avena eriantha. The sequence continues at coordinate 170,328,133 of OU342742.1, read as the reverse complement.
TTAATAGGATATATTATACCTGCGTCCAGTAGGCGTACAATTTATTTTCTTACCACTTTCTTCATTTTAGGCTTCAATCTTCTATTAAATTCTGCAACTGGTTTAGCACCTTCTTCCATGAATATTCGATGGACGGTTATCATGGGACTAAAATAATCCATTGAGTACCCAAAGGCCTTGCAATGCTCCTTAAGTATTTTCATGAGTTCTTCTTCTTCTTCTCCTGAAAGTTTAGCACTAATAATAACAGGAAATTTATATGTATCATCTAAAAATCTATATTTAAGATTATTTGGTAGAGTCTTCAACTTTGGGAGTGGTAATTCCTCGTCCCCTCTCTTTTCTGGCTTTTCGAAAGCCTCATTAGTTGGAGGCCCTATAATGGGAAGTGAATTGAGTTCATCTTCTAGTTCTTCTAGGGACTTGTCCTCCATGCCTATCTCTTCATAATTTGAGTCTTCATTCATTTCTTCTTCTTGATTACTAAAGAAAAGAGCTGCCATTTCCTCGATAGTTTTCTCTTTCTATTCTTCTTGCATTTGTGGAGGCATGTCTTTAAATTTGGAAAAGTGGAATTCTTTTTCCGCTCCCCAAGCTTAAGAGACACAATCTCCTTTTGAAATCAACATAGGTACCTACATCACTCAAAAAGTTTCTTACAAATATGATTGGGCTGTCAGCTGGCATATCAACAACTGCAGAATCGATAGGAAAGTTTTTGTTGCCAATTATGATAGTTGCATCTTCAACTACTCCCATTGGAATTCTAAGAGTTTTATTGGCTAACATGATTGTCATATCAGTATTTTCAATTGTAGCTAGTTCTATTTCTTATTTCATTTCTAAATAGAAATCATAAGATATAACATTAACTTCGGTGCTGAGATCGCATAAACCATAATGCGAGGTTTCCTGAAATATGTAGGGGAGAAAGGCTTACCCACATCTTTTACCTTTGTTTTACCTTCAACCAATACGGAAGTCTCTTCATCAAGTTCAACTATGTTATAATGTGCGTACATAGCCATAATTGCTTCCTTGGTTACCTCTTCATCTTTGGTTTCTTCCAGATGTTCCACGACTTCTGGCATACTTTCCTCTTCCTTCTTCTCCTGTACTGCTTTGACCTGTTCATATTCAAAAATATGCTTCTGTGCAGTGTTAGGGAAAGGTATCTCATATATTGGTTCTAGGGAGGCTAGTTTTGCTTTAACTTCTCTTTTCTTCTCTGGTTCGGGTGGTGGATCATACTTGACCAAACCCTATTTTGGTGCTTTGATATGTTCTGTAAAAGCTTTAACAACTTGCAACACAAGATCTGAATCCAAATAAAGTTCTTTAGATAATTCTTTAACATGGCCCTTTTTATTATAGTCATGAATACTATCATGATCTATTTCTACGCCTCCTTCACTTCCTAGACCAAAATTCCATGAAACTCTATGAACACGAATTCTATTAAGTAAAGCCCAAGCTTTAGTTATAGGAAGATTCATAAAGGCTCCTTCCGCAAAAGAGTCTAGTTCCATTTTATTAGGTTCAATTAAACCGCCATAAAAGATATGCAATAAATACCATTCAGGCAAATCATGATGAGGAAATGGTTCCTCCAAGTCATTATAAGACGCCTGATTCCAAAAGATTTTGATAATGGATAATATTTTGCTAGAAATTCACAGGCTAAATTATCCCAAGTAGTAGTGGCTTTTGGGGGTAGAGATATATTACCCAAGTAGTAGCTTTTGTAGAGCTGTGCTAGTCAAAGTTTGACTAAAAAGTTTAACCCTTACCTCATTAGCAGTATATCCCGTCAATTGAAAAGTGCCACATATATCTTTGAAACATGAAATATGCTCATATGGATCAGGATCTTCTTCATATCTAGTAAATTGCTTCTTGTTTAGAATACCAAATAATAGAGGATTTATTTCAAATACCCTTGTCTTCTCATTGGAGTTGTCTCTTTTATAAGTATCATAGGGCTTCCCAAAGTGGCTGAGTGGGTTAGCACTAGTAAAATTCTAAAACTCCATCATGTTGGTGGAAACCTGTAACTCAAAACAAAACTTAGCAAAACAAAAATAAATAAGCAAAAACTAAAAGACCTACAATGCTTAGCTCCCCGACAACGGCGCCGGAAAATAGCTTGATGACTGCAAGTGCACAGATCGTTTGTAGCTAATTTCGAAATAAAGATATTAATCCCACAGGGAGCAGGAGTCTGAAGTCTAATAACTCTTGAAATAAATATTACAGTAGAAATGCTAAATAAAGTTCTAAGTGGCAAGATAAAATGCGAGTATTGCGTAAAAAGGTGTTTTTGGGTTTTTGGTATAAGAACAACAATAAGTAAAGTAAAACAACTGAACACAGAAAATAAGTATCGCGTATGTAAGAGAGATTGGAACTGCAATAGGGAAAAGCGTTCTCAGGGAGTAGAGGATACACCACTAGCATTATAAGGAGCTGAGGTAAAATTATTATCATAAACATTCTCAACTATATATGTGTGGGAGAAACTCCGTATTTGGACAAATAGGCAGCAACCACTGATCACATCATCCTCATAACCATAGTAGTCAGCAATCGACCTCAATCGAATTACTGCGCTATTAAGGGACTTAATCTTGTAGGACGTATCCCATGACATGGATAATGTTCCATGAGTTACCTCGGTTCCCAAGTTGATACGTAAGGGGTGCTAACATCTTTATAGTCACTATAAGTACTAACACACCTCCGTCTACCAACAAGTAGTTTCCTCCATCAAGTACACATGGGAGGCAAATATTAAGAGGTCAACTTCTCTCAACATCAAGATGAAGACAATCTAACACATGTGTCGTCGGATTGAGGACAAGTACACCATGAGGGGATCCTCGAGGCGTGCGGAAGAGAGGGGTGTGAGACATACGGTGTTCCGGGACGGTGAGCACACAAGTTTACCCAGGTTCGAATCCGTCGGCATTGGACAGATCCTACTCCTGCTAGCAATCCAGTAATACGGCAGAGCCGGAATATGGGTTACAAGGGTTTCTCCTGTGTGAGTTGAGATTGTAGACTATTGAGGTGTTTAGAGTGTTGCCCTAAAGGCTCTCCCTAGGACGGCTTATATAGATATCCGGCCTAGGGTTTTACAGGAGAGATCTATCCGGCTATGACTAAGAGTCAATTACAGAGTACATCTTGAACTACAAGTAACATTATGGGCCTAAATCGGTAAGTCTTCTGGGCCTTCCCATAGCCGGATTGGACTCCGTCTTTCTCCCTGACTGGGCCGCCCGTGAAGAAAAGTTCTAACCTAAAGTGGGCCACCCTAGTCAGTGAGGAACTGTGAGGATACCCGGAAAGTATACCCCCAACATCAGCCCCCGGAGGCCTCCAAGATCCAAAGTCGGATTTATCCTGTCTAGCTTGATCTTCGGCTTGCACAATCTTGAAGGGTTCCTGAAACTTCACAACAAAAAATACGATCCGGGTCTTAAAAATAAGTCAGACCTATCAACAGGTTACTCGGACTTTCCAGCTTGATTTCAAACTAAGCCAGAATTTGGTCTCTAACGCCACCCGACACAAGTCATGGTCAAGTCACGTCATCTGACAGACATCCTGTCAGCACGACCGTTGGTGGGTCTGCGGTTAGCGGAACCGAGGCGCTGTTTCAATGCGTGCGCGGAGATTGAGGTGGCGTAATCATCGCGTGGGTCCTTCCTAGTTCCTGCCACGACGCGTGGCGGTTACACTGTAGCATTTGCATGAATCTTGGCGCGGTTAGGTGGATATAAGGGGTTAAGATTTTCTCCTTCTCTCTTCACCTGTTCCCTTCCCTTTTCCTCTCCTCCAAATCTCCCCCCCGCGCACAGAGCTCCTCCGTTTTCCCCCAAAAAACTCCCAGCGCCGCCCATCCTAGGTCATCTGCCCACTGGAGAAATGGCTTCTTCTTCCTCTTCCGGCTTGGCGGCAGCGGCAGCGACGGCGGCGACGGAAGCAGCGGTGGAGAAGGAAAGCTTCCGCGGGGTCTGGATCCCCTGCGTGCTTGACGACGAGAAGCTCTAGAACATGGAGAATGAAGGGCTCCTCCGCGCCGGCGACTGGCGGAGCGGCTTCGAGGAAACCGTCCCCAACCCGCGCGCCGGCGAGCGGGTCCACTTTGGCACCCACCTTGACAGAGGTTTGTCGTTTCCTCCCTCAGAGTTCTTCTCCGAGGTGATTGACCATTACGGAGTTCAACTCCACCATGTTCCTCCCAACTCTCTCTTAGAGATGAGCGCTTACGCTTCTTTGTGTGAGGGCTTTCTCGGCACTAGGCCGAGTTTGACGTTATTCCGGTACTACTTTCATGTCCGGAGAAACTCTATTACTGCCGGTGTTCCTTATATCACCGGTACCATTAGCTTTTCTCTTAGACGCGAGCGCACATATCCCAAAATCCTAGCTAGTGACTCGGTCAAACAATGGCCAGCCACATTCTTTTACCATAGGGATATTACGGCTCCCGACAAAGCTACTGCTTTGCCGGCTTTTGTTGATGGAGCTGCCATGGCCCAACCGTCTTGGGACGAGGCCGCTCTGGCTCTCAGTGATGATCTGATCCTCATTAAGAGGTGGGTCAAATATCTAATCAAACACAAGGGACTGAAGGGATCCGACTTGGTCCAATCCTGGGTCTCACGCCGGATCCATCCCCTTCAGTACCACGGAGATCGACTGATGCACTCCATCACGTCATCCAAGAAAGACTCCCTCCGCATCAGCCCCAAAGCCTACACCATGCAGGGCTATATAAGCCAGATTAAGTGGCTGATCAGGGAGAGGATCGAGAGGAGGATCCCGGAGGTTTCTCTGGATATGCATACGGCGGAAAACCCCGTAGTGCCGGTAAGCTTCTATTAGTACACCTTTTTATGTGTTTCAATCTTTGAGTTATACTGCAATACTGATATGTTTTCTTCTTTTCAGCTTGCTGACCTCCCTGAGTCGGAATTTGCTCCGCTCAAAGGATATCCTCCAAAGTTTTCTCAGGAGACAGAAGTGGTACCATTGCCGAACCTTGAGCTCAAGAAGCGCAAAGCTCCGACAGTGGCCGATGGTACAAAGGAGGTGCCTCTCGTGAAGAGGTAACTTTCAATCACAACTTCCGCCTTTGCACTTTACTCGAATTTCCTTCCGAGATGTAATGTTTCCGACTTTACTACATTTTCAGAGAAAAACCGCTCATCGAGGGCAAGGGGAAGGGAACTTCTTCGAAGCCCCTGCGATAGACAAAGCTTACCATAGCTTCTCCTGCCGTGGCTCCTCCGACTCCTGCCCCTCAATCTTCCGCAACGCCGGTGATCATCCCTTCTCCGGTCATCGCAGAAGATCCGGCTCCTTCAATGGAGCCTGCAATCCTTGAATCGCAAACTGACGTCACCATGGGTGAGTCAGGTTTAGATAAGGGTGAACCCTCTTTGGGTAATGATCCCTCGGCAAAAACCTTCGCCGAAAACCTTCTCAGCAATCCGGGACTTGCCAAGTTTGGCCTATCCCGGAAATCTGCTGAAGAGATCCAGCGGCTGGCCAGGCAATGCCTGGAGAAAAGTACCTTATTTGCCGAAGAAGAAGCGCAAGAAGCAGAGGACGTCAAGCACTCTAATCTTCTTGAACAAGTACTTCTTCGCAACGAGAGGATCAGGTCCGGGGAGCTTCCAACTGCTCCTGTGACCCCTCTGACTCTCGCTGAGAAGGTTGCACTTGAAGTGAACGCGAGTTTGGATAAACTCAGTCGCGAACAATATGTAAGTCGGAATTCCAACTCCTGTTTTTCCTTTATTTCATATCATATCCTCTAGCCCCCAAGCATGAAGTAGGATAAATAATCCGGGTTTATGCTTCCTTAGGATGCCAAAGAACGAACTAGTGTAGCCCCCAAGGCTCGTGCTGATATTATCAAAAATATTAACCCGAGTCTTTAGTAGCTTTCTAACTTTGGGTATTCTGACTTACAGAAAGTATATTCCTATAACCAGGATTTGTTGAAGAATGTCTTTGATAAGCGGAGAGAGATCAGAGCTCTCCGTCTTAAAAATGCTGAACCTAAAGTTGCCAAGGATGAAGACGAAGGTAAACATTCCGAGACTCAAACCTTGTCTTTGTGTTTTCAATGTCGATTTTTTTGTTGAACTGTTGTTCTTTTTGACTTATAGCACTGGTGAAAAAATCCTGTGCCATGATTGAAGAGGCCGAGAACCTCAAGACTTTGGTGGTGGAGAACAAGGAGCTTCGCCAAGAGCTAGATCAGCTCAAGGCGGATTATGAAAAGAGCATTGCTCAAATCCTTGAGTCCTCCTCCATGGCTACTGATGAGCGTGATCGCAAGATCGTTGCTCAAGATCAAAAAATCTCGGACCTCAATAATGAGTTGTGCAGAGAGAGGGACCTTTCCGAGGCGCTCCGGGCTGAACTCCAGAGTCTTCGGGAAGAGAAGACCAAAATTGACGACGTCATTTTCGGTACATTCCATCTGTCTGACTTGTCTTTTTTCTTCGACTTCTTTCAATGTCAGATCTCTTTTAACTGCTTTTTGTCTATAGGTCCTCTAAACTTGACAGACTCCACCTCCACTGAGCCCCGTGCCCACCGGCTTACCCAAGTGGGTGACCTGCTTCATGACTTCCGCCAATACCTTGAGGACATTGGCGAAGCTCTCAAGATTCCGGACATGCATAACATGTCGGATTTTCTGGTGCGGGACAAGGCAAAGGAGATGCTGCAATTTGTCCAGGATTGGAACATGTCTTACGCGCGGACTGCGGCGCAAAACACTCTCACCATGGTCATGAGCCACCATGGAAACATGGAAATATGGAAAGTGACCAGAGAGTACTGCAAAGTAGATGAAGACGGCCATGAGCAGGACATTCAAGCCATCATGGACTCTTGCGCTGGATATGGGTGTCACGTGGCTGATTTGACCAGCTACGAGACTCCTTTCTTCACCCGCGTGGATACTCCACCTCCGCTTCCAGAAGATTCAGCAGAATTTTCCGACGATGAACGCACCATCTCGAATGTGGACATCTCGGAACGATATCAAGGCGGTGTATCCAGTGAGCCGACAGCTCCTTCCTCTCCTGCATCATAGATTAATAGAAATATTTGTGTTATTCTGAAAAACATGATGGACCTGTATATATGCAGTACTATTATTTTGCTAGTGCTAAGCTTTTGATCTATTCAGCACTTTTGGCTTTAAATTTTTTGTGTGCCTGAAATGTTTACACAAGCACTTGTATTTTTTCGTCTATACTTATCGTTTATCTGGCTTTCCGCCTTGTTCCTTTCGTGAGCCGGCTAAACCTTCTGCCAGAAACTTTGCCAAGCAACGGAGCTCAATCGCTAAACCAGTTTAAACACGGAAACAAAGCCGGATTCCAGTACCAACAATTCACTACTCGGAAAATGCCCGCATCTAGCAATCAGACAAATAACCAAAGTAAAGACTAGAAACTTTAGAGTTATACCCGGAGGTAGCAATTTTAGAATCGGAAATCTAAACCAGAACGAACATGAGCATAAAGTACTTTCAAGCATTCTGGGATTTTCGACTAAGACATGATCATTTGGAAATAAGATGGTAAAAACTTCTCAGAAAAACTTGAGGCAACCAAAACTTTTATTTCTCTCAGAGTATGTACATATATATGATTACAAAGAAGGATAAACTAAGAATAAAAGGGACGTAGCTGAGCAATATTCCATGGTCTGTCTAACTCATCCGGATTTGTACTGCCTCCATCTCTCTTTCTCTTCTTAGTAGCAGGTCTTTCTTTGATTGGCCTCATGTCAGTTAAGTAATACGAACCATTGTGTAATACTCGACTAACCAAAAAGGGCCCTTCCCATACTGGGGAAAGTTTGTGCTTTCTTTGTTGCACAAGCCGGAGAACCAAATCACCTTTATTGAAAGATCTATTTCGGACTCTCTGGCTATGATACTTGCGTAACTTCTGCTGATAGGCTGTAGATCTCATTTCAGCAACGATGCGAACTTCTTCGACTAAGTCGAGATTGTTTTTGTAGAGAAATCTCGGCATCCTCTTAAATATACGCGGCCACTCTAGGAGAAGTGTGAATCAAATCACTAGGAAGAACTGCTTCTGCGCCATAGACCAAGAAGAAAGGTGTGTATTCGGTTGACCTATTCGGAGTCGTTCGTAAACTCCATATTACAGAGGGTAAATCCTCTGCCCAAGCCCCCGCAGCACGTCGTACTGGTGCTTCGAGTCTCAGTTTTAGGCCTTGTAGGATTAAACCATTTGCTCTTTCGACTTGTCCGTTAGCTTGTGGAAGTGCGACTAACGCAATGTGAAGCCGGATATTTTGCTCGTTGCAGAATTCAGCCAATTCTCCCATAGAGAAGTTACTCCTGTTGTCCGTGATAATGCTATGTGGATAACCATACCGGATTATAACATCCTCGACAAATCTTTTGGCTGTTGCTCCATCACAATTAGTGACAAGTTTAGCCTCAATCCATTTTGTGAATTTATCCACCATCACTAAGAGGTGAGTAAATCCACTTGGAGCTCGTTTAAATGGTCCTACCATAGCAAGTCCCCAGACCGCAAAGGGCCATGTTATAGGTATTGTTCGCAGCTGATCAGCCGGAACATGAGCTTGCTTGGTGTACTTTTGGCAGCCTTTGCATGTCTTGACTAATCGTTCGGCATATGCCTGATCTGTAAGCCAGAAAAATCCGTGTCTAAAAGCTTTTGCCACTAAAGATTTGGCTGCAGCGTGGTGACCACACTCGCCTTCGTGGATTTCTCTTAAGATTTCCACTCCTTCTTCCAGAGATACACAGCGCTGAAAACCCCCAGAAACACTCCGTTTATGGAGCTCACCTTTAACAATAGTATAGGCTTTCGCTCATTAGATAATCTGCCGGCTCAGAACCTCGTCTTCGGGTAATTTGCCATCTACCAGATAATCTAGGTAGGGTTGAGTCCAGCTGGGAATTACAGCTAGAACTGCTATTAGAGGTGAGTCAGATTTGGTCGGATATTCCTCATCTACTCCCTTTATTGAGGGAACTTTGAGGTTCTCTAAAAAAGCGCCATCCGGGACCTCTTTCCATGCAGAGCCTATCTGAGATAGTGCATCCGCTTCCTCGTTTTCTGCTCGAGGGATGCGTTGAACCTCAAACCCTTCGAACGATTTAGATAGATCATCCACGACAGCTTTATAAGCTGCCATGTGTTTATTTGCATTACAAATATCCGACACTTGTTGGGCAACAAGATCCGAACCTCCGTAACACATCAAACATCGGATGCCAATATCCTTAGCAATCCGGCTTCCATGCAGCAGTGCTTCATACTCGGCAATATTGTTTGTCGCTGTGAAATGAATCTGCAGCACGTATAGAAGTTTATCTCCTTGGGGTGATTTGAGCACCACGCCAGCCCCCGAGCCCCCTCGAGCCTTAGACCCATCAAAGTAGAGGGTCCAATATTCCGACTCAGGGAGGATCATGTTCTCCTTCATCTCTGTCCAATCAGCGACAAAGTCAGCAAGGATCTGGGATTTGATTGCTGTCCGAGGTTTATACTCAATGTCAAAAGTTGAAAGCTCTATGCCCCATTTGGCGACGCGTCCTGTGGCGTCACTGTTGTTGATTATATCTCTCATGGGAGCTGTGGTCACCACGGTAATTGGATGCTCCTGAAAGTAGTGTCGTAACTTACGAGATGCTAGAAAAACAACGTAAGCCAACTTTTGATAATGCAGATACCGCTATTTTGACTCTGTTAGGACTTCACTGACAAAGTAAGTCAGACGCTGCACCAGGTGCTCCTGATTTTCCTCTGGTCTCTCCACCACCATGACGATACTAACGAACTTATTTGTCGTAGCAAGATAAAGCAACATCGGTTCTTGAGGTTTCGGCGCTGCGAGCATAGGAGCATATGAGAGTACTTTCTTCAGGTCTTGTAGTGCAGTTTCAGCTTCATCAGTCCAAACAAAATCTTTGCTCTTTTTCAGGAATTTGTATAATGGTGCGGCTCTTTCACCAAGCCAACTTACAAACCGACTGACTGCAGCAATGCAACCAGTTAGCCTTTGTACATCCTTCATGCGAGTTAGCCTGGAAATATTGAGTATAGCCTTGATTTTGTCCCGGTTCACCTCTATGCCTCTCTGAGACACGATGAAACCTAACAATTTTCCAGCTGGTATTCCAAAAAAGCATTTCTTCGGGTTAAGCATGATGTTGTATTTTCGTAAGTTGGCAAATGTTTCCTCCAAGTCGGAAATCAGCGTTTCCTTCTTTTTGGACATTACTGCAATATCATCCACGTATGCATGTACATTGCGTCCGAGTTGGTCGTGGAGGCAATGCTGCATCATGCGCTGGTACGTAGCTCCTGCGTTCTTCAGCCCAAAGGGCATTGTAACAAAACAAAAGGTTCCAAAGGGGGTTATGAATGAAGTTTTGACTTTGTCAGATTCCTTCATCTGGATTTGGTGATAACCGGAATATGCGTCGAGAAAACAGAGGAGTTCCGAGCCTACCGTAGAATCGATAACTTGATCAATTCTAGGCAGAGCGAACAGATATTTTGGACAAGCCTTGTTCAAGGCGGTATAATCAACACACATCCTTATATCAGTGGTGTCCTTTTTAGGGATCATTACAGGATTGGTCGACCACTCAGTGTGGATGACCTCTTCTATGAATCCGGCTAACTCGAGCCGTGCTAGTTCCTTAGCTATTGCCTTACGCTTTTCATCGCCAAATCGTCGTAGGGACTGTTTGATGGGTTTAGCGTTGGGGTTTACATTTAAAGAGTGCTCGGCAAGTTCCCTAGGTACTCCGGTCATGTCAGATGGCTGCCATGCGAAGATATCTTGATTTGCTTGGAGGAACTTGACCAGCGCTTTCCTATGCGCTACATAGGCCTACGCCTATCTGGGTTACCTTGGAGGGGTCATCATCCTTCAACGGCGTCTTCTTCGTCTCTTTTGATGCCTTGAACTCCGGGTTTGGCTTTGTCACCTCCTTCGTTGCGGGCATCTTGGACGGATCTATGTTCTTCTTGATTTCCTGGTACTCCTGGGCGTGCATCACGGCTTCGGCAAAGGCGACATTTCCATCCTCGCACTCTGGTGCTTTCTTTGGGTCTCCCTTGATGGTGATCACGCCGTTGGGACCTAGAATTTTCATCATATTGTAAATGTAACACGGACGAGCCATAAAAGCCCAATAAGCCGAACGTCCGAATATAGCATGGTACGCGCTCTTGAACGGGACCACTTCGAAGGACAGTGCCTCCGTCCGAGACTTCTTTGGAGTTCCAAAGGTAACATCCAAAGTGATCTCTCCCAGGGAATTGGCTTGTCTTCCTGGGACAACCCCGTGAAAGATCACAGAGCTATGGTTCAGCTGTGTTTCCGAGATCTTCATCCGGCGTAGCATTTCGACATAGAGAATATTGATACTACTACCACCGTCCATGAGAGTCTTGGAGAAACCATAACCGTCAATAAGTGGATTGACGATTAAAGCGTATTTTCCTCGCCTGTGCAAATTAGGCGGATGATCAACGCGGTCAAATGGTGATTGCCACTTTCGACCAGTCTAGGTACTGGGGGACAGCTAGAACTGTTGCATTGAGCTCATGTAGAACTTCTTTTTTGACCTTTGCTGGTTGACATCCGAGGAAAGTGACATACGTGTCCTTCTTGGTGGGGAAAGTTTTCTTCCCTTATGGCTTGGGATTTGAAGCATCAGCTTCCTCCATGTCGGAATCTTCCTTGGTCTCTTTTTCTTTTTCAGGATTCTTCTTTCCCTTCTTCCGCTTAGCTTTGTAGCCCGTGGTGTCATCTCTTTTGATGTCGTCATTGAAACGACATTCGGCGTTGGTGTGGGATGAGCCCCCATTGGCATCTAGGTGATGCACACATGGGTTATTGGCAATGTCGGTCCAAGAGTAGGTTTTTCCTGGTTGCTGGTCTCCTCTACCCTGGACTCTTGAAGTTCCACGCGCACGCCCGCGGACTCCGCCGCGTCCTCCTCGTCCTCCAGACCCGAAAGCAGTAGTGACCACTGCTGTTTCCGCGTTGGGTTTTTATTCCGAGGTATTTTTGCACTTCTGAGCTTGTTGATTTGGTTGTTTTGCCGACTGAGGCACAGCTAGGGCATTGAGCAATCCCTCTGCATCGTCGTCAGCATCTGCATACTTGCTCGCTGTTTCTATCATCTCTCCCAAATCAGTGACCTTGTCACACTTCAAGCGATGGCGCAGTAGACCAATTGGGATACCTGCAATGAAAGCTTCAATCGCAGTTTGATCATTTACTCCTTCACAGGAGTTCTTGGTGTCGATCCATCGTCCGAGGTAATCCTGGCAAGTTTCTCCGGCTTTCTGGGTGCAACGATGTAGGTCTCCGACCGTACAGGGCCTCCGATATGTGCCTTCGAAATTCCGAAAGAACGCACTTTGCATGTCATACCAGTTATGGATGGTGTTCTCCGGAAGTTCATTGAGCCATGATCGTGTCGTATTCCGCAACATAAGTGGGAGATATCGGGTTGCGACCAGGCTGTTTCCACCTTTAGAGATGCAGCAAGCTTGGAAGAAATCCTGTAGCCAGGTATCTGGCCTAGCAATGCTGTCGTAGGCTTGGATGTGTCTTGAGATAGAAAATCCTTCCGGGAATCTTGTAGCTCTAATGCGTGGTCCGAAGCACTTTGGGACCACGTAGATATCATCTTTTTCATAGCGCCGCGCCTCTATGTTGGAGTTGATCATGTGCCTTGCGTCGATTGGGGATAAAGATCGTCCCGAATGTCGGCTGTGGCTGCGGTGCCTTGGAGTCGGACTTCGGCTTCTGCCACCACCTCCTCCGCCACGTTGTCCTCCTTGCCCTCCTTGGGAGCTGTTGTGATGACTGTTTGGTGGAGAGGGTGGGGCAGCTAGATAGTTTCCGGTTGATCGCCGGCCTCCGTCCGGAACGTCATTATTCCGGTTCCGGGGAGGGTCTTGACTACAACGAGCTCCCTGACGGCTTGTCCCGGCATGGTTTCCGTCGTTTCTTCGTCCGTCGTTCCCACCATGGTGAGGCTCAGCCGGACGTCTTGCATGTCTAGGAGGTGGCATTTTTTGACGATCCTTCTCCCGACGTTTCTCTTTATCTTCTCCCCTTCGATCGTTGGATTCTCGTCGGGGAGGATTCCTCCGATTCAATGCAGCAATGGCCTCTTTCTCAGCCGCTGAGGCGACGTTGCTCTAGTCACGCGTAGTCCTGTGATGCTGTCCTGACGATCCGGTTCTCGAATAATTGTCCTCTCATCGTTTGGGGCGATAATGCTGCTCCGAAACGCGATGGGGTCTTACGTCAGCCCATGCCGGATCTGTGCGACATTGGTCGGAATCCGAGACTAGTTTTTGACTTCCGGACAGGGCGACCTTTTGCTGCTCCAGTCCCTTGTTGAGTAGTTTGATACCCAAATGGATCTCCTCTGGTCCTGGATTAGCCGATAGAATTTCTCGGGCCGCCACGGTATTCTGTACTGGGGTTGGATATACCCAATCTCCTTTGCTATCTTTCCGTCTCTCATCTCCGAAAAGGACAGCACGGATATGTGGGAATTGGTCGTCATTGGTGTGACGCTTCCGTGTGTTCTGATGCAACCGAGACATATAATCCTTAGTTGCCATGCGTTTCTTCTCCTCCTCAATGTTTTTGGCTTCATCCAGGAGTTGTTGACGACGCGCTTCTAGGGCTTGGGCCCTTTCGTCCAGCTCTTCAGCAGTAAGTTCTGCAGTTGTAGGGATATGTGTGGTTAGTGTAGCATCGATGAGTTTACGCCCACCTTCAGTGATCACGTGTCCATCCACCGATTCTTCTTTTTTCGGTTCTTCTGGGATAAGTGCTCCATCTGAGTCTTCTTCGTATTCCTCGGCAATCACCTCCTCTCTTAGAGGGTATTTTGTCGGGGTCTTGTTCTTCTTGTTCCTCTTCTTTGCAAAGATAGTAGCAAAGACGGCTTTGGGTCCGTTTCCCGGAGTCAAGCTCTGATCGGTACTTTCGGACATCTGGACTTCGGGATTATCTCCGACGTCCATGTCATCCTGTGCTTTGGGAGAGTGTTCCCCGGATCCTTCATCCATGGCTTCTCCTTCTTCTGCAGCTTTGGAGTTATACTCCTCTTCATATTCCGCGGAGAACTTTTGGAAATCCGCTGACGTCATCGATTCATCCGAGGATGCGGGTACGTCAGCGTTTGTTCCAATTGCCTCCAGCACAGAGTTGGTGTTTTCTCCAGCATCGGCAGAGCCGGATCCCACATATCCGACAAAGTGCGACGCGTGCTTCCTGAGATACCTGCGGCTCTCGCGATCATCCATGTCGAATTTTTTGATGGTCTCGAGAATTGCATCTGCGCTTGCATCTTGCATTATCATACGTCGCAGTGTGTACCTCAAGAAAGGCCTGTCTGTCCCGGCGTCATCAGAGCCGGAATCAGTGTCGTTGACTTGCTCCTCTTGAATTTCGACTTCCATGGGTGGGTTGATCTGGGATCTGGCTTCTCCAGGGAGATCCACTCCAGTTTCGACTTGGACCGCTAGGTCTTCTTCAGGCTCGGATTTCTCCATTATCTCCGCAATTGGTGCAGGCTGGGTGGGATTAGGGTTTTCTGAGATCCGGAAGTCCACCGCCTCCGCAGACAAAGGGGACCCAGAAGATTCTTCTGCCTTTATCATCACCGTTGGGGTGGGTGGGGCAGCTTTAGCAAAACCGATGTACACATCGATCTCACCGAAAGACATGATCGTGTAGGCAGTCACGGCCTCCCTAGCCGGAATCCAAGTCTCGTCGAGAACGATGAGAGGGACGTCGCTGGCGTAGAGGATGCGACCGGCGGTGATAGTCTCGCCGATTCTGATTCTTGCAGATTCCGCTCGGAACGCAGATCTGAAGCTCACTTGCCCCACGGTGGGCGCCAACTGTTGTCGGATTGAGGACAAGTACGCCATGAGGGGGTCCTCGAGGCGTGCGGAAGAGAGGGGTGTGAGACGTACAGTGTTCCGGGATAGTGAGCACACAAGTTTACCCAGGTTCGAATCCGCCGGCTTTGGACGGATCCTACTCCTGCTAGCAATCTAGTAATACGGCAGAGCCGGAATATGGGTTACAAGGGTTTCGCCTGTGTGAGTTGAGATTGTAGACTATTGAGGTGTTTAGAGTGTTGCCCTAAAGGCTCTCCCTAGGACGGCTTATATAGATATCCGGCCTAGGGTTTTACAGGAGAGATCTATCCGGCTACGACTAAGAGTCGGTTACAGAGTACATCTTGAACTATAAGTAACATTATGGACCTAAGTCGGTAAGTCTTCTGGGCCTTCCCGTTACTGGATTGGACTCCGTATTTCTCCCTGACTGGGCCGCCCGTGAAGCAAAGCTCTAACCTGAAGTGGGCCACCCTGGTCAGTGTGGAACTTTGAGGATACCCAGAAAGTATATCCCCAACAACATGGTCACATCGATGAATATCATAATAAACCTTATCTTATTGCAGTCTCATACTAGGGTTTGTCCATCTCCCCAAGAACTAATGATCTACTCAGACATGGAGGCAATCAACATCATGGCAATAACAATG
Source organism: Avena eriantha (assembly GCA_910589775.1). Classification (NCBI taxonomy): domain Eukaryota; kingdom Viridiplantae; phylum Streptophyta; class Magnoliopsida; order Poales; family Poaceae; genus Avena; species Avena eriantha. The sequence goes on along the minus strand of OU342742.1, from coordinate 170,312,481 downwards.
GAATCTATCATAGATGAATAGTACTTGTATAAATCCACAACGAGTATGGAAATTACAACAAGATCTAGACAAGATGTAGATGGGATGGATGGAGATGGTGGTGATGCAGCGGTTGATGATGAAGATCGATGCCTTAGCCTCTCGGATTTGCGCAGGGCGAAGATGGATCCCCGGTGGACGAGTTCCCCCTCTAGATGCCTTCTGGAGGTGAGGTTTCGTATATTTCTGGGTATTCTGTATGTCCTCTCCCTGATCTAGTTGCACGGGGTAAAACTATTTGAGGAGGCGGTGGTGGCGCCAACTATACGGCGGGAACTATTCGGCCGGAAAATTTATTCCCGCCGTATAGTTGGTCGTTAAACTGTCTGTACGCCTTATTCGCTTCAGGTTTTCTTCTGTTATTATTGATATCTCCCAAATAATCTATTTATGTTGTTTTTGACTCCTTTTGTCCTCAGTACAATTGCTCCAAGAATTGTGTCCATTGTATCCAACATTTATCCAGATCCTGGTGAAAACAGACATAAAATGTGTGTGAGCACCGTAAATTACCAAGATCCTACATCTACAATGCAAAATAATAATATAAAACATGAGGCAAATATGCACTCATCACCTAGCTATGGACTGCCATGTGGCAGGTACTTGGAAACACCTACCTGTCGAGCAACTGGCCGTCAGGCAAAATTTGATGATTTTGGTGGTGCGTATCGAATAGGAATGTAGTGGTGGCTAGCCTGGCATGTTTGGGCCTGGTGTGCCCTTGCTGTCATATTTGGTCGGTAGCCGCCTACGATGGTGGACGATGGTCCCCTTCGAGTGGTTGTGATGCTGCTACCTTCCCGATTCTAACCGTGTCTATCTCCTCTGCCTTGCATGCCATGCAAGAGCCTTTTTCTCGCTTCTTAGGCACGAGGTCACGGATGCCGAGACAATGGCCTTGGAAGGCAGGTACCATGGTTGGCTATCTATTGAGCACCATGGCAACAAAGGTGGCTGTATCTTTTTGGCCGTATGGGTGGAATTGGCAAGGTAGCATGGGTTGCTCTCTATCGAGCACCATGATACGTCCATTTTGCATTAATATTCTATATCATAATTTACTGTTATTCATCGACATATTTCATATTAAGAGTTGATACTTATGTTATTTCATCTGTTTTTGCATGGTTGATGACTTTTGGAGCATAAACCGTTGCAGTCAGGATTCTGATGGAAAAGGTGCTGTTTGGAGGCGAAATTCGCGAAGATCAGAAAATCCAGGAAAATACATGGAAAATCCTTTTTTTCCAGAAGACGAAGAAAGCCAGAAGGGGAAGCGGAGATGGGCCATAGGGGGCCCACACCACCCCTTGGAGCGGGCCAGCCTAGGCCACGCCACCAGGTGGTGTGGCCGCCCTGGTCCACTTTAGTCTCTCCCCTCTAGCGTATATTATCCTCCCAAAACCCTAAAACTCGGGGAGCGACCACAGAAAGATTCCATCGCCTCTGCGGGGTGGAAAACACCGAGAGAGAAATATCTATCCGGCAGATAGAATTCTACCAAGGGAATTCCTTTCCGGAGAGGGGAGATCGTCGCCATAAACACCACCATCAAGCTAGACTTCATCGGGATCATCATCATCATCACCACCATCATCATCACCAGCACCCTCATCACAATCTCCATATCGCTGTAACAATTGGGTTGAATCTTGCATAGTTCTTAGGGGAAACTTTCCTGGTGTTGATTACTCTTTGTAGTTGATGCTATTGAGTGGAACCATTGAATTATTGTTTATGTTCAGATTGTTATACATCATTATTCCATCTCTGATCATGATCCATATGATGTCTTGTGAGTAGTTCGTTTTGTTCTTGAGGACATGGGAGAAGTCATGTTGTTAGTAGTGGAATTGTGTTGAGAAAGATTCAATGGTTTGTTAATTAAGTTGTGGTGTACTTCTTCTAGTGGTGTCATGTAAACGTTGACTACATGACACTTCACCTATATGGGCCTAGGGAAATGCATTGTGTATTTGGCTACTAATCGTAGGGGTTGCCGGAGTGACAGAAACCTGAACCCCCGTTAGAAAACCATTGCACAAGGGACGTCAGGGTCTTAGAGTTTAAAGCTGTGGTTAGGTTTCTACCTTAATTAGTCCTAGGAAGGTCGGTACATTAGCACAGGTTCACCCACACAACACTTAGCAAGCTAAAGAAGATTCCCATGTGTCATCGAGAATGTTTGGTAATCTTAAGTAATACAACCGGCTTGTCCTTTGCTAAAGAAAGGATTGGGACACTTGCTGCATTTATTCTTTTTGTCTTTTATTTACTCGTACTTTATTTACTTGCATTATCAAAAACCCTTAAAAATCTGTTTGCTAAGTATTTGTAGAGAATTCCTGATCCATACCACTAGCCAACACCTTCTGCTCCTCGTTGGTTTCGACACTCTTACTTATCGAAAATACTGTGATACACCCCCTATACTTGTGGGTCATCAAGACTATTTTCTGGTGCCGTTGCCGGGGAGTGAAGCACTATTGGAGAGTGGAACTGGTAAAGGAAACCTCTACTGTGAGTATTGTTTACTTCTATTAGTTGCTTTATTTTCATTTTGGATAATTCGCTGAGTTTCTTATTTCGTAATGCGACTACCACTGCTAAGGTAGTAGATGAACTACCACCTACTGAGAATGATGCTTTTAAAATACCTACAAGAATTATTGATCGTGTTATGGATAACTACTATGTTGGGGATGGAACTGTCCATCTCGGTGATCATTTAATCTTTATACACGAATTATGCGGGTTATTCAAGTGTGCAGGTATTACTATAGATCAAGTTAAGAAGAAGTTATTCTTATTATCACTAAAAGGAAGAGCTGATGAATGGTATAAGCTGCTGAAGAATGGTCAAGCTCTTGAATGGGAGGAAATAGTACCTCTCTTTTATTCAAAGTTTTATCCTCCTAGTGAGATTCATAAAGACCGGAATCAAATTTACAACTTTTGGCCTCTTGATGGAGAGAGTACAGCTCAAGCTTGGGGGAGACTGAAGTTATTAATGCTCAAATGTCCCATTCATGAGCTCCCCAACAATATTTATATCAATAACTTTTATGCAAGGCTTTCTCTTCATGACAAGGATCTATTGGATGCTTCTTGTGCTGGATCATTCACTCGCATGGAAGAAGAAGCTAAATGGGATCTTCTGGACCATATTAAAGATAATGCTGAAGCATGGGAGAATGACAAAGGAAGAAAGTCTGGTATAAATCATGATTATGAATGCATTGAATATTTTATGGGAACTGATGACTTTCAAAATATTAAAAATGCTTATGGTTTAGACTCTCAAGCTATTGCAACTTATTTTAAGGCTTTTGCTTCCTATATTGAAGTGCCTAAAAAGAAGTGGAATAAGTATCATGGACCTTATAAAGATGTTGCTAAGAGTGTTCCTACAAGAAATACTGAAGTTTATACTGCTAATCATGTTTAACCCGATCCTTACATTGAGAAAATGCATTTTCCAGTTAAGATAAAGGAACATTCTATGATAGCTAGTATGGTTAATGAAAGTACAAATAAAGCTGTTGAACCTGATAAAAAAATGGATGATGATAATAGCAAATGTGAAAGACTTTGTCACTAAATATGTATAAGAGGGACATACTATCCTTTGTAAGGATACCTCTAATATTGTTTCACAAAGTAGTGTTATGAGAGCTAGGGTTCCTGTGTTTTCTGTTAGAATAAGTGATCATTGCTATGATAGTTCTTGTGATAGTTATATTGTTAAGTTTATGCATGATACTGAAAGTTATTATGAGGGAGGGAAAAGTGTTCTTACGCATTTCAATAATATCAAGTTTCCTCGTTTTATGCTTAAAGTCTTTATGTTGCACTTGTTTTGCCTTCCTATGCTTACAGCCTCTGGTTTCAACAACTTGTTTGCTTACAAAATTCCCTTGCATAGGAAGTGGGTTAGATTTAAACATGCATATTTTTGCTTCTTAATGCTCTCTTTCACTTCAATTCATATTCCTAAGTGAGCATCATCAAAATTATCATGCCCATCTTAATGGCTATAAAGAAAGAGCTTTTTGGGAGACAACCCAATTTATTTGTGTTTTCGGTTTGTTTTTATTTTTCTTTGAGTCTTGGAAGTTATTACTTTGGTAATAACCTCTCCTTATCCTTTTTGTTTGGTTTTTGTGTCAAGATCAACCTCTAATGAGAGAGAAGTAAGATATGGGAAAGTTGTTGTCCCGAAACAGATTTTTGTGCTTCACCGTAAAAATTCGTGAGAGATCTCTGTATGACGGATTGAGCTGTAATTGTTTTTGCTTCTGACCCAGGTTGTTATTTAACTTTCGTTAGTTTTGCACTTTTTGATTTGAGCAATATAAGATTTTCTAAAAAATTGATCTTTGCCTGCTGGTCTGTTTTGACAGATTTTGCCACTGTTGCATTTGCTTCTTTGAATTCTTTTTGGGTTTTCAGAAGGAGTGGCTGCAGTAGCTTATGTTTTGATGGTTTTCAGTTGAAATTGGAACTAAGAGGTTTTATGACTTCACTTATACTAATGTTGCTAATGAGAACTATGTGAAGTTTTTAGTGAAAGAAATTTCCAGGTTAGTGAAGATAATGGTGTAATAAGGAAGTGAAAGGTTTCATGACTCAAGCAATATGTCTATGAAGATGAAGATCTCGATGTTATTCAAGTGGTGACTCTAGAAGAATCTACTAAATACCAAATTCAGAGACCTGTAGAGTCCGGTTTCGAATAGGTTACAATTTTGGTAAGAAAAGTTCCGCGAAAGATCTGTCCAGTTATATTTTTGCAGTTTTTATCCAACAAGGAAAGCTACGAAGCGAAAGAGGGACGGAAATGGTGCCTGGGTGGCTCACACCACCCTGTGGCACGGGCCGACCCCAGGCCGTGCCACCACGTGGTGTGGCCACCGCGGACTCCATCTCCGACCCGTTTTCTCCCAATACCTTCCTTTTGTTGTAAAACTTTGTAATATATAATCCCCCAGATCCCCCGAGGTTCGTATATCGTGTTCTCGTCGTGTTTTCGTTTTGATCTGTTTCTGCCAGGAACTATTCTTGAAAGCTTAGAAGAACAATGGTGTCCGCCAAGGATAAAGGAAAGGAGCCTATGGAGGAAGATCTCCAAGACCCTAGGCAGGAGAAGGAGATCAAGACTGAAGATGAAGAGGAGGCAAAGCACACCCGCACTACCATTGCAAGAATTGGAGTGGTGGCAAACCCTGCCAGGATCAGAAGGACTGCACGGATGTCAACTGGAGGGAAGCCTCCGCGTCACTGTTTGGCCCCACGGACACCTTCTCCAAGTACCAAGAGTCCCTTCCATACCTTTATTCATAACCATGCAGGAAAAGAAGACCGCAAGGAAGGAGGGTGGGGGAAGAATCACAAGAGCGGGGATCCGTAGCCCGACATGATCATGAGCCGCGTCGAGGAAAATTCAAAGTTGATTTGTACTCTCACCTTCGAGATTGAGGACTTGGGGAACTGATCAAAGAGCTCACTGAGGAGATACCACCACCGAAGGAGTAACTCGTCATCAGGTTTTGGCATCCCCTTGGTTTGTTCCAAGCTTGGGGGAGTGCCGCGGTATCATATCACTATCTTCTATCTTTTTACCTTTTTAGTAGAGTCATATCATGAATAGAGAAGTTATTATGTAGGATGGTTTGCATTATGGAAGTCTCCCCTCTCTCGTTAGATATCTATGTATCCCTTGGTGTGAGTTGCCGTTATGCAATATTAATGAGAAGTTCTATCACTTACTATTTTGCATATCTTATATTAGTTTTCAACTCATGGTTATATGATTGATCTTGTTGTTAGTATTGGTATCACTTTGGGATCATTGAGTTAATTTAGTTGGTTTTGGCAAACCTGGCTTGGTCAGTAGCAACACTATTTTTGAGAGTTGAATGAAAAGATAAAAGTACTCTAAATAAATATAATTTCATCATCTTTCTTTCTTGATTTTCTCATAAGCTTAGTATTCTCTAGTTAAGATCTTTTGTGCTTCCAAGGAAGATTGCATGTTAGTTTTTATCACTTGTATGTTTGTTTGTTTCCTTCAACTCTTATACTTGCTACCCGGCCTTGCTACCCAAAAACCTGTATTGAGAGGGAATTCTTCTCGTACATCCATTCCTTAAGCCAAAAACCTCTGCCATTTGTGTCCACCATACCTACCTATTAGCATTATTGCTATTCCAAGTAAATTCATGTTTTTATCTACCTTCCAAATTAAACTTGTTATGTGAAAATTAGTGATTAAAGCTCTCACGAACTTGATGGCACACTTTAATTTTCTTGCACTTAATAAACTTGAACCATTGTGTCCTTCTTTGTTGCGTATATGCTTGAGCTTTATGAGTTGAAGTTAGCAGAACCATGTATCATGGGGAACACTTTCAACATTGCACTGGTACTTTGTACCTAGTTGATATCATGATTATTTTGCCTATGGATCCCGGCGGTGTGAAATAAAAGGGGAACTTGTAAGATCATGGAGTTTATATGTGTGTTAGAGAAATGCCTGGGCCGCTAGCCTAAGCCATGCCTAATCATGGTGGAAACTTGCAGCATAACTATAGTGAGAATTCTATGAAGCATCCTCAATAAAAACCTATGCAAATAGCAAATAAAAAGATCGCCGAGATGCTCATTGTCTGCTTGCCTTGTCATTTTGATTATGGGATAGCTCCTATGTCATGTGCAATGGGTACCCCGTTGGCGGTTCTCTATGATACACATATATTTACAATGACAAGAGCTTACTTGTGACTGAAGTTGAGTAGCATGAGGTTCGGTCTTCGTAAGTAAGGGGCATGAGACTTTAATTTATAACTTGTCAAGCATATCCTCTTAGTTGTGTCACTTTAACCTTAATCACCAAAAGATGCCTATGATTGGGGCAATGAGAGCTAAAAGCTAGTAAGTATCATAATTTTTGGAAGTTCTTTATGAAACTTGCAATCCCTGCTTCCCTCTGCGAAGGGCCTTTATTTTTAATTTTTAGTTGAGTCACTCAACCTATTCCCTTTTATCTCAGCAAGTATTTTGAGTTGTTGCGTTTCATTCATTCATATGATGATTTATTCAATCATGTTTCTCATGTTCCTTATTTTTCACTTTGCTCTTATTTAGTGTTTACTTCTTTGAAATCTATCTTTGAAAAACCAGTTATTTGTGAACTCCAGCAAATTGTCAACTATTCTTCGACCAAGAGCTAAGTTTGCCATTACCAATTATGATCTACTTTATGTATCTTTATTGTGTTTCCTTTACCTATTGCAAGTTAAGTTATATAATAGTGAGTTGTCTTCTATTATGATCTATGTATTGATGAATGTGATGCTTCTTGTCTGTATTATTTTATCGACTCTTCACTCCATAAACCTGAGGTCATGTTTATTGAGCTCAGTTTCGCTTGGGGACAAGCAAGTCTAAGCTTGGGGGGAGTTGATACGTCCATTTTGCACCACTATTCTATATCATAATTTACTGTTATTCATCGATATATTTCATATTAAGAGTTGATACTTATGTTATTTCATCTGTTTTTGCATGGTTGATGAATTTTGGAGCATGAACCGCTGCAGTCAGTATTCTGATGGAAAAGGTGCTGTTTGGAGGCGAAATTCGCGAAGATCAAAAAATCCGGGAAAATACATGGAAAATGCTACTTTTCCAGAAGACGAAGAAAGCCAGAAGGGGAAGCGGAGATGGGCCACAAGGGGCCCACGCCACCCCTGGCGCAGGCTAGCCTAGGCCGCACCACCAGGTGGTGTGGCTGCCCTGGTCCACTTCAGCCTCTCCCCTCTGGCGTATATTATCCTCCCGAAACCCTAAGACTCAGGGAGCGACCACAGAAAGATTCCGCCACCTCTGTGGGGCGGAAAACACCGAGAGAGAAAGATCACTCCGACAGACAGAATTCTACTGGGGGAATTCCTTCCTGGAGAGGGGAGATCGTCGCCATCAACACCACCATCAAGCTGGACTTCATCGGTATCATCATCATCATCATCACCACCATCATCATCACCAACACCCTCATCACCATCTCCATATCGCTATAACAATTGGGTTGAATCTTGCATAGTTCTTAGGGGAAACTTTCCCGGTGTTGATTACTCTTTGTAGTTGATGCTATTGAGTGGAACCATTGAATTATTGTTTATGTTCAGATTGTTATACATCATTATTCCATCTCTGATCATGATCCATATGATGTCTTGTGAGTAGTTCGTTTTGTTCTTGAGGATATGGGAGAAGTCATGTTGTTAGTAGTGGAATTGTGTTGAGAAAGATTCAATGGTTTTTTAATTAAGTTGTGGTGTACTTCTTCTAGTGGTGTCATGTGAATGTCGACTACATGACACTTCACCCATATGGGCCTAGGGGAATGCATTGTGTATTTGGCTACTAATCGTAGGGGTTGCCGGAGTGACAGAAACCTGAACCCCCATTAGGAAACCAGTGCACAAGGGATGTCAGGGTCTTAGAGTTTAAAGCTGTGGTTAGGTTTCTACCTTAATTACTTTCTTGTACTTAAGGATGTTTGCAAGGGGTATAATCACAAGTATGTATTAGTCCTAGGAAGGTCGGTACGTTAGCACAGGTTCACCCACACAACACTTAGCAAGCTAAAGAAGATTAATCAACTATGTGAAGCGAAAGCACTTGACGATATTCCCATGTGTCCTCGAGAATGTTTGGTCATCTTAAGTAATACAACCGGCTTGTCCTTTGCTAAAGAAAGGATTGGGCCACTTGCTGCATTTATTATTTTTGTCTTTTATTTACTCGTACTTTATTTGCTTGCATTATCAAAAACCCCTAAAAATCCGTTTGCTAAGTATTTGCAGAGAATTCCTGATCCATACCACTAGCCAACACCTTCTGCTCCTCGTTGGGTTCGACACTCTTACTTATCGAAAATACTGCAATCCACCCCCTATACTTGTGGGTCATCACACCACGGCAGCGGAGGTGGCTGCATCTTTTTGGCCATATGGGTGGCATTGGTTGTAGCGGTCTCTTCTGTTGGTCATGGCGGGGTGCCCTTCAGCCTTCTTTGTGTCACAGGAGAGTTACCAAGCGAAAGCTCCTTGCTTCGGCACTAACAATGGTGACGCCAGCGGACACATTTCTCATCTTGAGGATGTCGTCAAGGTTCTCTTTTCCATGCCATGGTTCCGGGTGAAACTCCAAATCCTTTGGACTTGGTGCCTGCTATGCTTTGTGCTGCTACCCTCTTGGGGGCGCTATCGTGCAGCTTAGGTGCCTAGGGCCATGGCGTGGCGTGTACTGGCATCCCAGTGTTCATGTTCGGGCTTCGTAGTTGTGTTTTTTGTCTCTTGGCGCTTTCAGCGTGGCATCTATTGTTCGTTTTTCTTGGGATCTGTTTTGTAAGTGGGTTACCTCACTACATTGTACAATTCGTCCGTGTTGGATTTATATATAAAACAAGGCGAAAGCCTGTTTCAAGAAAGACCACATGAATCCTGTATGACACGGCTCCTAGTTTTCATTTGTGGCTTAGAGTACACTACTGGCTCGACGAGTTCCCGAACACAAAGTCAATTGGACTGAAAAACCTTGACGATGTGTCGAGTGGAAAATTACTTTTTCCTCATTATATATTTGTTGATCTCAAGCCAAGTACTTATCATCTTAAGGAGATATGCTTTAGAGGCAAATAATAAATAGGTTTATTATCATATCTTGAATTAGTTCATAATAGTTTCATAATGTGATATAACTGTATCAAGAGGAAACATTGATACATGTGTGGTATGTAAACAAACCAAGTCCCTAGTAGCCTCTATTCAACTAGTTCGTTGGGCAATCAATGATCAAGGTTTCCTGATCATGGAACATTTTATCTCAGTTGAGAACGGGGTCATATCTTTAGAGAATGATGTGATGGACATTACCCATATAAGTATTGCAATGTGATCAAGTCACATGGTTTATCGTTGCAATAGTTAAAGAACTAGGTGACCTTCTCCCTAGACCGTGAGATCATATTAATCACTGTCTCCCGAGGATGCTTTGATCACATCAAACATCATGACCGTAACTGGGTGACAATAAAGGTGTGTATTGGGTATTCCAGAGGAATAGGTTGAGGCCTATGCATCAAGATCAAGATTTGTTCATCCGCGTGACAGAAATATACACTCGGCCCAGTCAGTGAGACTATATCTAATAGAGTTGCAACCATTGACTAGGTCATGGGATACAATATCATGGTAACGAGTTAAGTGGACTTGTCGATAACAAGATTGGTATAGTGATACTCCCTTCGATCCATATTACTTGTTGCTCAAATGGATGTATATAGCACTAAAACATGTTTGAATACATCATTTCAGCGACAATTAATATGGATCGGAGGGAGTACTAAATATCGAATCTTGGATAAGTCATATATCAAAGAAATAGAAGGATATGGACGCAGAGTTATGGTTCAAATGACAGAGTTTCCTAGAATGCATGGGGGTCATTATGGACATCCCGGTCTCGCTATTGATCACTGATCAGAGAGAGATCTCGATCATGTCTATGCCATTCGCGAACCGTAGGGTAACACACTTAAGATTCTTATGACATTCTGAGACCGTTATGGAAGCGAAGGGATCACCAATGAGAAAGAGAATCGGAATCGTTCCGAGAAGATTTACCGGAATAGTTCCGAGGGGAATCCGAATGTGTTCGGAAGAAGTCGAAAGATGTTTCGGATTAATAGATTTATAATATGCGTTTGTATACTATTTATGAATTAATATATTAAATAAATATTTAAAATTAATATTAATGGGGCAACTTCCTCTATTGGGCGAAATCCCTGAAGGGAAAAGGCCAAAAGGGAAGCCACCCTGAAAGTGGGGTAGCCGCCGCACGCTGGCGGGCACGAGAGCAATGGGGCGCGTGTGTTGGCCCACCCGGCTAGCCGCCACACGCAGGCACGGGCGCAGGTGGGCACGGGCACATGGCAAGGGTTGGATCATGCTCCGGGCACTTCTTCGTCACTTCAGTCATGGTGTAGTTGAAGATGGTGACCTTGAACAGGTCACCCTTCAGCATCTTGAAGGTCATGAAGTACCCGATCCTGATCTGGTGGGCAATTGCAAAGCCAGCACACCCTTGGTCAAGGCAAATCTTGTCGCTGACATCCCGGAGCTTCATCATCTATCTGCATCCGGTGTTCGTCTTGAGCATGATCGTCCCCGGCACAGTGCCGAGGAACACTGGCGGAGCGCCTTGGAGATGAAACAGGGCCGTGACCCCCCCTTCCAAAAGTGCAACTATATGTCTGGGCATACTTTGCGTCGGCCATCTTCTGTTTTTCCTAGTGGTTTAATCCATCACAAGGGATCGGTGTGAAAAAGGCCTCAATACATTGGTTGGCTGGTGTGTGAGTAGTTCGTTAACTATGTGATAAGATGGGTCTGCTAGGCTATGTAGAAATATATTGGTTCTTTTTTACCTTGGGCCATAGGCTCAATGTTTTCTCCTTGATGGCCCATCGACGGATTAAATAGAAACAGAAGTTGCATAGTATTGCCAATTCGAATGTAAATTAAAAAATCTACACTCGCCATCGGTGGTAAAAACAATTCCACTCTTTCTACGATCAATTTCTATGTAAATCAAGAAATTAAGTGGATGTTCATTCTTGAAAATCATCTCTTGTTGTTATGGGCGAAACTTGAAATTAGAGCATAATTAGCGGTAAAGAGTTGAATTTTCCCCTGCTCTGCTTTTGGTCACGCTCCGCCACTGCTGAGGGACAGCAGGTCTAACCCAGGTGCCAAGATCACCTTGGCAAAATGGGTTGGACCTACCTGGTCATGGAAATATCCAATCTTCAAAGGCCCGCCCCTTGGCCTCTTCGTGCCGCTTCCCTCACCACCATCGCTGGCCCTTTTTGAGGCACTACTCTCACCAGCATCCCATCAGCATGCTCCTCCATTGGTGGGGAGAGCACCTCCGATCAGCATCTTCGAGCACTAAAAAAGAATCAACACATGTAAGCACATACATTTTGGTGATCGGACATGAACAATCAAACATGGCCTCATATAGAATGACATAAATGCAAAGGGATACTCCTCATGAGCAACACAAATGAATAATGAATTTGATTAGCATACAAGTTTGTTCACGAAGAGGATCCCCTTACATTTCATTGTGCTACTTAGTAATCATCGGCCGAAGGAAGCAAAACACAATGACCTAACCATTGCCCAGCTTCAGAATAACTTGCACAAATAAGGTAGAGCTAGTGCTACATGGATCCAGATGAAGTGCATAGCCAATTTTGTTGTGCATACCATCCGGTTCCTATAGCACCAGCTCTATGAACGAATTGTACTAAGTGTTATCACAAGCTAGGTTCACATCATTTACAACATTTGCCACACAGTTCACAGTATTTACAACATGAAGAGATGATCCTACTGAACTAAGTTCCATCAGCTTGAATAGATGGCAGAACCAGGTTCGAAAGGATCATCACGTCCATTTCCTTGCAGTGCGTATGTAATCATCAACAGAAGCATAAATGAACAACTAATTTGTGTGCCTCATATTAGGCATTGTGTGTCTAAGATCAATCATAATGGGCATGCTATAAAGCAACCTATTGAAATCTTGGCCACATAATGCAAGTAATTATCGGCCTATAAGAAGAACATGAATAGTGAAATAATCTCTAATTTTCACTGTCTGCGAAACCCTAAACCTAAAACTCTACATACATGTAGCCACAAACAAGAACTGATGGAACCAATGTATCGGTAGATATAGTGCTTACGAAGGCCCAACGAGGAAAGAAAAGACCCTAACCCATCAAATCGACCAAAACTAGAACAAATCAGTACAAATCTATCGTGCATGTCAATTATATACTCGGGGAATCATACGGTAAAAGATAGATCCGCGCCACTAAAGGCTTAGAGATTTGGTGGTTTGAGGCCTTACCACCATTGCTGTAAGTTTTGGAGCTTCAGGTTTACCGAGGAAGAAGAAGTAGTCGCAGTAGCAGATCCATTGCAGCTAGGAGAACCGCAATTCTCGCCTAGATCTACCTCCATCTGCTGCCCTTGCGGTGGTCTTCGATCTTCCGGCGGGAGAAGAACCGCCGACAGTGAGACGGGAGGAAGAGCGGTTGTGAATGAGGAGAGAGCGAGAGTGGTGAGTGAGCGGTGATAGGATTTATGGCGTATGTTCTCGATGCGTCGTGCCGTCTCCCGCTCTTCTCCCCACGTGCCGCCTCTTGGCTCCCTAGGGGCTGTCCCCTAAAAAACACCCGACTTTAGCGTTCCTAGCGGGCCAAGTTTTCGGGTGCTTTAAAACCCATGCGATACGAGTTCGGTTCACCGTGCGATTCTCGAAATAGGCTTATTTCTGCCAGCTAAGTGCGGGAAACGGCTGTGCAGCCTACCAAACACGCCCTCCGTACATTCCGCCACGCTTGCGCCACGGGAACGACGCTTTCGCGGTGCCAACATCGATCGGGCGATCGTTCAGCTCCCCCATGGCGGACTCACGCTAGCGACGGCAGCCGGCGTGACGACGTCCATTCTCCACCGCACAAGGTCAAAGTGTAATAAACTGCTAATTAACCATGCACAGAGTGTTCCCAGATGGTCTCCGGTGTCTCACTAGCGAACTGCTTCTCATACAGGTACAACACCTCGAGATTATTGAGGTTGCCGGCGAACGGGTGGTCCTTAACCACAACCACTGCCCCGCTGCTCAGGCCTGACGAGACGGGGCGTGCAGGCAGCACCTAGTCATGGCGGACATAATTGTAGGCTGGCGAGACGGGCGACGCTGCGTGGTTGTAGGAAGTGTGTCTGCCGACAGCGTAGCAGAGCCAAATACTGTCGTGCGGCAACATGCCGCCATGGGGTCGTTGAGGATCGGCCAAGCTCTGAAACCTGGATCTCGGGAGGTGTACGAGGAGACGGTGTTGTCATCTCTGCCGGCGGTCACGGAATGTCGCAGACATGGAAGACCGTCCGGCCGCACGCTCTCCGCCCATGGCCCTCCTCGAAGTCCATTGCATTGTGGTTTGTGTAGTCGCGTTTATACAAAAACGACTATTAGTAGTTTTTGCCAATGCACGTTTTCCAGGTTTTGTGGAAATCCAGTTTTCTTTATTCACGTTTTAGTTACTCCACCCAAACAGGGTTTTAGTTTGTTAGAGCATCTCCACTCGGCGTCCCTAAAGGTCCCCTAAAGGGCTATAGGGGGTGTCGGCGCCCAAAATCGCGCCCAGCCCCCCAAACCCTACCAAATCATTTTTTGCGCCGGCGCGGTCCGTTCAGTTATCCGGCGCCCCCAGGCCAAACCCAACACACGGGGCGGTGAGGTAGGTGCATCATTCCTGCCCTTTCCAACTCTTCCCGCCGAGGTTCCCGCTATATCCAGGGCGGACGCCATTGCCATCCACAGATTCACACCATTCTGTCTCACCATGGAGACCCCACATTGGGCCTATCTCACCTTCGAGGAGACGGAGGCGCTGTACTCTCCCAGCTACCCATGTCCGTCGGGCTACCGGTTGCCTCCCGACTGGATGCTGAGTGCCGGAGGGGTGCCTGTCCTTCCCGTGCCTCGCGGTTCCGCCCGCTGGGCGGCCATCACGAGCACTACTACCTCGATCTCACGCCGGAGCAGCGGATGGATCCTAATTGGTGCCCCGACAACACCACGACCTAGACTGCCTTCTTCGCCAATCGGCGAGAAAGAGAGCTCATCGGGTATGAGGGCGACAGATCTCCTTCGATCAACCACAATGAAGCCGGTCGACGGCTGTGGTGGGCGAACCGGACACTCGCCGGTGTGATTCGCCACATCGCCAAAGGAGATCACCCTCGCCTGCGGTTCCTGCACATTCAGCCTCCACGGAGCCCAAGAAAATGCGGTAGCAGCCGCGGGCGCGGCGACATCGCCAGCCGGGACACCCCCCCTTCGGACAGCCAGCCTCCGAGGCCGGAGTAGCAGGTGCCACTGGAATACGCTATGGCGGTGTGCCAGCTTGGGCGCACCGGCGACCCAGAGGAGTTCCCGGGCAGCGCGCGGCCATGCGCGCCTCTTTGTACCACGTCGAGGACGGCGCGGTGGGCTGCTACAGCAGATGGAGCCGCTAGTCTACGCTAATTGACGGTCTACGCTACCTACATCAAACCGTAGAAGGACACTGGTTCCAGCCGCGCGCGTCAAGAGACGACGATGACCCTGAAGCCGTGTACTACAGGATTAGATAGGATTATGACTAGTTTTAGTTTCCATGTAATAAAATTGCCGAATTATAAATTTCACTATTGTTATGGGCGGACGACTGGGAGCCAGCGCCCCCTGCCCAAATAGTGAACCAATCCAGGCCATGCCGAACCCCATATGGGGGGACGAGTGGAGATGCTCTTAGGCAGTTATTTTGGCTTAAGCAAAATAGGTTCTCCTAAACTCCTGTATCCAAGCAAGATATCATCCTTCGGCGAATCTAGGTGTCGTCAGATTGATGACAAGTACGCCATGAGGGGGTCCTCGAGGCATGCGGAAGAGAGGGGTGTGAGACGTGCGGTATTCTGGGACGGTGAGCACACAAGTTTACCCAGGTTCGAATCTGCCGGCTTTGGATGGATCCTACTTCTGCTAGCAATCCAGTAATACGGCAGAGCCGGAATATGGGTTACAAGGGTTTCACCTGTGCGAGTTGAGAGTATTGTAAGGTGTTGTGCCCTAAAGGCTTTCCCTATGACGGCTTATATAGATATCTGGCCTAGGTTTTACAGGAGAGACCTATCCGGCTACGACTAAGAGTAGGTTTCAGAGTACATCTTGAACTACAAGTAACACTACATGCCTATGTCGGTAAGTCTTCTGGGCCTTCCCGTAGCCGGACTAGACTCCGTCTCTTCTCCCAGACTGGGCCGCCCGTGAAGCAATGCTCTAACCCGAAGTTGGCCACCCTGGTCAGTGAGGCATAGTGAGGATACCCGTAAAGTATATCCCCAATAGCAGCCCCAGAAGCCTCCAAAATCCAGAGTCGGATTTCACCATCGTCTAGCTTGATCTTCAGTTTGCAGAATCTTGAAGGATTCCTGAAACTTCAAAAGAAAAGATAGGATCCGAGTCTCAAAAACGAGTCGGACCCATGAATACGTTATTCGGGTTTCCAGGTTGAAATTCAAACTAAGCCGGAACTTGGTCTCTGACGTAACCTGACACTAGTCACGGTCAAGTCACGTCACTGCCAGACATTCCTGACACCACGACCGTTGGTGGTTCCGCTTCACGCAGAACCAAGGCGCCATTTTAATGCGTGCGCGGAGATCGAGGCGGCGTAATCATCATGAGGAGGTTACCCAGCTCCTTCCACGATGCGTGGCATGTTTCACTGTAGCGTTTACATGAATCTTGGCGCAGCTGGAGGATATAAGTGGTTAGGATCCCTTTCCATCTTCTTCACCAGCACTTGTGCCCCTTCCTTCCTCCCGACGCTTCCCACGAAACAAAGTTCTTCTGCCTCCCCAACTCCCAGAGCGCCGCCCATTTGAAGTTACCGGAGCCCACAAGATGGCCGAAACTTCATCCTCTACAGCAGGGGCAGTGGCGGCGGCGGCGGAGAAAGAGAGTTTTCACGAGGTTTGGATCCCCTGTGTCCTCGATGACACCAAGCTCCGCATCATGGAGAATGAAGGACTTCTGCGCGCCAGTAGCTGGCGGAGTGGTTACGGAGAAACCATCCCCAACCCCAACATTGGCGAGCGAGTGCATTTCGGCACCCACCTCGACAGAGGTTTGAGTTTTCCACCCTCAGATTTCTTTTCTGAGGTCATAGATCACTACGGAGTTCAACTCCACCATCTCCCCCGAACTCTATTTTAGAGATGAGCTGTTTTGCTTCTTTGTGCGAGGGGTATCTCGGCATTAGGCCGAGCCTTCTTCTTTTCCGGTTTTACTTTGGTACCCGGAGAAATTCCATCACCGCCGGTAATCCCTACATTACCGGTACGCTCAGCTTTTCTGTTAGGAGAGAACGTGTCTATCCTAGGAGTAAGGCTAGCGAGTCAGTTAAACGGTGGCCACCTGATGGCCCAAAATATATCGAGCTCGTTGGGGAACCCCAAGAGGAAGGTATGATGAGCACAACAACAAGTTTTCCCTCAGTTATGTAACCAAGGTTATCAATCCAGTAGGAGCAAGGAAACACCCCAAAGGTGTTGCTAGCTGGACTTTGGCAGGGCGCACTACCGGCGTCAGCAGCAACGTGGAGACCTGCACAACACAACCACAGAACTTTGCCCCCAACTTGCGATGAGGTTGTCAATCTCACCGGTTTTGCTGAAAACAAAGGATTAAACATATCGAGTGGAAGAAAGTAATAGTTTGCAGAAAGTAAACACAAAGCAGTAAATAGTTGATTGTAGATTGATAGTAAAAGAAAGGACCGGGGTCCATAGTTCACTAGTGGTGGCTCTCCTTAAGATAGATGACATGTTGGGTGAACAAATTACAGCGGGGCAATTGACAACCATCGAGAAAGCAATATGCATTTACTACGCATCTTGACTCCTTTGAGACTTGATTGGGCATTACAACATTATACATAGACCGCCATCCAACTGCATCTATGACTAATAATCCACCTTCAGGTTATCATCCGAACCCTCTCCAGTATTAAGTCGCAAGCAATAGATAATTGCATTATGAATTGCGTGTAAAGTAAACAATACGATTGTTATATGAACAAAGGATTGTTGTTTTCTCCCTAGTAGCAACATCACATCTAGTACCTTAGAGATTTTTGTCACTTCCCCAGATTACTAGAGGCATGAACCCACTATCGAGCATAAATACTAACTCTTGGAGTTGCTAGCATCTACTTGGCCAAGATAGCTACTAACAACGGAAAGCATGCAAGATCACAAATAACAAAGACATGATAGAATCAATAATCAATCTGAAATAGCATCTCAATATCCATCGGATCCCCGCAAACACAACATGTAGGATTACAAATAGATGATCTTGATCATGAACGGAACTCACAAGATCTAAACATGATAGCACAAAGGAGGAGAACCAGCCATCTAGCTACTACATGGACCCGTAGTCCAAGGATGAACTACTCACGCATCACACCGGAGGCTTGCATGATGATGAAGAAGGGTGAATTCCCCTCTCCAGCAGGGTGCCGGGAAGAGCTTCAGATCCCTCCCGATCTAGGGATGGAGACGACGGCGGCTACAGACTCTTTCGTGGAATTTTGATCGGGTACTTAGGGTTTCTGTATCGGAGGCATCTTATAGGCGACAGGGGAGGCCGAGGGGGTGCCTAGGGCGGCCAGACCACCCCCTGGCACGGGCCAGGATTGGCCGCGCAGCCAGGTGGTGTGGCGGCCCCTTGGCCCCTCTCCGTCTCGTATTCTGGCTCCTTGTGTCCCTCGGTGAAAAACTGACTTTTGCTTTTGTCCCGTCCAATTCCGAGAATATTCATTTTCTGACTTTCCTGGAACCAAAAATAGCAGAAAACAGGCAGCTGGCACTGTGGCTCTTGTTAATAGGTTAGTCCAAGAAAGTGTATAGAAAGTACTCCAAGTGTGGACAAAACACAAGAAAGTAGATAAAACCAAGCATGGGATATCAAAAATTATGGATACATTAGCAACGTATCACCGTCCACGTTCTTTTACCATAAGGACAGGCCGACTCCCGGCAAAGCCACTGCTTTGCCGGCTTTTTTCAACAGTGCCGCCACGCCCCAAGAGTCCTGGGACACAGACGCTCCGACTCTCATGGATGATCTGCTTCTTGCAAAGAGGCAGATCAAATAGTTGATGATGCACAAGGATCTAAAAGGATCCGACTTAGTGCACTTCTGGCTGGCGCGCCGGATCCGGCCTCTCCAACACCACGGTGATCGGCTTATGCACTCCATTACCAAGAGCAGGCCGAACTCTCTCCATATCTGCCCCACGCCATATTCGGATAAGGACTATCAGTCCCAAATCAAATGGCTGACCAAGGAGCGGGTCGAGAGGAAAATTCTGGATCTATCTTTGGACATGCATACGGCTGACGACCCTGTGACACCAGTAAGTTTTCCAACAGTAACTAGAATTATGCTTCATCTACACATTGTTATGTCTTTTTGCAATACTGAGATATTCTTCTTTTCAGCTTGCTGACCTCCCCGAGTCGGAGCTTGCTCCCCTCGAAGGATATCCTCCTGAGTTCTCTCAGGATAGTGCAGAATTGGTTCCACTACCGGAGGTGATTACTCAAAAGCATAAAACTCTGACAGTGTCTATCGGCACAAAAGAAGTTCCCATTGTGAAGAGGTAGCCTTCTTCACAAGGTCTTTGTTTCTTATTCTTCCTGAAGTGTAATGATTTTCGTTCTATTACCTCTTCAGAGCTAAACAGCTCTCCAAGGGCAAGGGTAAAGGAGGCTCGTCGAAGCCCCTATGCCAGTCAACACTAAAGTTGACCTTTCTTGCTACAACACCTCCGACTCTTGCCCCACAGCCTTCCGCAGCGCCGGATATTACTCCATCTCCGCCCGTTGCGGAAGATCCGGTTCAACCAGCAGAGCCATCGATCCTTGGGTCGCAAACTGACGTCACCATGGGTGACTCAGGTTTTAATAAGGGTGAACCCTCTTCGGGTAATGATCCCTCGACATAAACCTTCGTTGATAACCTCCTCAGCAATCCGGGTCTTGCGAAGCTTGGCATTTCTCGGAAATCTATGGAGGAGATCCAACGGTTGGCCCAGCAATGCCTGGAAAGCCGGACTATCACTGCTGAAGAAGAAGCACAAGAAGCAGAGGACGTCAAGTACTCCGAACTTCTTGAACAAGTCTGTCTTTGCGACGAGAGACTGAGAACCGGCGAGCTTTCGCCACCACCAGTGATCCCACTAACCCTCGCCGACAAGGTTACCACTGAAGTGAACATGAGTTTGAGCAAACTCACTCATGAGCAACATGTAAGTCGGAATTCCAACTCACTTTTTTTACTTTAATTTATGTCATATCCTCTAGCCCCCAAGCATGAAGTTGGATAGATCCGGATTTATGCTTTCATAGGATGCCAAAGAACGAACTAGTGTAGCCCCCAAGGCTCATGCTAGTATTAGTACAAATATTAGCCCAAGTCTTTAGTAGACTTCTGACCTTGAGTATTCTGACTTACAGAAAGTTAATTCATATAACCAGGAATTATTGAAGAATATCTGCAACAAGCGGACAGAGATCAGAGCTCTCCGGCTTGAAAATGCTCAGTTAAAGGTGTCAAGGGATGAGGCTGAAGGTAAACACTTCAATCCTTAGCCTTGCTCTTTTTGCTTTCATAGTCGAACTATTTATTCAACTATTTATTCTTTTGCTTACAACACTAGTTAAACAATCCCGTGCCATGATTGAAGAGGCCGAGAATGTGAAGACCCTGGAGGTGGAGAACACCGACTTACGCCAAGAGCTGGATAAGCTCAAAGTGGATCATGAGAAGAGCATTGCTCAAGTTCTTGAATCCTCCTCCATGGCCACCGAAGAGCGCGATCGTAAGATCGTGCCTCAGGATAAGAAAATCTTGGATCTCAGTAATGAGCTATTCAGAGAGAAGAACATCACCGAGGCACTCTGGGCTAAACTCCAGAGCCTCGGGGAAGAGAAGACCAAAGTTGACGATGTCATCTTCAGTATGTTTCCTACTTTCCAACTTTCTGCTTTTTTGATTCTTGGAATTCGGATATGTTTTCTAACCATTGCATTTTGTGCGTAGGTCCTCTGAGCTTACTGGACTCTTCGTCAACCGAGTCTCGCACCAGCCGGCTTACACAAGTCGGCGATTTGCTTCACGATTTTCGCCAGTCCTTGGAGGATATTGGTGAAGTACTCAAGGTTCCAGACATGGATAAAATGTCCGACTTTGAGGTGCGGGACAAGGCCAAGGAGGTGCCCCAGCTTGTTCAGGATTGGAACATGTCCTATGCGTGTACCACAACACAAAACACCCTCACAATGGTTATGAGCCACCATGGAAGCATGGAAATCTGGCAAGTAACTAGTGGATACTCAACTGTGGATGAAGACGAACAACAGCAAGATATCAAGGCCATCATGAACTCATGCGCCGATATGGATGTCATGTAGCTGATCTGACCAGCTATGACACTCCTTTCTTCACTCGCGTAGAGACGCCACCTCCGCCCGCCGAAGAAACTAGTGAAGTTTCCGACGATGAACAAACCGTATCAGATTTGAACATCTCGGAAAGATATCAAGGTGAAGGTGATGTCTCTAGTGAGCCGGCAACTCCTACCTCTCCTCCTGCATCGTAAAGTACCAGAAAAACAATGTGTTATTCTGAAACAATCTGGGTTGTAAATAAGTAGTGTAATACTTTTGCTAGTGCTAAGATTTGATATTCCTATTTAGCACTTTTGGCTTTATTTTGTTGTGCCTGAAATGTTTACGTAAGCACTTTTTATTTTGTCTACACTTATCATTTATCTAGCTTTCCACCTCGTCCCTTTCGTGACCGGCTAACCTTCCACACGGAATCTCTGCCAAGCAACGAAGCTCAATTGCTAAACCAGTTTAAACTCGGAAATAGAGCTAGCTTCTAGTACCAACAATTCACTACTTGGAAAATACCCGCATCCGGCAATCAGACAAATAACCAAAGTACAAACTAGAAAATTTAGAGTTATACCGGAAGGTAGCATTTTTAGAATCGGAAATCATAACCAGAACAAACATGAGCATAAAGTACTTTCAAGTATTCTGGGATTTTCTACTGTGACATGATCATTCTAAAATAAGATGGCAAGCAACTTCTTAGAAAAATTTGAGGCAGCCAATACTTTTATTCCTCATATATGATTGCAAAGAAAGATAATTTTAATAATAAATGGGACGTAGGTGAGAAATATTCCACGGTCTATCTAATTTTTCCGGGTCTGTACTGCCTGCAGCTCTCTTTCTCTTCTTAGTAGCAGGTCTTTCTTTGACTGGACGCATATCAGTTAGATAGTAAGAACCATTGTGCAATACTCGGCTAACTAAAAAGGGCCCTACCCATACTGGGGAAAGTTTGTGCTTTCTTTCCTGCACAAGCCAGAGAACCAAATCACCCTTGTTGAAAGACCGATTTTGACTCTCTGGCTATGATACTTGCGTAACTTCTGCTGATAGGCTGTTGATCTGATCTCAGCAATGACGCGCACTTCTTCAATTAAATCGAGATCATTTTGTCGAGAAATTTCGGCATCCTCTTCAATATACGCAACAACGCGAGGAGAAGTGTGAATCAAATCACTAGGAAGAACTTCTTCTGCACCATAGACTAAGAAAAAAGGTGTGTATCCGGTTGACCTGTTCGGAGTTGTTCTCAAGCTCCATATCACAGAGGGTAATTCTTCTGCCCAAGCCCCCACAACACGACGTAGTGGTGCTTCGAGTATCGGTTTGAGGCCTTGTAGGATTAAACCATTTGCCCTTTCAACTTGTCCATTAGCCTATGGATGTGCGACTGACGCAATGTCAAGCCGAATATTTTGTTCATTGCAGAATTCGGCAAGCTCTCCCATAGAAAAATTACTCCCGTTGTCCATAATAATGCTATGCGTATAACCGTATCGGATTATGACATCCTCAACAAATCTTTTAGATGTTGCTCCATCACAACTTGTGACGGGTTTAGCCTCGATCCATTTCATGAATTTATCCACCATCACTAAGAGGTGAGTAAATCCACTTGGAGCTCGTTTAAATGGTCCTACCATATCAAGCCCCCAGACCGCGAAAGGCCATGTTATAGGTATTGTTCTCAGCTGATCAGCCAGAATATGGGCTTGTTTGGCGTAGTTTTGGTAGCCTTTGCACATCTTGACCAGCCGTTCGGCATCTGCCTTAGCTGTAAGCCAGAAAAATCCGTGTCTAAAAGCTTTTGCCACTAAGGATTTGGCTGTAGCGTGATGACCTCATTCACCTTCGTGGATTTCCCTTAGGATTTCCACTCCTTCTTCCGGAGATACACAGCGCTGAAATACCCCAGACACGCTCCGCTTATAGAGCTCACCATTTACGATTGTATAGGCTTTTGCTCGTCGGACGATCTGCCAGCTCAGAACCTCGTCTTCGGGTAATTTGCCATCTACCAAGTAATCAAGGTAGGGTTGAGTCCAACTGGGAATTACAGCCAGAACTGCTATTAAAGGTGAGTCGGATTTGGTCGGATATTCCTCATCTACTCCTTTTATACAGGGAACTTTGAGGTGCTCTAAGAATGCGTCATCCGAGATCTTTTTCCGTGTAGAGCCTATTCGAGATAATGCATCTGCTTCCTCCTTTTCTGTTCGAGGGATGTGTTGAACCTCAAACCATTCGAACGATTTTGATAATTCATCCACGATAGCTCTATATGCTGCCACGTGTTTGTTTGCATTACAGATATCTGACACTTGATGAGAAAAAGATCCGAATCTCCATAACACATTAATCGTCGGATGCCGATATCCTTAGCAATCCGGATTCCATGTAGCAACGCTTCATATTCGGCAATGTTATCTGTTGCCGTAAAATGAATCTGCAACACATAGAAAAGTTTATCTCCTTGGGGTGACTTGAGTACCACGCCAGCCCCGAGCCCCCGAGCGCCCTAGACCCGTCAAAATGCAAGGTCCAATATTCCTACTCTAGGAGGGTCATATTCCCCGTTGTCTCTGTCCAATCAGCGACAAAGTTAGCAAGGATTTGGGATTTGATTACCGCACGAGGCTTATACTCAATGTCGAAAGCGGAAAGCTCTATGCCCCATTTTGCGACACGTCCTATAGCATCGCTGTTGTTGATGATATCTCTCATTGGAGCTATGCTCACCATGGTAATTAAATGTTCCTAAAAATAATGTCGTAACTTCCGGGATGCGAAGAACACACCGTAAGCTAGTTTTTGATAGTACGAATACCACTGCTTAGATTGTCGTGGTGGTGTCATGGCAGATGCCATAAATAGGCTAAAGGTGGGGACTAAATGCACTAGGGGAATCCAGGGAGGGATAGTGTGGTGATTCCACACACAGTTGCTTTGTGTTTGATTCACTTCCACAGATTACAACTGCTCCTCGAGCTGTATTGGGGAGAGGAGGAAGAAGGGACTCTCTTACTCTCACCACTAGCTAGCTCTCAGGAACACACACAACTCTCTAGAGCTCAACCAGTCAAAGACTAACCCTTTCTACAGAGGCCATAGTCCTCCTTATATAGGGGTAGCTAGGTCTCCAATTAGGGCATACGTGGAGGCATATTCCAAGGAATATCCCTCCTCCCAAAATAGTAAGCCGACCGGGTCACTTTTGCCCAGCGTCATCCATGCAGAGGCTACGTGAGCCTCTGCGGCGCCCGCATCATCCGACACAGGCATCGTCACCCTTGTCGGCCACGGCTCGGTAGTCCTGGCCTCTGTCCGCTTCGCTCATGCTCTGTGTACAGTGGTCACCCTTTGACCAACGAGATACCTTCCTTCTCTTACAAGCTTGATATAACCGGATCGTACCTAGTTGATCCAGCCACACTTGTACCTGCATATAAGTTAGATTCATCTTACCGACATACGTCATAAGTCGGTTGAGACCTTGTTAGGTGGACATCCCCTGGTCCGGGTTACCCCGTGATTCGGCCTGCCTTGAGGTGACTCGGCCAGCTCTTGCTTTGACCTTGTCGTACCTCAGCTAACTCGGCCTTTATACCCCGGCGTGACCCTACCCGGGGGTATCCCCCCAACATTAGTCCCCGAAGCTGGTGCGGTCTTAGCTGCCTTAGCCGCTAAGGCCATAGCATGTTCAATTCTACCGAGTCTTTTCCTCGTTTTCCGAGTTATCTCATAGTCCGGATTTCATAGGTTTACTTTCCCTTAGCACATTCAGAGTTTTCACTCGCTGGCCGGGTCACCTCATACTTATCCGGGTTATTCTTCCTTCTCTTGTACGCTTCCCCACGTGGAGGCTAATCATTACTTTGCCTCATTTTAAGGGCCTACGACAATAACCGCCGCAGTTATTGTCAGATATTACTGTAGCGCACGTCGCATCGTGCCTGCCTCCTCGTTAACTACATCATAACGCCACGTCATGGGATCTCCTGTGACCTGTGGACCTTCCTGTGGCTCATCGCTCATTGGCTGATCTGGGTCATACACGGCCACACCGTGTGGCCCGCCCACACAACGCGATCCCGCTACCCCTTAAGGGTGTGGTTAAATAGGGGAGGGGCGCGCCCCTTGGGTCTTTTCCCCACTCTCGTGCCCCTCTGCCTCTTCTTCTTCCTCTTCGTCTCCAGCGACAGCGCCGCTGCTACTACATCTGCTTAGCCGCGTGGCCGCCGCACCGCTTCCTCACACACCAACATCGTCGCCGCCTCCGCGCATCTCCTCCGCCACGGGTCCTCGCCAGTCCAGGCCACTGCCCCCACCGCTGCTAGCGCCAGTGAGGACAGTGAGCTCGAGACAGAGGAGGAGCTCCCCGTCGCGGAGCAGGAAATGGATTAGGATGCAGGGAACGCCGACCGTGGCGCCTGGGCTGGGTCCTGGGTGTGCTAGGACGACCTCGATTGGTTGTACCGCACCCGGCGTATCCCGGAGGGTGTCATCGCAGGTCTTGCCGCTGCGGAGCTTGCCCCCTCACCCAATCCGGGTGAGTATGTGGTATTTCTTTCCCACTTCCAGCGCGGGTTAGGGATCCCAGTTAGCGATTTCTTCAATGACTGGCTCAACACCTACGAGCTTCAGCCGCACCATCTTCCGGCTAACGCCATTACCTCTCTCTCCGCCTTTGCTTCCACCATCGAGGGCTACGCCGGACTTTGGCCCACGAAGGAGCTCTGGATCCAGTTCTTTGGCCTTCGCCGGAACGTGATTCCGAATATACAGCTTAATCCGGAGGACAAGCAGCTCACGTAGTTCGGCTTAGCTTCCATCTCTCCCCAGAAGCAGTCCATCTTCCCCCGAGTCACGGGGCCCGAACCTTCTTCTATCTCCGAAACGGCACAACTGAAGATCTGATCCGGCTGCGCCCCTACGCTCCGGGTCCTCCCAATCCGGATCTGTGGGACATGGTCCCCAAGAAGCCCACCGTCCTGGCGAACCAAGTCAACAAAAGGTGTCAGGAGCTGAAGGACTTGGGATTGCGCAACGAGGACGCGATGATCACATTCATCCGCAACCGGATCTCCCTCCTCCAGAAACGTACACATAAAGTTTGCCACATGAGCTGGGGCCGTGACCCCAACCGGACCTCCTCATTTGAGTTGAGAAACACCGAGATCTTCCGCCGGGTCAAGGCCCTCTTCACCACTAAGAAAGACTTCTCTGCTGAGTGGACGTGAAGGATCGAACATTTCTGCCGAGATAGGCTTCCCCCCGCGGTAAGTCTCGTGCCCCAAACCTTCTCTAAATTATATCATATATCGGTTTCTGTTGTAGGTTTAATCCCTTTGTCTTTTCTTTCCCTTAGATGTTTCTTCAGCAAACCATGGAGGATGGCACCAAGCCTTCTCTCAAATGGGCGCGTGATCGAGACACCTCAGATGAGGAGGAGCCGGATCAGGAGATGTTCCTGCCGATGGCTGATGCGACCAAGCGGCACACCGGTAAACTCTCTTCCATTAGAGATTGGCCCGACGATGAAGATGATTCGGACGTTGAGGTGATGAAGGCATTTGATGCTGTCCCCCTTTCTTATGCTTTTCCGACATCAGCTAACCCCGGTGGGCAGATCCATGAAGATCCTCCCCTTGCCACGGGTGAGCCTATCCCGGTCACGCCGAAGAAGAGGGGGGCCGCATCTGCTTCCTCCTCCGGACCTTCTCAGCCAGCTAAAAGACGAAATAAGTCCGCGGACAAAGCTGCCACCAAGGCCATGACTAAGGCCATGGCTCGGAGAGCTCGTAAGCCCAAGGAGCCCTTGACTTCGGATGAGTAAGTCACTTCTCCCTTTGCTATTCACTTGTTCTTCCTTTGTTAATGTTTCTCATCATTCATGATCTGATTCGGCAGGGCCGCGGTGGAGGTTCCGTAGAGTGGATCCGGCATAGCCTCGCCGCTCCGACATAGCCCTTCTCCCCCTCGTGGCAACGATTCACGCCAATTGAGCCCCATTCAGGAGGGTTCAGCGGCTGCTCCGGGTTCTAGCCCACCTCGTCAAGAGGAAGGCAACCTCGGAACAGGGGGAAGCGGTTCAGCCACGGCCGCGGTTGCTCCTTCTTCGGCATAGCCGCAACCAGCCACCACCGAGGTTCCTTCAGCACCCCCACCAAAACAGAAATCAGCACCAACATCAACTCCAGCACCAGCAGCAACAGCAAAAGCGCCAGCAGCAGCACCAAGCCCCTCCGCCTCGTCCGAGTCTTTCAAGGCTCGGCGAGAAGACATCAGCAGTACCAAGGCTAGCACCAAGGCAGCTCCCAAGGGAAAATCCGCTGCAGCAACTTCAACTTCTCAGCAGGAGCCCAAGGGCAAAAAGGCTCCTGGCGCCACCAGTGCAGCGTCAATCGAGGCTGGACAGCGTACACTCGTGTCCATGCTTTCGAAGAAGACCTCACCGACAACTGATACCTCTGTCGGGTCAGCTGATGCGCAACTCGTTTTGCACACCAGCCCCGCCGTTGCCCAGGTTGAGAGGAGGGAAGCCCATGCTAAGGGTCTAGTTGCACCCCACATGCTCAACGGCGAACGTTATCCTCTGACCTTGATCGAGTTTGTAAACAACTGGAACAAGGCGGAATTCGTCCACAATGATGATCTCCCGGAGAAATTCGGGCCCGCTGAGTTTGCTGCCCAGATGAATACCGCTGCCAAGGCAATTAACCTTGCAGGTCGAATAATGGAGGTACGTTACTTCGTCTTTTCCTTAACATGTAGTAGGTATTAGTGATATAGCCATTAGTCCCCGAGCCTCCGGGGGAGTAACTTGTTACTCGGCCGGATGCTCCTTAGAGAACTAACATAGCTCCTTAATAACTTCGAATATGCACACACCTAGAGCCGGGTTAAGTTCCACTTGGCCCGAATCTTGTACACTTCGAATATGCACACACCTAGAGCCAGGTTAAATTCCACTTGGCCCGGATCTTGTACACTTCGAATATGCACATACCTAGAGCCGGGTTAAGTTCCACTTGGCCCGGATCGTGTACACTTCGAATATGCACACACCTAGAGCCAGGTTAAGTTCCACTTGGCCCAGATTTTGTACACTTCGAATATGCACACACCTAGAGCCAGGTTAAGTTCCACTTGGCCCGGATTTTGTACACTTCGAATATGCACACACCTAGAGCCGGGTTAAGTTCCACTTGGCCTAGATTTTGTACACTTCGAATATGCACAAGACTAAGCTATCTTTTTGTACTCTTTTCAGGTGACCACCAATCACCGGAGCGCTGAATTTCAGCGTCTCCTGGATACTCACAAGATGCTGCGCGCGAAGCATACTGCGCGTCTCGCCGAACACGAGAAAAGGGGTAAGTTTTCTCCTTGTCATTTTTCATCTCTCTTTGTCTTTTTTCACCGAACTAATCCATCATTCGGATTTCACAGCTGGAGTGGAGGCTGAGAATATCCTCATGAGAAAAAATCTAGACCAGATAAAGGGTAAGTCATTCTTGCTCAATCTCTCTCTGCGCCCTATCTTCTTTTCTTCTTGGCTCGGCAAATATTCATACCTCGGCCTTGCCGGGTCAACAAACTATTTCAGCATCTCTTGAAGATAGTGTGCCCGTGCCTGATATGATACTGCATTTTCTCGAACAAGCAGGGCAACACCAGGCCGAACTCAAAAAGAAAGATGATGAGCTTGCCCTCCTCCGAACCAAAGATGACGAGATTGCCAAGCTTAAGGCAGACATGAAGAAGCTCAAGGCGCAGCACAAATCCGAACTAGAGAAAGCAGGCCAAGACTTTACTGAAGAGTGCAAGCGCCTCAACCTCCAGATCGCCAAGGACCAAGAATTGCTTAAGGAGGCCAACGTCAAGCTTGAGTCAGCGAATGCTGAACTTGTGCAACTCCGGGGGAGGCGTGACAACTGCACCAAGGAGATGACCCGGGTTCATAGCCATATTTCTGGTAAGTTCTTTTCCTTCAACCGACGTTGATCTTTCTGTGTCTACTTCCTTTACTTACTCCGCCTGTCTTGTTTTTTAGGCAAATTCCCGGAGAGTGATGTCATTGCATCCAATGCTGTTACCAAGTTCCGCAGGCAGAGGGGTACTCCATCTGGTCCTGGCACTATTCCTCTTGATCTCGAGGACTTGATAGTCAGCTTATCCTCCCGACTTGAGATCGTGAAGAACTACGGCAAGGATATTTTGGATGTAGTAGTCCGGATCTTCAATGTCTTTTGGCCTGAAGTAGATACTCCGGAGAGTGCCACTGTTCTTTTTGCCAGGCTTATGGAGTACGAGACTCAGCTCGATCTCTCGAGAGAATCAGCTAGACGTGCCGAAGCTGAAATTGTCCTCCACTATGTGCTCACTTGGTACGAAAAGGTAAACCTGAAGCTTCTCGAGCGCATGCACACCGGATCAAGGTGGTCCACTGACCCGGAATGGATAGCTCGGCGCAAGGCTTGCGCCCATAGCCTCATTCAATATGCCCCCATCCATCAATGGAATGAGGGGCCAAGCTTCCTTGGCATCGTCGATGACGAATATGTCGAAGAGGGTTCAGGTGATGAAGAAGAGGACGAAGCCTCGGATGTTGAAGAGGATGAAGAAGACGCTGAAGCCGAAGCTGGAGCTGCACCTGCTGGCGCCGAATTACCTCCTCCCGCTGCTCCTTGATCAGAAACACTTTGAATTTCATCAGATCCCCGGTATGCTGGGTGCAATTGTATTAAGCACTTAAGTGATATTTTGCTACTAAGTTTTTGTGCTGGATTAACTTGGGCGTAGTCCCCGAGTTTCATTTTCTTGTTCCTCCAATTTCTTGGCTCGGCTTGTGTCGACATTGGTTCGGTTTTATGACTTACGAGTCCGAGTTTCAAAAATTGACTTAACAATACTTGGAAACTTTAGGATTAGCTCAAAATAATCCAGCATAGTAAACATAAAATAAGTATAAGTTTAGTCCGAAAAACAAACGTCGGCTCGATTAAGTTCCTTTCCTTAGTCGTTTTTCATGTGTTACGCAATTCCAAACTTGTTCTCTTGCTTGCCATGAAGCCAATTCTTGTTGGACAGCAGCAAGTCGAAGAGTTAGGTTCACACACTACTAATCCGGCTTAAGTAGAAACAACTTATGCCAGCTGACGTATAAATAATAAATACAGAAGACAACAAATATTATCAAGGCAGTCCCCGAGTTACTGCTCGAGGTGCCCACATTTCATTGATAGGCTCATTGCCGGCATACATACCAACATATGAGTGACTCGGATACATACACTTCTTTGCAAGTGTAGAAAGGACGAAGTAGAGCTACATTCCATGGACGCTTAGATTCCTCGCCGGACCTGTCCGCCTTGTTCTTCTCCTGTGGTTTTGCATCGATAAGATAATAAGAATCATTGTGCAATGCTTTGCTCACAATGAATGGCCCTTCCCATGGGGGGGATAACTTGTGCATGCCAGCAGTACGTTGTACCAACCGGAGTACCAGATCACCTTCCTGGAAAACTCGGGGGTTTACTTTCCGGCTATGATAGCGTCGAAGATTTTGCTGATATATGGTAGATCTGGACAATGCCAATTTTCTCGCTTCTTCCAGCAGATCAACGTCATTTTGCTAGGCTTATTGCACTTCAGCTTCTGTGTATTGGGTGACCCTAGGCGAGTCATGCTCTATGTCGGCTGGTAATACACCTTCTGCCCCATATACCAGAAAGAATGGCGTATAGCTTGTTGATCGATTCGGAGTTGTTCTTAAACTCCAAAGTACCGCTGGTAGTTCTTCTATCCAGCACCCCACTAATCTTTGTAGCGGCTCAATGAGACGGGGTTTTATCCCGGATAATACTAATCCATTGGATCTCTCCACTTGTCCGTTCGATGCGGGGTGGGCTACCGAAGCAACATCCAGCCGGATCTTCTTATCTCGGCAGAATCGTACAAATGCTCCTTCAGCAAAATTTGTGCCATTATCTGTTATGATACTGTGAGGATAACCGTATCTCAAGATGATGTATTTGAGGAATGTCACGGCCGTAGCTCCATCACATTTTCTTATTGGCTTTACTTCAAACCACTTTGTAATCAACCATGACCAAAATGTGAGTCATATTTCCCCTTGCTGGTTTGAACAAGCCAACCATACCCAAACACCATACAACAAATGGCCAGGTGATTGGTATGGTCTTGAGCTCCGACATTGGCATATGTGTCTTGGTAGCATACCTCTGACAACCATTGCATTTTCTTACCAGGTCCTCTGCTTGTTCTAAGGCACTTGGCCAGTAGAATCCATGCTGGAAAGCTTTTGCTACCAAGGCTCTGGACGAGGCATGATGCCCACATCCCCCTTGATGTATATCTCGGAGGATGTCAAGCCCTTCTTCCGGGTCAACACATCGCTGGAGAACGTTTGTCACACTCCTTTTGTATAGCTCGGGATTGATGATCGTGTATGCTTTTGCTCTCCTCTGAGTTTGCCCAGAAAGCACCTCCTCAGCGGGTAAAGTTCCATCTTTTAGGAATTGAAATATGGGCAATGCCCAAGCTGGTATAGCTCGCACTGGGAATACATCCTCATCAATTTCCATCTGATCCACCGGCATAACCTCAGCCGGATCGTGCTGAGCAGTCCCCAGGTCTTGTGAGGCAGTCCCCGGGTTTTGCGAACCACCTCCCACGTCAATGTTCATGGGTACGGCTCCGAACTCCGGATCTTCTAGGACGTAGATTGAGTCGGTTTCTGGGGACGGTCTGATGGATGGTTTTCTGAGGTGTTCTAATGCTACACCGGTGGAATTGCTTGTCGGGTTGATCCGAGCTTCGACAATACGTCGGCAGCCTCATTTTCCACCCGGGGTACATGGCAAAGTTCGCATCCCTCAAAGTAACCAGA
The DNA here is from genome assembly GCA_910589775.1 of Avena eriantha. Classification (NCBI taxonomy): domain Eukaryota; kingdom Viridiplantae; phylum Streptophyta; class Magnoliopsida; order Poales; family Poaceae; genus Avena; species Avena eriantha. The sequence goes on along the minus strand of OU342742.1, from coordinate 170,280,354 downwards.
TATCTTCTACACATGGAATCTGTATAACGCCATGTTTGGATCAAGAGCATCCCACAGCCCCGAGACTTGTTGAACTACCAAATCCGAGTTGCCAAAGCATTGGATCCAACGTATCCCGATTTCTTTTGCCACTTTGAGCCCATGCACAAGTGCCTCATATTCGGCAAAATTGTTTGATGCTGCGAAGTGGATCTGCAGCACATACTTCAGCTGGTCATTCTTTGGCAAGGTAAGTACCACTCCGGCGCCTAACCCGGTTTTTGTTTTTGACCCGTCAAAATGCATCCTCCAATAATTCGGATATGGTAATGGTGGTTCATATTGCACCTCGGCCCAGTCCACAAAAAAGTCGGCCATAGCCTGAGACTTGATTGCTTCTCTTCTGTCATACTGTGGCGCATAAGGGGCTAGCTCAATTTCCCATTTTGCAATCCTGCCACTTGCATCTTTGTTACTCATTATCTCGGATATGGGAGCTTCACATATCACCTTGATGGGGTGCTCCTCAAAATAGTGTTTTAGCTTCTTAGCCAACATGTACACACCATATGCCACTTTCTGATAGTGGGGATAATTTTGCTTTGATGCGGATAATACCTCGCTTAGGTAATATACTGGCCTTTGCACTGACTTACCCTCTTCATCGCGCTCTACCACAATTACTGCACTTACAACTCGGTTGGTTGCGGCTATATAGAGCAACATTGGCTCCTTTGATAGTGGAGAGGCTAACACTGGTGCAGTGGCTAACATTTTCTTTAATTGGATAAAGGCTTCATTGGCGTGCGGCGTCCAAATGAACTTGTCCGACTTTTTCATGAGTTGATAGAGAGGCAGTGCCTTTTCTCCCAACTGACATACAAACTGACTCAAGGATGCTAGGCAACCAGTGAACTTCTGGACATCGTTAAGACACTTCGGTAGTTCCATTCGCTCTATGGCCCGGATTTTAGTTGGGTTGACTTCGATACCTTGGTTGGATACAAGAAATCTGAGTCATTTTCCAGCCGGGACACCGAAGGTACATTTTTCCGGGTTAAGCTTCATTCGGAACCTCCTTAGGTTCGCGAATGTCTGCCTGATATCGTCAAGGAGCGTTTTGCTTTCCTTGGTCTTGATAACAACATCATCCACATATACCTGCAAATTTTGACCTATTTGGTCGTGTAAACATTTCTGCATACATCTTTGGTATGTTGCCCCTCCATTACGTAAGCCAAATGGCATGGTGCGATAGCAATAAGCCCCATACGGGGTGATAAATGCAGTCTTTATTTGATCACTCGGATTTAGAGGTATCTGGTGGAAACCAGAATATGCATCTATGAATGACACCAGTTCACACCCAATAGTTGAATCTATGACTTGATCTATCCTTGGCAGTGGAAATGGATCTTTTGGACACGCCTTATTCAGGTTCGTGTAATCGATACACATACGCCAAACCACTGCCACATTCGGGTCATCTTTCTTTTTCTCCACCAGCACCAGATTAGATAGCCAATCCGGGTAAAGTACTTCCATGATAAACCCTGCTACTAGCAACCGAGCTATCTCATCTCCTATGACTTTTCTCCTATCTTCGGCGAAGCGGCGGAGAGGTTGCTTCACCGGCTTTGCTCCGGGTCTCACATTCAAAGAGTGATCGGCCAACTCCCCCAGAACACCTTGCAAGTCCTGTGTGGACCAAGCAAAAATACCCGATTCTCACAGAGGAAGTTGACGAGCTCGCTTTTTCTATTTATCATTTAAACCGACACCAATTGTTACGGTGCGCTCTGGGAACATATCATCTACAAGCACTTTCTTGGTATCTTTTGTCACCTGGAACAAAACACTACCATGCGGGTTACTCAGCGCTGGCATATATTGCTGCGCAGACTGAGCCAATGCCGCCACTTCCTGTATCTTTCTTTTCTCTTGTGCAATCACGAGTGACTCGGCTAGGTTAGACCCGGCCGACACACACTCAATGGAACGCCGAAAATCTCCAGCTACGGTAATTACTCCATTTGGCCCGGGCAACTTCATCTTTAGATAACTGATGTGACAACTTGCCATGAACTTGTTCAGTGCTGGCCTACCGAGTAACGCGTGATACACACTTTCTAAGTTCACCACTTCAAACTCCAAATTCTCAGTTCGGCAGTTAGCTCGCGTGCCGAATAGCACATCGACTCGGACTTTGCCAATGGGCTCACAGGATATGCCTGGCACAATACCATGAAACGTTGGTCTGGTAGCCTGGAGCATGTTCTCTGAGATGCCCAACTTGCGCATTGTATCCGCATACATGATATTGATGCTGCTGCCATTATCTATCAGCACCTTGGAGAATCTCACATTGATATTTGGCCCTATGAATGTTGGGTCCAGCACTAGCGCATACGAACCAGGACTTGGCATAAGCTTGGGATGATCTTTGATACTCCATGTGATTTCCTGATCCGACCAAGGCATATACCTCGTCACTGCGGGCATTACCGCATTCATCTCCATGTGTCGGTGCTGCAAGCTCTTTCTATCTGTTTCCTCTGTGGTAAACACACAGTAACTCTGATGATGCTCTCTGTACTCATTCCTCCCCTCGTTTCTGGGGTACCTCTGATCCGGTTGATGCTGGTCTTCCACTTGATGCACTGCATCCGTTCTCTCATGGTTGTCATACCTCGGCGGAGGGGAGGCAACATTAACTGTTGCGTGTTCGCTCCGGAGAGCAATTGCTGCCGAGGTAACTCCTGCCGAGGTTGATCATTCCGAGGTGCCTGAGCATTCCTCGAACCACTTTGTTCCATCTTCCTCATCCACTCACATTGCCGAGTCGTGTGACCCACTAGGTTACTCAGATTTGGCGTGTGAAATTTACACGGCTGATCCAGCATTGCCTCACAGGTATACCTCGGACGGTCCTTCTTTTCTTGCCACTGTTTTTTCTGCTCTGGCGTCCAAATTCTCTTGCCATCATTTCTCGGAGTCCATTGCTGCCCTCCAGTTTTCTGTCGTTGATTGCCCCCTCCTCCGGGTTGATCTTGATTCACAGCAGCAACTTGTTGCAAACTGTACTGGTAATCCGGTCTGTCATCTCTTCTTTTACTCTGGTAGTCATTCCTCCGGGATGATCCGGCTCCATCTCTCTGGTAGTACTCCTCATTTGACTCGTTTGACACAAGCCTGGGTTGAGTCGGATCACCCAATGCATATGAATCAGCAATCCGGATTGTCTCTGCCAATGTAGTTGGCATATCCCTTTGCAACCTTTGCCACAACATGCTTGCATATCTGCACCCCTGTGCAAACCGTTCTATTGCCTGTGACTCGATCACACCCTCACACGAGTTTCATACTGTGCACCACCGGGTTAAGAATTCTCGGTCCGTCTCATTCGGTCTCTGCTTGCACATCGCTGGGGTCTGTGGCCTATTCGGCCTCTGATACATGCTCGAGAATTTTCTTACAAACATTTCCTCAAAGTCAATCCAGCAGTTAATACTTCCAGGCGGCAAATTGTTTAGCCATACCCTCGCTGGCCCCTCCAACATATGGGGTACATATCTCACAGCCCATCTCAAGTTGCCTGTAGCAATTTTCACCGCTGTAGCGTAGTTAATCAACCAATCCTCCGGCTTTGTACTGCCGTCATATGTCTTAGTGCCTCTAGGTAGCTGGAAGTTAGGTACCGGAGGTTCCTTCATGATCCGGGGCCCAAAACACACAGGACCCGGAGGACCTTGACACTCAATTTGCTCCGACCTATACAGCCGATCCAATTTTAACATGGCATCGTCTGGCATCAAATCCCTGCTCCCCAATCTTGACCCTATCACATGATAGTCCGGCCTTGGGTATCCTGCGTTCACCATTTCTGAATCACCATCATTATATCTGTCTTGCTCTCGTGGAGCACCTCTCTGTTGCATACCTCGGCCGACACTTTGCTCTTGCCTTGGTATATTCCGCTGCTGCGGTTGCCCTGCTCCTGCAGGTTGCGCTGTCCGTCATTGCCGTTTACAGCATTCCCTTGACCGGCATTGCCTTGGTCACGGTTACCTCGGCCAACTTCACCTCGGCTCACACTTCGTCGATCCTCATTCGCCTGCACTGCTTTCCCTTTCCCTACCCTTGCCGGGTCATATGGGACTATCTGCTTATTTCTCCTGGCCGAGGTTACTACCTCTTCTCTCCTAGGACCACCATGAGGAGACGATGCAGCTCCAGTGGATTTCTCCGGGTTACTCACCGCCGAATGAACGATTTTGGAGGCCCCAGCTCTCTCCGGGTTAGCCCTGAGCAACTCCTCATTTTGCCTGTTCGCGATTCAAACCAACTCATTGACCCTATCTTGTTGTCTCTGACGGGCTTCACCCATCAGACCCTCTAACTCGGATGCAGCTGCATTTGCTGCTCTGAGGTTCTTTGCCGGGGTACTATACTTCGGCAGCCCCACGGACAAACAGTTCTCTGATTCCTCAATCCTAGTATCACCTTATTTGTTCATTTCACTCATGAGGTTTCTCCCCTTCACTTTTACAGCATCTACCTTATTCGCCTTTGCGTACTCACGCAGTGTCATGTTCAACGACTGCTGAGCCGCGGCTATCTTTTTCGCACCCTCTAGTATTTTTTGCCTAGTTTCCTCTAACTCGGCCTGTGCCTGAGCCGGATCTACTACTGCTGCTACTGGGTTTGCCAAGCTATCCATTGCCTGCTGCAGCACATTCTCTAGCCTCTCTAGAGGAGGACCTCTACTTTTCCTTGGTGCTTTTGGCGTTACCTCCGGATCTGGTGCCGGATCCTTGCTTGCCCCAGCGCCAGGTGCAGTCATCATCACCTCGACACAGTCCGCGCCCCGTGAACCATGCTAAGGGGTGGCTCACCTCCTTCGACGACGTGCCGCGGGTGAACGCACGACACATCGACAGCAATGTAGATCTTATGCGCGCCGAGCTTGACGAAGAGGCCGTTGCGTGGGAGAGGACGCTTGCCGAAGTAGCCAGCGTTGTCGCTGACAAAATTCAGCGCTCCAAAGCGCTGAACGAGCCCGAAGACGATGCGTTTGCCGGTGCCGATGAAGTTTCCCGTCCGGATCTTCACCCCTGCTAGCGCCACTAGCCCCACGGTGGGCGCCAACTGTCGTGGTGGTGTCACGGCAGATGCCATGAATAGGCTAAAGGTGGGGACTAAATGCACTAGGGGAATCCAGGGAGGTATAGTGTGGTGATTCCACACACAGTTGCTTTGTGTTTGATTCACTTCCACAGATTACAAGTGCTCCTCGAGCTATATTGGGGAGAGGAGGAAGAAGGGACTCTCTTACTCTCACCACTAGCTAGCTCTCAGGAACACACACAACTCTCTAGAGCTCAACCAGTCAAAGACCAACCCTTTCTACAGAGGCCCTAGTCCTCCTTATATAGGGGTGGCTAGGTATCCAATTAGGGCATACGTGGAGGCATATTCCAAGGAATATGCCTCCTCCCAAAATAGTAAGCCAACCGGGTCACTTTTGCCCAGCGTCATCCATGTAGAGGCTACGTGAGCCTCTGCGGCGCCCGCGTCATCCGACACAGGCATCGTCACCCTTGTCGGCCACGCCTCGATGGTCCTGGCCTCTGTCCACTTCGCTCATGCTCTGCGTACAGTGGTCACCCTTTGACCAGCGAGATACCTTCCTTCTCTTACAAGCTTGATATAACCTGGATCGTACCTAGTTGATCCGGCCACACCTGTACCTGCATATAAGTTAGATTCATCTTACCGACATACGGCATAAGTCGGTTGAGACCCAGTTAGGTGGACATCCCCTGGTTCGGGTTACCCCGTGATTCGGCCTGCCTTGAGGTGACTCGGCCAGCTCTTGCTTTGACCTTGCCGTACCTGGGCTAACTCGGCCTTTATACCCCGGCGTGACCCTACCCGGGGGTATCCCCCCAACATAGATTCAGTTAGCACTACGCTGAGGTAGTAAGTCGGACACTGCACTTGGTCTTCCTAATTTTCCTCAGGTCTCTCCACCACCATGATGACACTGATGACCTTGTTTGTCATAGCGATATAGAGCAACATCAGTTCCTGAGGTTCCGGTGCTACGAGGATAGGAGAAGACAAAAGTACTGTTTTCAGCTCTTGTAGTGCAGCTTCAGCTTCATCAATCCAAACGAACTTTTTGGTCTTTTTCAGGAGCTTGTAAAGTGGTGCGGCTCTTTCACCGAGCCGGCTTACAAACTGACTAACTGCAGCAATGCAACCAGTTAGTCTTTGAACGTCCTTCAGGTGAGTAGGCCTGGAAATATTGAGTACAACCTTGATCTTGTCACAGTTCACCTCTATGCCTCTTTGTGACACGATGAAACCTAACAATTTTCCGGCTGGTATTCCAAAGAAGCATTTCTTCGGGTTAAGCATTATGTTGCATTTGTGTAGATTGGCGAATGTCTCCTCCAAGTCAGAAATTAAGGTTTCCTTCTTTTTGGACATCACCGCAATATCGTCCACATATGCATGTACATTGCATCTGATTTGGTCATGGAGGCAACGCTGCATAGTGCACTAGTAGGTAGCTCCTGCGTTTTTGAGCCCAAAGGGCATCGTAACGAAACTAAAGGTTCCAAAGGGGGTTATAAATGAAGTTTTGACTTTGTCTAATTCCTTCATCCAAATTTGGTGATAACCGGAATATGCATCAAGAAAACATAGGAGTTCCGAGCCAGCCATAGAATCAATAACTCGATCAATCCTAGGTAGAGCGAACAGATCTTTGGGACAAGCCTTGTTAAAGGCAGTATAATCAACACACATCCTTAAATATGTGGTGTCCTTTTTAGGGACCATTATAGGATTGGCCGACCAATCAATATGGATGGCCTCTTCTATGAATCCGGCTAACTCGAGTCGGGCTAGTTCTGTAGCTATTGCTTTTCGCTATTCATCACCGAAATGTCGTAAGGACTTTTTGACGGGTTTAGCGTATGGGTGTACATTTAGAGAGTGCTCGGCAAGTTCCCTAGGTACTCTGGTCATGTTAGATGGCTGCCATGCGAAGATATCTTGATTTGCTTTGAGGAACTTGACGAGCGCGCTTTCCTATGCGCGGTCTAAACCTACACCTATTCGGGTCACCTTGGAGGGGTCATCATCCTTCAACGGTGTTGTCTTCGTCTCTTCCGATGCCTTGAACTCCGGAGTCGTCTTTGTCACCTCCTTCTTCGTCGCGGGCATCTCGGATGCATCGATGGTCTTCTTGATCTCCTGGTACTCTTGGGCGTGCGGCACGGCTTCAGCAAAGGTGGCATTTCCGTCCTTGCACTCTCGCTCTTTCTTCGGGTCTCCCTAATGGTGATCACGCCGTTAGGACCTGGAATTTTCATCATACTGTAAATGTAACACGGATGAGCAATAAAAGCCTAGTAAGTCATCCGTCCGAATATAGCGTGATAGGTGCTCTTGAACAGAACCACTTCAAAAGAAAGTGCCTCCGTCCGATAATTCTTTGGAGTACCGAAGGTGACATCCAAAGTGATCTCTCCCAGGGAATTAGCTTGTCTCCCTAGGACAACCCCATGAAAGATCATAGAGCTGTGATTCAGCTGTGTCTCCGAGATCCGCATCTGGCGTAGCGTTTCGACATACAAAATATTGATGCTGCTACCGCCGTCCATGAGAGTCTTGGAGAAACCATAACTGACAATAAGTGGGTTGACAATTAAGGTGTATTTTCCTCGCCTGTGGAACTTAGGCGGATGATCATCGTGGTCAAAGGTGATTGCCACTTCCGACCAGTCCAAGTATTGTGGGACAGCCGAAACAGTCGCATTGAGTTCGTGCAATACTGCTTTCTTAGCCTTAGCTGGTTGAGACCCAAGGAAAGTGACGTAGGTGTCTTTCTTTGTCAGGAAGTTCTTCTTTCCATCCGACTTGGGATTTGAAGTATCAGCTTCCTCCATGTCGGAATCTTCCTTGGTCTCTTTCTCTTTTTTGGGATTCTTTTTCCCTTCTTCCGCTTATCCCTATAGCCAGCGGTATCGTCCTTTTTTATGTAATCATTGAAACGACACTTGGCGTTTGTGTGGGAAGAGCCCCCGTTGGGATCTAAGTGATGCACGCACGGGTTATTGGCAATGTCGGCCCAAGAGTAGGTTTTGCCAGGTTGCTGGTCTCCTCTTCCTTGGACCCTTGATGTCCCACGACCGCGTCCACGGCCATCACCGCGCCCTCCTCGTCCTCTAGACCCGGAACTAGCGATGACAACCGCTGTTTCCACATTGGGCTTTTCTTTCGAGGTGTTCTTGCGCTTCTGAGCTTGCTGCTTTGGTTGTTTTGCCGACTGTGGCACAACAAGGGCATTCAGTAGTCCTTCTGCGTCATCGTGAGCATCTGCATACTTTCTCGCTCTTTCTATCATCTCTCCCAAATCAATGACCTTGTCACACTTCAAGCGGTGACGCAGTAAACCAATTGGGAGTCCTGCAATGAAAGCTTCAATTTTAGTTTGGCCATTTACTCCCTCACAGGAGTTCTTGGTGTCGATCAATCATCCGAGGTAGTCTCGGCAAGTTTCTCCGGCTTTCTGGGTGCAATGCTGCAGGTATCCTACCGTATAGGGCCTCCGATATGTGCCTTCAAAATTCCAAAAGAACGCGCTTTGCATGTCATACCAGTTGTGGATGGTGTTTTCCCGAAGTTCATTGAGCCAGGACCGTGCCGTCTTCTGCAGCATAAGTGGGAGATATCGGGTTGCAACCAAGCTATTTCCGCCTTTGGTGATGCAGCAAGCCTGGAAAAAATCCTGGAGCCAAGTATCTGGCCGAGCAACACCATCGTAGGCTTGAATATGCCTTGAGATAGCAAAACCTTCCGGGAAGTGTGTTTGTCGTATGCACGGTCTGAAGCATTTTGGATCCACATAGATTTTGTCGTTCTCATAGCGCCGCACCTCTATGTTAGAGTTGATCTGATGTCTCGCATCACTTGGTGACAAGGATCTACGTCCTGGTTGACGGTTGTGGCTACGGTGCCTTGGAGCCGGACTTCTACTTCTGCCACCACCTCCTCCGCCCACGGCGCCCTCCTTGAGAGCCGTTGTGGTGGCTACTTGGTGGAGAGGGTGGTTTAGGTGGATTGTTTCTGGCTGATCTCCGGCCTCCGTCCGGAGCGTCATTATTCTTGTTCCGAGGAGGGTCCTTGTTACGATGAGCCCCCTGCTGGCTTGACTCGGCACGGTGTCCGTCGTTCCTTCGTCCATTGTTCCCCGCAGCTTGGTGAGGTTCAACCGGATGGCTTGCATGTCTAGGAGATGGCATCCTTTGATGGTCCTCCTCCCGACGTTTTTCTTTGTCATCTTCTCTGTGATTGTTTGACTCTCGTCGAGGAGGGTGTCTTGGATACAGTGCCGCAACTACGTCTCGCTCCGCGGCTAGGGAAACATTGCTCCAGTTACGTGTGGTTCTGTGCTGTTGGCCTGAAGATCTGGTTCTTGACTAGTTTTCTTCCCGACGGTCGGAACGGTGATGCTGTTCCGGCATCCGTTGGGGCCTAATATCGTCCCAGGCCGGATCTATGCGACATTGGTCGGATTGAGAGACCAGTTTTCCGCTTCCGGATTTCACGAACTTCTGTTGCTCCAGACCCTTGGTAAGTAGCTTTATGCCTAAACAAACCTCTTCTGAGCCTGGGTTATTTGCCAGGATATCTCGAGCCACAGCGGTGTTCTGCACTGGTGTTGGGTATACCAGATCTCCACTACTGTCGAAACGAGGCATCCCCGGGTCTCCCTCAAAGAGAACCTTGCGGACTTCCAGAAATTTGTCGGCCCGTACATGGCCTTTCCGGGTCTTCTGATGCTGCAGAGAGATTAGCTTCTCTGCATTAGCCATGCGCTTCTTCTCTTCCTCGATATTTTTGGCTTCATCCAGGAGTACTTGGCGACGCGCTTCTAGGGCCTGGGCCCTTTCTTCCAATTCCGTAGCAGTAAGTTCTGCCGCTGTAGGGATATGTGTGGTTAATGCAGCATCGATGAGCTTACGGGCACCAGCGGTGACCACGTGTCCATCCACCGAAGCTTCCTTGGGCTCGTCTGGGATTAAAGCTCCATCCGAGTCTTCTTTGTAATCCTCGGCCACCACTTCCTCCGCTGGAGGATCTTGTGCCGGGGTCTTGTTTTTCTTGTTCTTCTTCTTCGCCTTGGCAGCACTGGTAGCAAAGACGGCCTTTGGTCCATTTCCTGGAGTCAAGCTCTGATCGGTACTTTTGGACATCTAGATATCAGGATTGTCTCCGAGATCCATATCATCCAGCGCTTTGGGAGAGTTTAATCTGGATCCTTCGTCCATGGCTTCTCCTTCTTCTGGAGCTTTGGAGTTGTACTCCACTTCATATTCCTAGGAGAACTTTCAGAAATCTGCCGATGTCATGGAATCATCTGAAGATGCCGGTAACTCGGTGTTTATTCCGATCGCCTCCAGCACCAAGTCTTCATTGTCTCCAGCATCGGCCGAGCCGGATCCAGATCCAACATATCCGACAAAGTGCGATGTGTGCATCCTGAGGTAGTTGCGGCTTTCCTCGTGGGCTTCCTCGAAAATTCTGATGGTTTCGAGAACCTCATCCACGCTTGCGTCTTTCATCATCATACGCCTCAATGTATGCCTCAGGAAGGGTTGATCTATTCCAGCGTTAGAAGAGCCGAAACCTGCGTTGTTGACTTGTTCCTCCTGGATTCTGACCTCAGCGGGTGGGTCGATCTGGGATTTGGCCTCTCTAGGTAGATCCACTCCAGATTCGACTTGCACCATGTGCTTCAGGATCAGTTTTCTCCACTATCTCCGCAACAGGTGCGGGCTGCGTGGGATTAGGGTTTTCTGGGATCCGGAACTCTGCTGCCTTCGTGGACAGAGGGGAGCCAGAAACTTCTTCTGCCTCTATCATCACAGCTGGGATGGGTGGGGCAGGTTCAGTGTAACATCTCAAAAATATTAAACAAGCTTATCAATTTATAATCACCCAAGTTTAGGGTTAACAAAAACTTTTATTCCAAAAATCTATATGAGTGCATGTGTGATTTGTATTAATGTATGAATGCTTGCATTTGCCATTTTTGATTGCTACAAAGGTTAAGCATTAGTTTAAAGATGAATACCACACCATCTAGGTCAATTACAAGCAAAATCAAAAAAAAGAAAAATAAAAAATAAGGCATATGATCATATGGTCACTTTGGCCAAAATTAACCAATAACCCACTTTGGGCATCACTAGTAAAAGATTTCTAACAGAAACAATTCAAATTATTTTCACCCCTTGCTAGACCAAGTAAAAGTGAACCCAAGCAAACTTTACAAAATTGCAGAAACTATTTTCAAACCCATTTGAGAGGCATTTCAAAATTGAATCAAGTGTAGGTTCATAGATCACCACTTTTCAAAAACCACTCAAATCAACACCACTTGACAATTCCCAGCAACCATAGACTACCAAGCATGTGACAAGCTCACCCACAAAAATTCATGGAAAAATTCAAAAGTTAACCTCATGCGGCCATTTGGTCGAACACCTAGCAAACAAAGTACAAGCTACCAACTATTCACTATTTGTGATCACTCAATTGCTCACCAATTGTACTGTAATCAACACAATAAATCGCCCACGACCACCCCAGCACCTGGCCATGTAGTGGAGAAGCTCACCTTCGTCGTTGCGCTAGTGCAATGCCGTACCCGAGCGAGGTCATGCCGGTCGACCATGGACATGTCGCCTCACACCATGCCGCCCTCTCCCACGACGCCTAGCTGCTAGCCGTGACCTCACCGCCCCTCTCTATCCACCAATTGACCAACGGTGAGGAGTGGAGGAGCCAAAACAGCCGCATCCATTTAGCACCTTGCCATGCCGAGAGCACGACAGAGCACCGCAGCCGCCTCATGCACACATAACCGCGCCTCGCTCTCTCCGCTTGTACCCGCACCCACCGCGTCACTAGACACCTCCCAGACATGATGGTTTGCCGCCGCGCGCCTCGTGACCACCGTACTCGATGACAAACACCTCCGTACCTGAACAGAGCGCCGACGTCCCTCGACCGACTGAGACCGCCCCTTGCCACGCCATCACGCGCGTGACGATCGCCGCAGTCCCCTGTGTCGACCCATGCCATCTGTCATGCTTAGCTCGACCTGTAGCAGCGTCACCGATGAAGCCCGACCATGCTTCCCTGCCTCCAATGCCGATGTATAAATAGGAGCCACCCTAGACCTCAAACGACACACCATCTTACTCCCCACTCACCCAGGAACCTCACTGACCCTTCCGCGGAGCAAGGAAAACACCACGACGCCGGAATTTGGCCGGAGTCTGCCGCTGTTGCGATGGAAGGGAGCCATTGATTGGAGCCACCCCAGGAGCCGCCAACAACACCAATCGACTCGCCGTCGTCGACCAGCTCGTTCGCCCCCATCGCCAGACCTAGATGGAGCCCTGGTAAGCCCCCAGCGACCCCCACCGCAGCGTTAGGTTTAGAATCTCGCCGGAGCAGTTTGTCGTAGACGATGAACCTTAGCCGTAGATTTCATTCTTCAAATAGAATTTGTCTATTTAGTTTCAAACCCTATTTAGTAGCTGTATTCAAAATTCAATTCAAAGAGATGTACTAATCCAAATTGCATGATTCCAATTTTTTGGAAAGGTGTTGAAAATATATAATCACTCCCGTTGGATTCAACCCATTTGAAATTATAGATCACCTATACCAAAAATACCAAGACAGATACTTTTGACACTTCACACATTTTTATAAAATCAACCATAAATGCTTTTGAGTTGATTCCAACTCTCAAATATCACAGTTGCCATGCTCTATAGGAATATGTAAAAAGATTTGGTTTTACAGATATTAAACATGGAGTAGTATTAAAAGAATGGTATATAAGCATTTCTAGTCACTTTAATATTATTAAATAGTAATATTAAATCTTGTAATATATGACCACCACTTTAAATCACATTCCCAAGTATTGTAATATGTGGTGATGACATGTGTCAATATGATCCCCTATTTTAATTGGAGAATATTAAATCTTAAGTATTAAATGTGTAGAAATTTCTTTTCGAAAATAAGAAGAATAAGAAAATGTTGATATTCCATATGATGATTGAGATGATTCTAGATCATCTAGTGTGAGCCCTTGTGTGCTAAATAGAAGTAGTGAAGTGTTTTTTGGTGATTGTGTACCTCGTATGTATTTATAGACGCTAGGATCGACCCGGGCTACAACGAGGAGGAGTACTTCGAGGAAGAAGAAGAAAACTTCAACGACTGCAACCAACAAGGCAAGCCCACTATGCAAGCTATCCATGCAAGTTTAGCTATGCAAGATAACTTGTACAGATACCATATGCAAACCTTTCAGATGCAACTTTACCAATTCCCAGTTTTACTCCAAGCTTTACTTTTCCATTGCTAAAGTTTCTTACCTAGTTAATCAATTGTGAATAGTGAAAACAGGATGGATACCATCAAGTTCATAGAATTAATCTTGGATACTTATACCTGATTAGCACCCCCCTCAATAGTGATACCCTCAACATTAGTGGCTAGTGCTAAGCTAAAACTTGATCACTTTAGATGGGAATACTTGGAGAAATGATTATGAAAACCTTGGAATGATACTTCATTCTATTGAAATGTTTTGACATGTGTCATGAAACACAATGGTTGGATGATGAAACTAAATGAGGCATGAGCCTTGACTTTGACAAAAACTGATGGTTGGGTTCGGATGCGATACCATTCCAATTTTACCATACAACCACATTACATGAGTTGGGTAGGGCTTAACTGGAAGTTTATATGTCTTAGTATGGGTTCCCTTGTGGAAGAGGTTGAGCTGAGGCTACCTCGTGATGAATGTTCTCCTATGAAGTACTCAGGATGGCAGATGGCCATGGCTGGGAGGCTAAACTCATAGGGGAGGTGCCTATACTAGGGAGTGTAATTGAAAGGTTAGGATTGATTATCCACATACCAAGTATGATGATTCAGGGTTGCCCCTGACGGATGTATCGAATCTTGTGGTGAAAGTGTACCACCTCTGTAGAGTGTCAAACTATTCGAATAGCCGCGTCTGCGGTTATGGACAGTTGGAGTGGACATACTATTCCGTTGTCAGATGTTTTCCAAAATGATGTGTGACCTGAACAATGACTTTGACTTGACCACAACAGAGTTGTGTACATGAAAACTAGTTTCCCACTTAAGTAATCTAGAGAACTAAATTAGGCTTTACTATGGAGAACTTATAAAATTGGCTTATTGCAAATAAGACTAGAGCTTAGGATTCCTACTAGCATTCTCTTACTTGTGTTAGTGTTAGTTTGCGAGTACTTTAAGAGTAATCATGGCTTAGTCCCTAGCTATTCCCATGTCCAGACTATGAGGAGGATTACCTGGAAGATGGATAGCAGGAGGCCTATGATAACTAGGATCATCTCCCATCGTCAGCATTGCCTATGACCATGAAGATGGAGTTTACTACGTTATATTTCCGATGCTCTGATATGTATTAAGACTGGATAATGAGATCCTTTATTTGTAAGACTATTATGGTTTGTAATGGATGATGTACTATGGTACCACTTTTGTTATGTCTCGCAAAGATGGTAATCCTGGGATTCTGATGTATGGTATAACTAGCATCTACACTTAAAAAATTCGGGTGTTGACAAGTTGGTATCAGACCTATCCTAACCATAGGAGACCCTAGTTAGAATGGACGCCTGAAAAACCTAGTTTCAAAACAAATAAAGTGAGTATTTACAAAAACCTATTCTCACTCTTACCCTTGAGATTCTTTCAAAAAGGAGTTCACATGTTACTCAAAACTCTTACAATTCTACATAAAATTTGACATACTTGATCACCTCACTAACTTACTCATCTTCATTGCTTACAGATGGAGGTCAAATATAGCAAGTTTTACCAGTTGGGCAATGGAGGGGAGTGCGTCTTTGAGAGGGATTTGGACCAGCTCTCGGAGTATCTTGGACGCCCGCACCTGGAGTTCTTCGGAGCACAGCTCAATGACCAAGCTGGAGGGGAGCTACAATGGCTGATTGTTGCCGACCTGAGAGGCAAAATGGAGCCACCACTTTCAGAGAAGATTCAATTCAGCATCAGGGAGAACAACTGGTTAGACGGACTAGCTAGGGCAATGCAGGAGGCACTTGCTCGCTAAAACATCAACCAGATCAGTGGCACCCACTACGCCCACTATGCAAGACATGACTCTATGGGACAGCCTTTGGCCATGCCGTCACATCCGGAGTTAAGGCATCACGTGGACCACATGGACTTCATGCTGAACGAGAATCAAAAGGAGTTGGACAATGCCCGTGCTTATGCCAATAAGAACCATGCCGAAGTTGTTGAAAGGAAGCAAACCCTCGCCATTCTCGCCAAGGAATGCAAGTCACTTCATCGCTAGCGCGATAAAAGGATCGCATCATCGCCCGTCTTCGTCAAAAGATAGCCACCTTGGAGGAGACTATCCATGACCAGGAGATCCAGCTAGAGGAGAAGGAGGAGGAAGGTGAAGATATCTGTGGTGATATTCACTCTTACCTCAATGATGATGATGACTACCTGGAGGACGCTGCCATGGAGGACCACACTGATGAGGATGATGCTGACTTCATTGATGATGAGGAGCCCGACACCCCCGATGATGAGTAGTCGTACCTGAGCACTATCGTAGGAGTGAGTTGTACCCGGTCCCACTGTATCGTAGCTTCACGGAATGGTTCTTAAAACCATATGTTTTCTAGTTGTGGTGTGTGTTTGTATTGTGTGTTTGGAATGAATGAACGAAAAGAAGTTGTTAGTTTTCCAAACCTGAGTCATACTCAAAGTTTAAAGCTTTTTGAAACAAACCCATGAACCATAGAAATTTCCCTCTTGTCTCATAATCTATCTTAATCTTTAGATGACTCACGGAAACCCCAGAGGAAGTAGCTCATCTCAGGACCCAATGCTTCAGATTCTGCCAATGTTAGTTTTAGACCGTGAAGCTGGTAGAGCTGAACATCAAGCCAACTTAGCCACTCTTCAACAGATATCCCAGATGGCTCACAATAATCAAGGCCATGGAAACCAAGATCACCATGGATCCAAGCTCAAGAACTTCCAAAATACCAATCCTCCTATGTTTAGCAAGTCTGAGGAGCCCCTAGATGCTGATGATTGGCTGCAGACCATGGAAAACAACCTAGAAGTCGTAGGAGTTGATGCTAATGAGAAGGTATTGTTTGCCACCCACTTCCTGTCTGGATATGCAAGGTCATGGTGGAACATCACCCGTACAATGAATGAAGGACAGATGATGACTTGGGAAGAATTCAAGCTCAAGTTCAGCACGACCCATGTGCCCCCGAGTTTGATCAAGAGGATGAGGGATGAATTCAGAGAACTGAAGTAGGGAAGAATGACTGTGGTAGAATACCATGACAAGTTCTTATCTCTGGCTAGGTATGCCCCTGATGAGATTGACAATGAAGCGAAGAAGAAGGAGAGATTCTTGAATGATCTGCATGATGAGATGCAGACAATGCTAGTCAACATCCCCTTTGATGATCTTGAAGCCTTAGTGGATTCTGCAATCTAGATGGAAGGCAAGATCAACCAAGCTAGTGAGAACTGCAAGCGTTGTATGATGCACCAACCAATATGCCACCATACCCCGAAGTATTGCCCCAACCCATCTGCAGGATATGCCCCAAGAAACAATAGACCCCCAATGAACCGTCCGAACGATCCCAACCATGGCGGAGGAAACCCGAGGCCCTGAGGCAACAACAATAACAACCCCATCAACCCCAATAACTTCAACCGTGCACCACCAAAGTCCAACAACAACAACAATACTGCTCCAAGGACTGGAAGCAATGCTATGCCTGTCGCAGGGAAAGACAAGTCAATGATCACTTGTTTCTAATGTGGAGTCACGGGTCACTACTCTGACGAGTGCCCCAAGAAGCTTGCCGCAGCAACCAATGTTACTGCACCTGCCCTGCAACAACGCGTGTCCAGCCTCGAAAGAGAATTTCCCTAGGAAACCTGCACAACCGTACCAGCCGTCTCCACATGAATGCTAAGGAAGCCTAGGAAGCACCAGATGTCGTGCTGGGTATGTTTTCTGTTAACTCGGTATTAGCAAGAGTCTTGTTTGATCCTGGAGCATCGCACTCGTTTGTCACCAAAGAATTTGCATGCACTAGTAGGATTCAACCAACAAATTTGAAGCATGTTATGATAGTTCAAATACCTGGTTCAACCACCAAAGCTAGAAAATTTTGCAAGGCCGTACCTATCAGAATCCATGGGATAGATTTTTATGCCAATCTAATAGTACTTAGAACCAAAGGTTTGGAAGTAGTACTAGGAATGGATTGGACGTCGAAACATCAAGGATTAATCGACTGTGCCAAGAAAGCCATAACCATGACCAGTAGCACTGGAGTATTAGTAGAGCATGTATTTGAGACGCTACCCCGTCAATTCAAGTGCAACAAGAGTTTAGCCAAAACCACCATTAACCAAGTTAGAGTAGTCTGCGAATACCCCGATGTGTTCCCATATGAATTGTCGGTATGCCCCCAGATCGGGATATCGAGTTTATCATTGAACTAATTCCTGGAAACGGACCCATAGCTCAGAGACCTTATATTATGAACCCATATGAACTAGTAGAGCTGAAGAAGCAACTTGATGATATGCTAGGAAAAGGTTTGATACAACCAAGTGCATCGCCGTGGAGATCACTTGTTCTGTTTGTTGATAATAAGCATGGTTCCAACCATTTGTGTACGGATTATCGGAAGCTAAATGATGTCACCATCAAGAACAAGTACCCACTTCCGAAGATAGAAGATTTGTTTGATCAACTGACTGGTGCCAGAGTGTTTTCTAAGATTGATCTTAGAACTGGTTATCATCAATTGAAGATTCGTGCAACGGATATCCCAAAGACTGCCTTCACCACCAGATATGGATTGTATCAGTACAATGTCATGTCTTTTAGATTAACCAATGCCCCCGCTTATTTCATGAACCTCATGAATAAGATTTTCATGAACTACCTGGATAAGTTTGTCATTGTTTTTATCGATGACATTCTGATCTACTCCAAGTCAGAAGAAGACCATGAACAACACCCAACAACCATCCTTGAAACCCTTAGGGAGCATCAGTTGTATGCTAAGTTTAGCAAGTGTGAATTCTAGTTAAAAGAAGTAGGATTCCTAGGCCATATCTTGTTTGCAAGAGGAGTTGCTGTCGATCCCGCCAAGATTAAAGATGTCGAAGAATGGAAAGCCCCAACCACCCAAACCGAAGTCCGTGCATTTCTTGGATTAGCCGGATATTACCGCAAGTTTGTTGAAGGATTTTCAAGCATCGCAAGGCCGATGACTTAGTTGTTAAAGAAAGATAAGAAGTTTGAATGGATGGACAAATGTGAAGCAAGTTTTCAAGATCTCAAGAAAAGATTGATTTCAGCCCCAATTTTGATCATGTCGGATATCAAGAAGCCTTTTGATGTGTACTGTGACACATCCAAGATTGGTCTCGGATGTGTGTTGATGCAAGAAGGCAAAGTCATATCGTATCTGTCTAGACAACTGAAGCAACATGAGCAGAACTATCCTACCCATGGCTTAGAACTGTCAGCCGTAGTTTTAGCCTTGAAGACATGGCATCATTACCTTATGGGTAACCGCTATGAGATTTATTCGGATCACATGAGTTTGAAGTATATTTTCACCCAGAAGGAGCTGAATATGAGGCAAAGGAGATGGATAGAGTTAATCAACGATTATGACCTTGACATTCACTACCACCCCGGCAAGGCCAATGTGGTAGCGGATGCTCTTAGTAGACTGCCGTGTAGATTAAGCACCATGATTAAAGAAGCCCAGCCAAGCCTGCATGAGGAGATCGAAAATTTTAGAGTGGAGCTAGTTAGCGAAGGATTTCTAGCTAGCATAGAACTTCAACCCACTTTGATCAGTCAGATCAAGGAAGCTCAGAAAGGAAACGCAAGTATTGAGGGAATCAAGCATCGTATCGGAACAGGGAAGGTACCCGGATTCACTAAAGATGAAGAAGGAGTTCTGTGGTATAAGGGACGTATCTGTGTTCCCATAGATTCAGAGTTGAAACAAGTCATTATGCAGGAAGCCCATGATACCCTTTATTCTATCCACCTGGGAGGAACCAAGATGTATCAGGATTTGAAGGAGCAATTTTGGTGGCACAAAATGAAGAGAGAAGTCGGAAGCTACATAGCCAAGTGTGATATCTGTCAGAGAGTCAAAGCGGAACATCAGCACCCCGCAGGACTTTTGCAACCATTGCAGATTCCGGAATGGAAATGGGATTCTATCGGAATGGATTTCATCACCGGTTTGCCTACTTCTAGTAGGGGAAATGATTCTATTTGGGTCGTAGTAGATCAATTGTCCAAAGTAGCTCATTTCATACCAGTCAAGACAACCTATCAAAGCTCGAAGCTAGGAGAGCTGCACATTGCTAGAATAGTCAGTTTGCATGGAACCCCTAAGACCATAGTGTCAGATCGAGGAACCCAGTTTACCTCAAGGTTCTGGAAGAAAGTCAAAGAAGGATTAGGAACCAAATTGAACTTCATCATAGCTTATCACCCGCAAACCGACGGACAAGCAGAAAGAGTTAACCATATCCTAGAAGATATGTTGAGCTCTTGTGTGTTGGAATATGGATCTAAATGGGAAGATTGTCTGCCTTTTGAAGAGTTCTCATACAAAAATAGTTATCAAGCCAGTTTGCAAATGGCCCCCTTTGAATTTCTGTATGGAAGGAAGTGCCGTACCCCATTGAATTGGTCGCAAGTAGGAGAGAGTCCGATTTTTGGACCTGATATCCTACGAGAAGCCGAAGAGAAGGTTCACAAAGTCCATGAACACCTCAAGACCGCCCAATCCAGAAAGAAGAGTTATGCCGACAAAAGATGTTGAGACCTGACCTTCAATATCGGAGATTTTGTGTATCTCAAAGTATCACCCTTGAAAGGAATGCAACATTTTCGACTAAAAGGGAAGCTAGCCCCCAGATATATTGGACCCTTCAAGATTTTGAATCACCGAGGAGAAGTATCATATAAATTGGAACTGCCTGAGGAGATGTCGGCTGCACATGATGTGTTCCATATCTCGTTACTTAGGAAATTCCTAGAAGTTCCGGAGAAGACCGAAGTTTTCAAGAACATAAATCACCGAGCAATATATATCAACAAGGATCTAACTTATCATGAAGTGCCCATTCGTATTTTGGAAGAAGCATTCAGAACCACCCGGACCAAGAGTATCAAGTTTCCCAAGATCCAGTGGAGTAACCATACTGCAGAAGAAGCCACTTGGGAGCGAGAAGATTATATTAGGACTGAGTTTCCCAATCTCTTTAGTTCCTAATTTTTCTTGAATCTTGGGATGCGATTCTGTTTAAGGAGGGAAGGTTTGTAACATCTCAAAAATATTAAACAAGCTTATCAATTTCTAATCACCCAAGTTTAGGGTTAACAAAAACTTTTATTCCAAAAATCTAAATGAGTGCATGTGTGATTTGTATTAATGTATGAATGCTTGCATTTGCCATGTTTGATTGCTACAAAGGTTAAGAATTAGTTTAAAGATGAATACCACATCATCTAGGTCAATTACAAGCAAAATCAAATAAAAGAAAAATAAAAAATAAGGCATATGATCATATGGTCACTTTGGCCAAAATTAACCAATAACCCACTTTGGGCATCACTAGTAAAAGATTTCTAACAGAAACAATTCAAATTATTTTCACCCCTTGCTAGACCAAGTAAAATTGAACCCAAGCAAACTTTACAAAATTGCAGAAACTATTTTCAAACCCATTTGAGAGGCATTTCAAAATTGAATCAAGTGTAGGTGCATAGATCACCACTTTTCAAAAACCACTCAAATCAACACCACTTGACAATTCCCAGCAACCATAGACTACCAAGCATGTGACAAGCTCACCCACAAAAATTCATGGAAAAATTCAAAAGTTAACCTCATGCGGCCATTTGGTCGAACACCTAGCAAACAAAGTACAAGCTACCAACTATTCACTATTTGTGATCACTCAATTGCTCACCAATTGTACTGTAATCAACACAATAAATCGCCCACGACCACCCCAGCACCTGGCCATGCAGTGGAGAAGCTTACCTTCATTGTTGCACCAGTGCAATGCCGTACCCGAGCGAGGTCATGCCGGTCGACCATGGACAGGTCGCCTCACACCATGCCGCCCTCTCCCACGACACCTAGATGCTAGCCGTGACCTCACCGCCCCTAGTTGTCCACCTCTTGAGAAATGGTGAGGAGTGGAGGAGCCCGAACAGCCGCGCCCATTTCACATCCTGTCATGCTGAGAGCACGACAGAGCGCCATAGCCGCCTCACGCACACACGCCGTGCCATGCTCTCTCCGCTCGTACCCGCACCCACCGCGTCACCAGCCACCTCCCATACACGGGTTCGCCACCGAGCGCCCCATGACCACCGTACCCAATGACGAACACCTCCGTACCTGAACAGAGCGCCGACGTCGCCCGACCGACTGAGACCGCCCCTTTCCATGCCATCACGCGCGTGACGATCGCCACAGTCCCCCGCGTCGACCCATGCGATCCGCCATGCTTAGCTCGACCTGTAGCAGCGTCGCCGATGAAGCCCGACCATGCCGCCCTGTCTCCAACGCCGGTGTATAAATGGGAGACACCCCAGACCTCAAATGGCACACCATCTCACTCCCCACTCACCCAAGAACCTCACTGACCCTTCCCCGGAGCAAGGTGAGCACCACGACACCAGAATTTGGCCGGAGTCCGCCTCTACAGTGAAGGAAGAGAGCCATCGATTGGAGCCACCCCAAGAGCCACCGTGACCACCAATCGACTCGCCATTGTCGACCAACTCGTTCGCCCCGATCGCTGGACCTAGCTGGAGCCCTGGTAAGCCCTTAGCGACCCCCACCGTCGCGTTAGGTTTAGAATCTCGCAGGAGCAGTTTGCCGTAGACGATGAACCTCAGTCGTAGATTTCATTCTAATCGTAAGGCTGAGATTGGTAGATACCATTACGGGTTAGATGAGTTGCTGACGCGTTGGAACATTCTGTGAGCAGAACGCTGCGCATACGCTGTGTAGTTGGGCCAGCCCAGTCCTTTTCTAGCGCAGAGCCCAGCAATTCAAGTAGAATTTGTCTATTTAGTTTAAAACCCTACTCAGTAGCTGTATTCAAAATTCAATTCAAAGAGATGTACTAATCCAAATTGCATGATTCCAATTTTGTTGGAAAGGTATTGAAAATATCTAATCAGCCCCGTTGGATTGAACCCATTTGAAATTATAGATCACCTATACCAAAAATAACAAGACAGAGACTTTTGACACTTCACACATTTTTATAAAATCAACCATAAATGATTTTGAGTTGATTCCAACTCTCAAAAATCACATTTGCCATACTCTACAGGAATATGTAAAAATATTTGGTTTTACAGATATTAAACATGGACAAGTAATAAAAGAATGGTATATAAGCATTTCTAGTCACTTTAATATTATTAAATAGTAATATTAAATCTTGTAATATATGACCACCACTTTAAATCACATTCCGAAGTATTAGAATATGTGGGGATGACATGTATCAATATGATCCCCTATTTTAATTAGAGAATATTAAATCTTAAGTATTAAATGTGTAGAAATTTCTTTTCTAAAATAAGAAGAATAAGAAAATGTTGATATTCCATATGATGATTGAGATGATGCTAGATCACCTAGTGTGAGCCCTTGCGTGCTAAATAGAAGTAGTGAAGTGTTTTTTGGTGATTGTGTACCTCGTATGTATTTATAGACGCTAGTACCGACCCGGGCTACAACGAGGAGTACTTTGAGGAAGAAAAAGAAAACTTCAACGACTGCAACCAACAAGGCAAGTCCACTGTGCAAGCTATCCATGCAAGTTTAGCTATGCAAGCTAACTTGTACATATACCATATGCAAACCTTTGACATGCAACTTTACCAATTCCTAGTTTTACTCCAAGCTTTACTTTTCTGTTGCTAAAGTTTCTTACCTAGTTAATCAATTGTGAATAGTGAAAACAGGATGGATACTATCAAGATCATAGAATTAGTCTTGGATACTTATACTGATTAGCACCCCCTCAATAGTGATACCCTCAATATTAGTGGCTAGTGCTAAGCTAAAACTTGATCACTTTAGATGGGAATACTTGGAGAAAATGATTATGAAAACCTTGGAATGATACTACATTCTATTGAAATGTTTTGACATGTGTTATGAAACACAATGGTTTGATGATGAAACTAGATGAGGCATGACCTTGACTTTGACAAAAACTGATGGTTGGGTTCGAATGCGATACCATTCCAATTTTACCGTACAACCATATTACCTAAGTTGGATAGGGCTTAACTCGAAGTTTATATGTCTTAGTATGGGTTCCCTTGCGGAAGAGGTTGAGCTGAGGTTACACCGTGATGAATGTCCACCTATGTAGTACCCATGATGGCAGATGGCCATGGCTGGGAGGCCAAACTCTTAGGGGAGGTGCCTATACTAGGGTGTGTAATTGAAAGGTTAGGATTGATTATCCGCATACCAAGTATGATGATTCAGGGTTGTCCCTGACGGATGTATCGAATCTTGTGGTGAAAGTGTACCACCTCTACAGAGTGTCAAACTATTCGAATAGCCACGTCCGCGGTTATGGACAGTTGGAGTAGCCATACTATTCAGTTGTCAGATGTTTTCCAAAATGATGCGTGACTTGAACAATGACTTTGACTTGACCAGAACCGAGTTGTGGACATGAAAACTAGTTTCCCACTTAAGTAATCTAGAGAACTAAATTAGGATTTACTATGGAGAACTTATAAAATTGGCTTATTGCAAATAAGACTAGAGCTTAGGATTCCTACTAGCATTCTCTTACTTGTGTTAGTGTTAGTTTGTGAGTACTTTAAGAGTAGTCATGGCTTTGTCCCTGGCTATTCCCATGGCCAGACTATGAGGAGGATTACCCGGAAGATGGACAGCAGGAGGCCTATGATAACTAGGATCATCTCCCATCGTCAGCATTGCTTGTGACCATGAAGATGGAGTCTACTACGTTATATTTACACTGCTCTGATTTGTATTAAGACTAGATCATGAGATCCTTTATTTGTAAGACTGTTATGGTTTGTAATGGATGATTTACTGTGGTACCACTTCTGTTATGTCTCACAAAAATGGTAATCCTGGGATTGCGATGTACTGCATAATAGGCATCTGGACTTAAAAATCCGGGTGTTGATATTCAGCTAAGCCGATGTATACATCGATCTCACCGAAAGACATGATGGTGTAGGTAGTCACAGCGTCCCTAGCCGGAATCCAGGTCTCGTCGAGAATGATGAGAGGGACGTCGCTGGCGTTGAGGATGCGACCGACAGTGATAGTCTCGCCGATTCTGATTCTTGCAGATTCTGCCTAGAACGCAGATCCGAAGCTCACTTGCCCCACGGTGGGCGCGAACTGTCGTCGGATTGATGACAAGTACGCCATGAGGGGGTCCTCGAGGCATGCGGAAGAGAGGGGTCTAAGATGTACGGTATGCCGGGACGGTGAGCACACAAGTTTACACAGGTTCGAATCCACCGGCTTTGGACAGATTCTACTCCTGCTAGCAATCCAGTAATATGGCAGAGCCGGAATATGGGTTACAAGAGTTTCGCCTATGCGAGTTGAGAGTATTGTAAGGTGTTGTGCCCTAAAGGATTTCCCTAGGACGACTTATATAGATATCCGACCTAGGGTTTACAGGAGAGACCTATCCGGCTACTACTAAGAGTAGGTTTCAGAGTACATATTGAACTACAAGTAACACTACATTCCTATGTCGGTAAGTCTTCTAGGCCTTCCCGTAGCCGGACTGGACTCCGTCTCTTCTTCCTGACTGGGCCGCCCATGAAGCAATGCTCTAACCCGAAGTGGGCCACCCTGGTCAGTGAGGCATAGTAAGGATACCTGGAAAGTATATCCCCAACACTAGGGGCTCGGAAGAGTTCTCCCTACAACAGGAAATCGGGGTCCAAAGACTATCTCTTCGACGTGGACATGGGTAGGCAATCCGACAAGAGAGATGCACAAGAATATGCCCTCCTCAATAGGTCAAGCCCTCGCTCAGAACTAAATCATCCCGCTTTGAGTTTTGTAGAAGAAAATTTATATGGAAAAATTGCTCGGACTATTTTTTTAATGATGTGGCATTGAACGACAAACCCTATGAAAGTTTCCTATATTTATGTTGAATTTTGAACCTCCAAAAAATTCAAAGACATGATATGTTTATTTAAAATAGAAAATTCAAATAATTACTAGTTACGACTCAAACCTGCTAGGACTATTTTGAGCTAACTTCCCACAACAGATGAACGACACATGAAACCAGAATTTGCAGAAGTCACAGGCATTATGGCAATACACTAGTCCTAAAGACTCGCAAAATCTCTAAGAGCTCTAAGAGCATCTCCACTCGGGGTCCTCAAAGCCCCCCCAAAGGCATATGAGGGCCCCCGACGCTAAAAAACGCGCCCAGCCGCGGCCCTTATTTTAGAATTTCCGCCGGCGCGGCCCAATTATTAACCCGGCGGCCCCAGGAGAAACCCTATCTACAAGGAGGCAAGCGGGAGCACCGGAGGGGAATACAAAATTTCCCTGTCAAGCCACGCGCCCTTCGGAGGCCAGGCGGCGGCCATAAGTGGCTGCCACCGCGTTCCCGCTAGTTCTTTCCTTCCATTTCCACCGCTTCTTGCCTCAACTTCCCGCCATTTCCGGCTACATAAAGGCCACGGCCACCATTGCCATAGCTCAGATCTACACGCAATGTCATCCTTCAATCTCCCCACACTAACATACGCCAAGGCGGAGGCGCTATGCGCCTCCCACTACCCTTGCCCGCCGGGGTACGGGTGCCCTCCGGGCTGGAGGTTGAGCGCCGGTGGCATGCCGGTCCCGCCCGTCCCTCAAGGTGCTGCTCGTCGGTTGGCCATCACCAACCACTACTACGGCGAGCTCACGCTGGAGCAGCAGATGGACACCAACTGGGACCCCGACAACACCGCCACCTGGAATGCCTTCTTCGTGAACCGTCACAAGCGGCATCTCGCCATGTACGAGGGGGACGGTCCGCCGCCCGTCAATAACAATGACGAGGGCCGCAGGCTATGGTGGGGCGCCCGGACTCTCGCTAGAGTGATGGAGCACATAATGGCGGGAGACTATCCCCGCCTCCGGTACCCGCACTTCCAACGGAAAAAGGGCGGAAGCCGCGTGGTGTTTTGGTATCCTCTTTGCCCCGTGCGCGATGCTACGTCTCGACCGGCTGCTGGAGGCTCGGCCGGAGCCTCAGCCGGAGCCTCGGCCGAAGTGGGTGGTTCCTCCGGAATACACTATGGCGGCGCGCCAGCAGAGGCGTCCCGGCGACCCGGAAGAATTTCCGGGCCAGTGTGCGGCCATTCGCGTGTCGCTCGAACCGACGCCGCCGGGGGACACCTGGTGGTGGAAGGAGGAGGAGGCCTATCGTGCAAGCGGCGGAGGCGACGACGAAGGTTGTATCCATTGCAGGCACCGGTCCCCAAAGCGGCGATCACTCTTCGGCGATCGTTCGATGTGGCGCGATCGTGGCCGGCCAACGCCGCCGAGGCCGGAGCACACGCCGACCGACGACGAAGACGACGGCTCCTACGACAACTACGAGGACAAGTACTATAGGGCTAGGCATGATTATGACTAATTTTCTATTTTTATTATGTAATAAAATTAGGTTTTCCATATTTAAATATTATTTTATTAAAATATGTGGCTACTTTGGAGGGCACGGCTGGAAAGACGACGCCCCCATTTCCGATTTCGCGCTAGCGCTCCCCATACGGGCCAAAAAGGGGTCGCGTCGGGGTTACGAGTGGAGATGAAGCTCCCTCGATTTAAAAGCCTCTCTTGCCCATGATGTGTCCTTGGGTGGGTCCCCCTGCTTGGTCACGTGACATGTTACACCGTCAGCTAAGGTCTAAGTATATGTAGACAATAGGCTGGTGCTCCCTTATGGTTGTTATTTTTTTTTATCTCACAAAAAATATTAGCTAATAGAAACTATATATTAATTTTTAACAATTATAGATTTCGACCGGAACACTGAGAGGAGCTCCCGTGTCAATCACTTCCATTCCTCTCATCAACCCGTCTGTAGCACTCATAGCTACAGCTCTAACTCGATTATTTCCTAATAATTGTTGTACCTCACAAGTCACATTAATTTGCTTATCGGAAGTGTCTCTACTCTAGACTACCAAAGCGCTATAAATATAAGGTAACTTGCCTGGGGAAAAGTGACATCCAGTACGGGTCCAATAATTTGATCGATACGACCTGCACTTTTTTCATCAATTGTGGAAACCCCGGGACGAGAAGTAGTAGGATTGGTACTCATAATTATCACATAATAAAAAAAAAATTTGTCGAAATTTTTCTTTTTTTCTTGTTGAATAATGCCAAATCAAATCCAAAAAAATATCCAAAAATCCAAAAGTAAAAAGGAAATGAATTAGTTAATTCAATAAGAGAAAAAAGGAGACCGGGACTTTATTTCGTTGCCCTCTTTTGGATTCTTAAGACCACCCTTGCAGTAGGATACCATCTGCTTTGGGTTCTTTATTATCTCCTTCGAGGGATTTTTAGGATCGTTCATTCCGCCACTTTTTGGCTTTTACTGTCTACTTTTCTCAGGGAGATGGTTAAGGACCTAAGAAGATAGAGGAGAGTAGGACCACTTCGAAGTCAATGTGTTAAACATAGTGTGAGTTAGACAGATCCCCCTTCTCAAATAGAGAAAGAAGAACCCTATCGCCTAAAGAGTGCTGGAATGTAGTGAACCATACCGAGCTTTTCAGAGACGGTCAACACAAGAAAGAACAATCTAGAAGCGCCATGGAAGCTGAAGATTTTTATTACGGGGACATGAATAATCTTCACGTCTAACAATAAAATTGGTCGTTTAGTACAAATTAAAAAATATGCATTTTTAGGAAATGTCCATCCATCTAAAACAAATCTCATGGGTCCGGAAAAAAGAGGTTCACGTAATTTTGAAAAAGATCACAAGGTTGAATAAATGTTCATCGGACAGAAAAAACTATCACATGTCCCAAAAACGTTCACATAAATTAAAATTTTGTTCACCGGTTTTAAAAAAATTCAACAATCTGAAAAAATTCTCATGGACGAGGAAAAAGATGTTCAAATAATTCTGAAAAATATGTGGGTTTGAAAAAATGTTCACCGGTCATAAAAATTCTCAAGGGTCTGAAAATTGAAGTTCACATAATTTCAAAATTGTCCATCAGTGTGAAAACCGTTCATCGGGCTTAAAAATGTTCGGGCTTAAAAATGTCCATTGGTCTAAAAAAGTATTCATAGGTCTGACAAAAAATTATACTATTCATAAGACTTGAAAACAGTCATGTGCTCCACCAAAAATGTATGTATTTAAAATAAGAATAGTAAAAATATTAGGAGAAAAGGTTAAAATAAAACATGAAAAAACGAAAGAATGAACAAAGAAAAACATAACAAAAGAAAGTAAAAAAATTTGTTGGAAAATCAAATAAAAAATATTGATTAATAACCGTGACAAATTTGAAGAGACAAGCTAGAAGAAAGTTGTAAAATAATAAGAAAAAAAACTAAGATAAAGAGAAAAATAAAAGAAAGAAGAAAACATACTAAATTAATTCGAATAAGAAAGGACTACTAACCGAACGAGTATGCGTCACGAAAAATAGCGACAAGAAGCAAAAACTTGAGTTGGCCTATACGGGAGGCTGCTACGGCCGAGTTGATGCCCCACCTCGCTATAAGCGACATATATGTTGTGCTTCTCTGCATGCTGGATTAGTGGCCTATGGTTGGTTGGATCGTGTCCCGCTGGTTAGGGTCCGCTTGCATGTGTGTTACCGCTTTCCTACCGATGGAATTGGGTTCTTGTGGTTGTTTCGTTTATGTCCTTTCGATTGTGCCTAGTTGTCAGCATGTAATCGCTTCGATGGACGTGTCGTTTGATACATGCATGCCTGGATGCGTGCCTTTTGTGTGTGGTGTTGCGACGGGGTCGGTTCATTGCTACTTTGACCTTCAGGTTGATCTATCTTCTGCTCTTCTTGAAGTGGTGGTAGTTTCCTCTGTAACTACGGTGAATTTCTCCTTCTTCGCCTCCTGAGATTCATCAGTAGGGTTGGTTCTAGGCGTGGCTATAGCGCCCACATGTGTTCTTTGGGGCTGCCCCCGCTCAGTTTCGTTTCCTCTGTTGTCTGCACAATGTTTTCTTTATTGCTGTTGTCACGGGTTGTGTTTGTTGTTTGGGCGTGGATGTGATGTGGGTTTCTGGATTTTTTTGGTGCCTCATACACAATATATGGGTGATTTTCTTCGATTGTTGTGATGTGGGTTTCTGGATTTTTTGGTGCCTCATACACAATATGTGGGTGATTTTCTTCGATTGCTGTGATGTTTTGTTTGCTGTTGCCATTTTGGCCAGTGTGTGTGTGGTTGGGCTGCACGGGGCGCTGGGTTTTGGGGGCGATTTCTTTTGATTTGTATGGAGGGTTGGTTCCTGCTGTTGTGAGTGTGTTGTTCATGTAGCGTTGGTGGTTCAACGAGTGTGACGTCTCGCTGTTGGTGGGCTCTGGATTTTGTTATTGTTCCTTATGCGATAGGTTTGGGGGTGGTGTGCCTAGGATTGATTGTTGATTGCTTTGTTGGTTAGACGCTGAGTAGCCGTGAAGGACCGGCACGGTTGTAAGCATGTTGGTATTTTATTTTTTTTATTTCCTTTTATCTATTTTTCTTGTTCTGTTTCATCACCTATCTTATTCTTTGTTTATATAAATTGGTGCTTGTGTGTTGTGTTGTGTGGTAGCGAGAATATCCAGTGGTGATTTGGTCTTCTTGTGTGTCCTCGAGTTTCTGCTACTCATGGTTTGGCTGGGTTCGCTGCTGCTACCTTCCGCTTTTTTTGTTGTGTTTTTGCTACCGACGTAATTGTTTTTTCCTTTGATGTGCTCATATCAGTGGGGTTGTCTGTAGATGATCCCGGTGGAACAAAGCCTAGGCCACAATGAACCGAATACAAAATCATATATACTTCAACAAATGAGCGTGTCCTGCCATAGAATTTAAATACCATTTAACAGAGGACGGTGTGGCAAAGTGCGCTTGGTCCATCTAGTTTATCTGAAATCCACTAGATTTGATGCTTCCATCTTGCTCGGATTCTTGCTCCGAGCAGACTACGGGTTTAATTTTATTGGATATGTTTTAGTCCATGAAAAAAAAACTATAAGGTCAGTCCTAGTTTCAGTCCGTCGGCCCAATTTAAAACCATGGTAGTAACACATCGGCTTTCGCCGTTGTGTACATCTGAAAAAAAAACTAAAGAGACATTGTCTTCAGACTACATCATCTGCATGTACCAGTTCGATATATCAGAAAACAGTTAGGCTCCGTTGGCTGCTTGGCTTTTGTCAAACCGAAGTATTCTAAAACCATAGTATACCAACGCCTGGGCAAGCAATACTACGGTTTGCGCAAAACAAAAGTATAAAAAAAAACTCCAGACCTCTTTCTTGAATCATGCAAAAAAAACATTAGTTTTTGCAATACCACAGTTTTAAAACTTTGGTATTTGGCTCAAAGTATTGGAAAATACAATAATTTTATATACTATGTATCTTTCCAATACTGAAAAAAAACAACAGGTGCCAAACAGGCCCTTAATATCGCTATCAATTAACAATAATCTCTACCTCTGTCTCACCACCTCTCTCACTCATTCACTCTTATAGTAAAGAAAAAAAATTGCAGAGACATTGTCTCGTTCTATATACTCGTCTAGGACACACATTGACCCACCTTTCCTCGCAGAGCACAACCACGACCAACTCCAGTAAAACACAGAACAAATAGACTAGCAAATTTTCTGACGACTGCGCTAGGAGAGATGTGTCTGGTGCCGCGACAGGAGCCGGGCGCGCGGGTTGCGCACGGCGGCGTGGCGCCTGGCGCGTCGGAAGGTAGGGCTCCGCACCACCTTCAGGCTGCGCCGTGGGGTGCGAGCAAGGCGTCTTCCCCAGGGACGGGGAGAACCTCCGCCAATCGCTTCTCGCCGCTCGCGGAGATCTGCGTCTCTGAGGGTGAGGGTTCGAGTTCGGGGGACGAGTCTGCGTGCGAGCCGCGGCAGCCGGTGCTCCTGGAAGGTTTTCTGGCGAGGGCGCTGGGATTTCCGGCGCCGGAGGCGGTGTCTGGCCCGTCGAGCTGCGTGGAGGATCCAACTCCAAGGTCGCTGGCCGAGATCTGGCCACGGGATCCAGGGGATCTGGACTTCCCGCCGCTCCTCGCCCCTGGCCGCTCGCCGGGGTGCTCCACGCCGCGGTCGATATTCCTGGTGGGCTCGCTCGAGCTCCCGCTGGGGCCGGACCCGGCCGTAACCGCGCCCTTCCTTAGGGCGGTGCTCGTGGGGGCGCCGCCACCGCAAGGGTCGGGAACCTAGCGCAGGGGGACCCGTCGAGTACGTGGTGGTGGTGGGCCAGTCTGGTGGGCTGGATAATGCTGCTGGGCTGGTCGGGGCTAGGCCGAGCTGTTCCGGTGCGACGGCTGGCCCATGCGCATTCCTTGGCCCAGGGAGGGCCAGGCAACGTGCGGATGGTCGCCACATGTCGGTGGCGCTGGAACAGACGGTTCGGATGGAGTCGGTGTCCCCCATCCCCACCGCCCCCATCATCCCTACATAAGTGGGTCTGGCTGCCTCCCTAAATCGTAGATCTAGAGTTAGTTTTCCGGCCTCTTCGAGTGAAGTGAGGAAGCACATCTGCAGGGCGAAGCTGCTTCTGCCCTCTCCCAACACAACCTCAGGGGAGGTCGTGGTCCGGCTGGTGGAGATGGACAGGAACTGGGCCGGAGATGCGCGGTGTGGGAAACGCCACTTCGACGAGATGGATAATGGCGGCAGAGGGGAACGCCACCGCAATTCCAACATCAACGAGCGCCTCAACTTCGAATAGGAGGATCATCGTCGTCCGCAGCACGAGGGAGGTCGTCACCAGAGCGGCCGCTAGGACGAGGGAAACTAGAGTCTGGGTGGTTTGCGAGGTCCCCACCAGTCCAATGCGCGGGGGTGCGACTTTGGCTATGGGGACAACACGCATAGGGCAAGCGTGCCTCAGGCGCCGCGGAACGTGGGGGTTCCTCCTGCTTAGCCTGCTCCGATCGGGACGGGTCCGGCGACGCCGGCCGACGAGGCCCTCACATCATATGCTATAATTGTGGGCAGCTCGGGCATGTTTAGGCTGAAGGAAATATGCCCTGAGAGGTAATATTAAAGTTATTATTATGTATTCCTTGTATATGATAGATGTTTATTTTGCATGCTATAATTGTATTGATAGGAAACGTCAATACATGTTTGTTTAATAAACAAAAAGGGTTCCTAGTTATGCCTCTCTTATAGACTAGCTCGTTGATTAACAAGATGATCAAGGTTTCTTGATCATGGACATTGGATGTTGTTAATAACGAGGTCATAGCATTTGTGAAATGATGTGATGAACATTCATCCGAAGTATAGCATTACGATCAAGTCATTATGTTTACATTGCTATAACATCATACAAAGTAATCTTAGTACTTAGACCATGAGATCATGTTAATTGCTAACACCGGAACAGTATCTTGATAACATCAAACGTCACACCTTAACAGGGTGACTATAAAGATGGGTTCAGTGCTACGAAGGTGTTATGTTGAGGCTCATGGATCAAGAGTGGAATTTGTCAATCCCGATGACGGATAGATATATTCTGGACCCTCTCGGTGATATCACATTAAGATAGCTTGCAAGCAAGTGATGTGATTAACAGAATGTTATATCACGGGAACGAGAAAAGAGTGCATGTCGGTAACGAGATCAAACTAGGTATTTGGATACCGATGATCGAATCTCGGACATGTATTATATCATGAGACAAAGGGATTAAATTACTAGCGTTAAAGGTTCTCACGATCACAGAAGTCATCATGGAATGTGCAGGAGCCAGTATGGATCTCCAGGTCCCGCTTCTGATTATTGATCTGAGAGGAGTCTCAATCATGTCTGCATTATTCGTGAACCATAGGGTGACACACTTAAGGGTTTCCGGACACCATTTAGGAGCATATATGTTTCAGACAAAAGGTTTGCAAAGCGCAGGAAATGTTCCGATAGAAACCGGAATTGTTTCGGGTGAAATTGCAGAAAGTGTTTCTGCATGTGATATTGAAATGTTGGAAGGGGTTTTATGTGAATGTTTTTTAATTAAAGTAATTATAAAATTTCTGAATAAAATAAATAAAAGATTTTTATTAATTGAGAGTGGCATTAAATTTGGTGGAAATTTAATGCATGTGAGTGGAACTTTGGGTGGAGCTTGAATTGATGTGAGTGGAGCTTCCACCGCATGAATGAGGAAGAAGAGGGGGCTCCCTCCTTGGCCGCCGGCCATGGTAGGGGAGGAGTCCCCCCTCTTCTCCCTCACAAAGCACACCTCCTCATGAAGGATCTCTCTCCCCCTCTAGATATTCCCCCATGGTCTCAGATTAGCGAGATACATGTTTCCGGGGGCCTTGCGTCTGGAAGGAGTTGCTGCTTCCGCTGATTTGCTGGAGCGAGGAGGTGGAAGTTGTCCGGTGGCTTGAACGTGTGTGCAAGGACGGATGCGCTGCTGATTTGCAGCGCTCGGACTTCCACACGATCTTGAGATCGGCAAGTGTACGACTACATCAACCACGAGTTCCTACTCGTTAACAAAACTCGTTGTCTTAAAGGGTAAGTTCTCCATGGATGAATGTCCACCCGTTGCTCTGTATCTAGTAGATAGATCTTGGCATATAGTTCTCGTCGTAGGAATTTTTTTGTTTTCTATGCTGCGGACCCAACAGTGGTATCGGAGCCAGATATATGCGTAGGTGCTTTGCGCGGGTAGTACACATATGTTTATATGTGGGCAATGATGATCATGTTATTGCATCTTCTATGTATTTTGGATATTGGTGGCATAGTGGGATGAAGCGGCCCGGACCCACCTTACATTCATCGTACATGAGACCGGTTCCATGACTAACATGCAACTAGTTTTGCATAAGTGGCTAGCGGGTGTCTGTCTATCCTACTATAGTCAATATCTGATTTACAACGAGTTCCTAATAACTTGGTTATCCTCGTTGTGGTTCATGTTTGTAGGTAAGACCGGTTCTATCTCCGAAAGCCCTAAGCCACGTAAAACTTGCAATTGATAAATTAGAGGCGTCTAGTTTAGATCGTTGCTGGGCTAGTGTCTTGATATGGTATTGTTGTAAGTAGATGTATGATAGATAACCTTACAACACACTTAACGTGTAAGTTCCATAGACCTTGGCCTTACACACAAAGGAATGATAGAGATCATACCACGATGGAAATGATAGAGATCAAATGCATGGACCATATCATCTCACTTTACACATTAGATGTTAGCATCTTATACTGCTAGTTTGGCGCTTTTGGTAGCATTGTAAGATGATCCCTCATTTAGTTTGGCGCTTCAGTATGCACCGTTCTATGGATCGTGTTTCGAGACATCACGTGATGATCGGGTGTACTCGACTCCGCGTTTCATACAACGAGTGTAAGACAGTTTTACACACGCGGAATACTAAGGTTCTTACTTGACGAGCCTAGCATGTACAGACATGGCCTCGGAACACGGACCGAAAGGTTAAACATGAGTCATATAGTTGATATGATGCCCATATTGATGCTCGCCTTTGAGGCTACACCGAGTCGAGTGATGATCGGACTTGGTGTAGTGGATTTGGTTCATGTAATCACCAAAAAGGCACGAGGGATGTCGTTTTTGAGTGGGAGTTCATTAGTAATTTGGATTAGTTGAACTCAATCTATCATAAACTTAGTCTAAATAAACTTTACAAATTCTGTTATAGATGGCACCACCTGCTTTTAATTTCAGTGTGTTCATGGAGAAAGAGAAGCTTTCTGCGAATGGTAGCAACTTCACCAACTGGGCTATGAATTTGAGGATTCTCCTCACTGCTGCACGAAAGCAATATGTGCTAGAGGTGCCGCTAGGCCCCGCACCAGCTCTTGATGCCCCTGACGAGGAAAAGAATGTCTATATAACTCGTCAGGAGGACCACAACTTAGTTCATTGCAGCATACTGTATGGGCAAGAGCCAGAACTTCGAAAGCGTTTCGAAAATGGCAATGCCTTTGATACCATGGGAGAATTGAAAATGAATTTCGATACCCATGCTGCCATAGAGAGTTATAATGCTTCTAAAAAGTTCTTTAGCTGCATGATGGAGGAGAACGGCTCCGTTAGTGAGCACGTACTCAAAATGTCTGGGTACGCCGATAAGCTTGTGTCCTTCGGAATAACGATTCCCATTGAGTTAGGCATACATCATGTTCTCCAATCTCTGCCACCTAGCTACAAGAGCTTCGTGATGAACTATAACATGCAGGGCATGAAGAAGTCTCTTCCCGAGCTTCTGTCAATGCTTAAGACTACAGAAGTGGAGATTAGGAAGAACATCAAGTGTTGATGATCAATAAGACTACCGGTTTCAAGAAGAACAAGAAAGGCAAGCAGAAGGGAAAGAAGGGCGGCAAATCTATTGCCACACCTGAAAAGGAACCCCGAGCTGGCCCTAAGTCTGATACCGAGTGCTACTATTGCAAGGGGACTGGCCATTGGAAGCGCAACTGCCCCAAGTATTTGGCGGATAAGAAGGCCGACAAGGCAAACAAAGGTATATGTGATATACATGTTATTGATGTGTACTTGACTAGTACTCGCAGTAGCACCTGGGTATGTGATACGGGATCGGTTGCTAATATATGTAACTTGATTCAGGGGCTGCGGAACACGCGACAGCTAGCAAGGGATGAGGTCACGATGCGGGTCGGCAATGGATCAAGAGTTGATGTGATCGCCATCGGAACGCTGCCTCTCCATATACCGTCGGGATTAGTGATAAATCTAAATAATTGTTATTTTGTTCCTGCACTGAGCATGAACATTGTATCCGGATCGTGTTTGATGCAAAGTGGTTATTCCTTTAAATCTGAAAACAATGGTTGTTCGATTTATATGGATAATATCTTTTATGGTCATGCACCTGTGTTGAATGGTTTATTTCTATTGGATCTCGATAGTAGTATTATGCATATTCATTGTGTTAATGCTA
The DNA here is from genome assembly GCA_910589775.1 of Avena eriantha. Lineage (NCBI taxonomy): Eukaryota > Viridiplantae > Streptophyta > Magnoliopsida > Poales > Poaceae > Avena > Avena eriantha. The sequence goes on along the minus strand of OU342742.1, from coordinate 170,243,914 downwards.
AAAGGGTTAAACTTGATGATGATATATCTACATATATGTGGCACTGCCGTCTATGTCATATTGGCGTTAAACGCATGAAGAAACTCCATTCTGATGGACTTTTGGAATCACTTGATTTTGAATCATTTGATACATGTGAGCCATGCCTTATGGGCAAGATGACTAGAACACCGTTTTCCGGTTCAATGGAACGGGCGACGGATTTATTGGAAATCATACATACAGATGTGTGTGGACCAATGAGTGTGTCGACGCGAGGTGGATATTGTTATTTTGTTACTTTCACAGATGATTTGAGTAGATACGGGTGTATCTATTTGATGAAACATAAGTCTGAAACTTTTGAAAAGTTCAAGGAATTTCAGAATGAAGTGGAAAATCATCGTAACAGAAAGATCAAATTTATGCGGTCCAACCGTGGAGGAGAGTATCTTAGTTACGAGTTTAGCACACATATGAAAAATTGTGGAATAGTTTCACAACTCACGCCTGCCGGAACATCACAACGTAATGGTGTGTCAGAATGTCGTAATCGTACTTTATTGAATATGGTTCGATCTATGATGTCTCTGACTAACTTTCCACTGCCATTTTTGGGTTATGCACTGGAAACCGCTGCATTCACTTTAAATCGGGCACCATCTATATCCGTTGAAATGACACCGTATGAATTATGGTTTGGAGTCAAACCTAAGCTGTCATTTCTTAAAGTTTGGGGATGCGATGTTTATGTGAAGAAACTTCACCCACATAAACTCGAACCCAAAGCGGAAAATGCGTCTTCATAGGATACCCTAAGGAAGTGATTAGGTATACCTTCTATCACAGATCCGAGGGCAAGGTTTTTGTTGCTAAGAATGGATCCTTTCTTGAGAAGGAGTTTCTCGCGAAAGGTGTGAGTAGTCGGAAGGTAGAACTCGAAGAGGTTATCGAACCTTATCTTCATGAAATGGCGAGTAGCGTAGCACCGGAAGTTGTTTCGGAGTTGACTTCACCTAATGAAGAGAGAGCTAATGATATTGATCATGAAACTCCGAAAGAGGACACTACCGAACCTCGCAGGTCAAGAAGGACACGTGCATCTCCTGAACTGTACGGCAATCCTGCTATGAATTTCATGATTGATGAAATAGATGACCCTGCGATGTATGAAGAAGCGATGATGAGCCCGGATTCCAACAAATGGCTAGAAGCCATGAAATCCGAGATAGAATCCATGTATGAAAACCAGGTTTGGGCCTTGGTGGACTTACCTCACGATCGAAAGGCCGTTTAGAATAAATGGATTTTCAAAAGAAAAACTAATGCTGGTGGTAATGTGACTATCTATAAGGCTCGACTTGTCGTAAAGGGGTTTCGACAAATTCAAGGAGTTGACTATGATGAGACATTCTCTCCCGTAGCGATGCTTAAGTCGGTTAGGATTATGTTAGCAATTTTTGCATATTTCGATTATGAAATATGGCAGATGGATGTCAAAACTGCGTTACTCAATAGTAATATTGAAGAAGAGTTGTATATGATACAACCTAAGGGTTTTGTCGATCCTAAGGACGCTGATAAGGTATGCAAACTTCAGCGATCCATCTATGGACTGAAGCAAGCATCCCGGAGTTGGAATCTCCGCTTTGATGAGGTGATCAAAGAGTTTGGATTTGTCCAAACTTATGGACAGGCTTGTATTTACAAAAAAGTGAGTGGGAGCAATGTGGCATTTCTGATATTATCTGTGGATGACATATGATTGATTAGAAATGATATAGATCTTTTAAACAGTGTTAAAGGTTATCTAAACAGCAAATTTTTGATGAAAGACCTTGGTGAAGCATCATATATATTAGGCATTAAAATCTATAGAGATAGATCAAGGTGCCTAATTGGGGTATCGCAGAGTACATACCTGGATAAGATATTAAAGAAGTTTAATATGGACAAAAGTAAGAAGGGGTTCTTACCTATGTTGCAAGGCAAGACATTGAGTAAGACTCAAAGTCCGGCTACGGCGGAAGAAAGAGAGATGATTGATAAGATCCCCTATGCCTCGGCCATAGGCTCTATTATGTATGCCATGCTATGTACAAGACCGGATGTGGCACATGCTATTAGTTTGACTAGTAGGTACCAATATGATCCAGATTCGGAACACTGGATAGCGGTAAAGAACATCCTCAAGTACTTGAGAAGAACTAAGGATATGTTTCTTATATACGGAGGTGAAGAAGAGCTAGTCGCTAAGTGTTATGTCGATGCTAGCTTTGACACCGATCCGGATGACTCTAAGTCTCAATCCGGATACGTATTTCTCTTGAACGGAGCAGCGGTTAGTTGGAGGAGTTCCAAAGAACAGGTGGTGGCTGGATCAACAACGGAGGCGGAGTATGTTGCTGCTTTAGTAGCAGCACAGGAGGCGGTTTGGATGAAAGAGTTCATCACGGAACTGGGTGTGGTATTTCTGATATTATATGTGAATGACATATTATTGATTGGAAATGATATAGATCTTTTAAACAGTGTTAAAAGTTATCTAAACAACAAATTTTCGATGAAGGACCTTGGTGAAGCTTCATATATATTATGCATTAAAATCTATAGAGATAGATGAAGACGCCTAATTGGACTATCCCAGAGTACATACCTTGATAAGATATTAAAGAAGTTTAATATGGATGGAAGTAAGAAGGGGTTCTTACATATGTTGCAAGGCAAGACATTGAGTAAGACTCAAAGTCCAGCTACGGCGGAAGAAAGAGAGATAATGGATAAGATCCTCTATGCCTCAGCCATAGGCTCTATAATGTACGCCACGCTATGTACAAGACCGGATGTGGCACATGATATTAGTTTGACTAGTAGGTACCAATCTGATCCAGGTTCGGAACACTGGATAGCGGTCAAGAATATCCTTAAGTACTTGAGAAGAACTAAGGATATGTTTCTTGTATACGAAGGTGAAGAAGAGCTAGTCGCTAAGTGTTATGTCGATGCTAGCTTTGACACCGATCCAGATGACTCTAAGTCTCAATCCGGATACGTATTCTGTTGGGTCCGCAGCATAGAAAACAAAAAATTTCCTACGATATGAACTACACGCCAAGATCTATTTACTAGGTACAAAGCAACGGGTGGACATACATCCAACGGGAACTTACCCTCGTAGACAACGAGCCTTGTTAACGAGTAGGAACTCGTGGTTGATGTAGTCGTACACTTGCCGATCTCAAGATCGTGAGGAAGTCCGAGCGCCGCAACTCAGCAGCGCATCTGCACTCGCACACACGTTCAAGCCACCGGACAACCTCCACCTCCTCACTCCAGCGATCCAGCGGAAGCAACAACTCCTTCCAGACGAAATGCCACCGGGAACATGTATCTCGCTAATCCGAGACCATGGGGGAAAATTCTAGAGGGGGAGAGAGATCCTTCACAAGGAGGTGTGAGGATGAAGGAGGGAATGGGTGGCCTTTTATAGGAGGAGAAGGGGGTGCCCCCTCTCTCCATGGCCGGCGCATGGGGGGGTGACCCCTCACCTCCCCCATTCATGTGGTGGTAACCCCTCCACATTAAAATGCCTCTTCACATTCCCTTTTAAAGTCTCCACTTTAAATGCATTAAATTTCTCCAAATTTAATGCTCTCTCATTTAATAAAACTCTTTTTATTAAATTTATTCAGAATTTTGTTAATTACTTTAATTAACAAACATTCACATATAGCCCCTTGCAATATTTCAATATCACATGCAGAACCACCTTCTGCAATTTCACCCGAAACAATTTCCGGTTTCTATTGAAATAATCCCTACGCTTTGCAATTCTTTCGTCTGAAACATATGTGCTCCAAAATGGTGTCCGATAACTCTTAAGTGTGCCATCCTACGGTTCGCGAATAATGCAGACATGATCGAGACCCCTTTCCGATCAATAATCAGCAGCGGGACCTGGAGATCCGTACTGACTCCTACACATTCAACGATGACTCCTGTGATCGTGAGAACCTTTAACGCTTGTAACTAAATCCCTTTGTCTCTCGATATATTTCATGTCCGAGAATCGATCATCGGTATCTCCATACCTAGTTTGATCTTGTTACCGATATGCACTCTTTTCTCGTTCCCGTGATATAACATTCTAGTGATCACATCACTTGCTTGCAAGCTATCCTAATGTGATATCACCGAGAGGGCCCAGAGTATATCTATCCGTCATCTGGATTGACAAATTCCACTCTTGATCCATGAGCCTCAACATAACACCTTCGTAGTACTGAACCCATCTTTATAGTCACCCTGTTACGGTGTGACGTTTGATGTTATCAAGATACTCTTCCGGTGTTAGCAATTAACATGATCTCATGGTCTAGGGATAAAGATTACTTCGTATGATGTTATAGCAATATAAACATAATGACTTGATCGTAATGCTATACTCTGGATGAATGTTCATCACATCATTCCACCAATGGTGTGACCTTGTTATTAACAACATCCAATGTCCATGATCAGGAAACCTTGATCATCCTGTTAATCAACAAGTTAGTCTATAAGAGAGGCATGACTAGGAACCCTTTTTGTTTATTAAACACACATGTATTGATGTTTCCGAATCAATACATTTCTAGCATGTAAAATAAACATCTATCATGTATAAGGAATATATAATAACAACTTTATTATTGCCTCTCAGGGCATATTTCCTTCAGTCTCCCACTTGCACTAGAGACAATAATCTAGTTCACATAGTGATAAATCAAACACCCATGGAGTTCTGGTGTTGATCATGTTTTGCCCTAAGGAGAACTTTAGTCAACGGATCTGCTACATTTAGGTCCGTGTGTACTTTACAAATCTTTATATCTCCATCCTTGACATGCTTGCGGATGGAGTGAAATCGGCGCTTAATATGCTTGGAATTCTTGTGAGACCTTGGTTCCTTTGCGTTGGCTATGGCTCCATTGTTGTCACAATAGATCACCATCGGGTCCAACGCACTGGGAACCACACCCAGTTCCGTGATGAACTCTTTCATCCAAACCGCCTCCTGTGCTGCTACTAAAGCAGCAACATATTCCGCCTCCGTTGTTGATCCAGCCACCACCTGTTCTTTGGAACTCCTCCAACTAACCGCTGCTCCGTTCAAGAGAAATACGTATCCGGATTGAGACTTAGAGTCATCCGGATCGGTGTCAAAGCTAGCATCGACATAACACTTAGCGACTAGCTCTTCTTCACCTCCGTATATAAGAAACATATCCTTAGTTCTTCTCAAGTACTTGAGGATGTTCTTTACCGCTATCCAGTGTTCCGAATCTGGATCATATTGGTACCTACTAGTCAAACTAATAGCATGTGCCACATCCGGTCTTGTACATAGCATGGCATACATAATAGAGCCTATGGCCGAGGCATAGGGGATCTTATCAATCATCTCTCTTTCTTCCGCCGTAGCCGGACTTTGAGTCTTACTCAATGTCTTGCCTTGCAACATAGGTAAGAACCCCTTCTTACTTTTGTCCATATTAAACTTCTTTAATATCTTATCCAGGTATGTACTCTGCGATACCCCAATTAGGCACCTTGATCTATCTCTATAGATTTTAATGCCTAATATATATGATGCTTCACCAAGGTCTTTCATCAAAAATTTGCTGTTTAGATAACCTTTAACACTGTTTAAAAGATCTATATCATTTCTAATCAATCATATGTCATCCACAGATAATATCAGAAATGCCACATTGCTCCCACTCACTTTTTTGTAAATACAAGCCTCTCCATAAGTTTGGACAAATCCAAACTCTTTGATCACCTCATCAAAGCAGAGATTCCAACTCCGTGATGCTTGCTTCAGCCATAGATGGATCGCTGAAGTTTGCTCACCTTATTAGAATCCTTAGGATCGACAAAACCCTTAGGTTTTATCATATACAACTCTTCTTCAATCTTACCATTGAGGAACGCAGTTTTGACATCCATCTGCCATATTTCATAATCGAAATATGCAGCAATTGCTAACATAATCCTAACCGACTTAAGCATCGCCATGGGAGAGAATGTCTCATCGTAGTCAACTCCTTGAATTTGTCGAAACCCCTTTGCGACAAGTCGAGCCTTATAGATGGTCACATTACCATCACCATCAGTTTTCCTTTTGAAAATCCATTTATTCTCAACGGCCTTTCGGTCCTGAGGTAAGTCCACCAAGTTCCAAACTTGGTTCTCGTACATGGATTCCATCTCGGATTTCATGGCTTCCAGCCATTTGTTGGAATCCGGGCTCATCATCGCTTCTTCATACGTCGTAGGGTCATCCATTTCATCTACCATGAAATTCACAACAGGATTGCCGTACAGTTCAGGAGCTGCACGTGTCCTGCTTGACCTGCGAGGTTCGGTAGTGTCCTCTTTCGGAGTTTCATGATCATTATCATTAGCTCTCTCTTCATCAGGTGAAGTCAAATCCGAAACAACTTCCGGTGCTGCGCCACTCGCCATTCCATGAAGAGAAGGTTCAATAACCTCTTCGAGTTCTACCTTCCGACTACTCACACCTTTCGCGAGAAACTCCTTCTCAAGAAAGGATCCATTCTTGGCAACAAAAACCTTGCCCTCGGATCTGTGATAGAAGGTATACCCAATTGTTTCCTTAGGGTATCCTATGAAGATGCATTTTTCCACTTTTGGTTCGAGTTTATCTGGTTGAAGTTTCTTCACACAAACATCGCATCCCCAAACCTTAAGAAATGACAGCTTAGGTTTGTTTCCAAACCATAATTCATACGGTGTCGTTTCAACGGATTTAGATGGTGCCCGATTTAAAGTGAATGCAGATGTTTCCAGTGCATAACCCCAAAATGACAGAGGTAAGTCAGTCAAAGACATCATAGATCGAACCATATCCAATAAGGTACGATTACGACGTTCCGACACACCATTACGTTGTGGTGTTCCGGCAGGCGTGAGTTGTGAAACTATTCCACACTCTTTCATGTGTGTGCTAAACTCGTAACTTAGATACTCTCCTCCATGGTCAGACTGTAGAAATTTGATCTTTCTATTACGATGATTTTCCACTTCATTCTGAGATTCCTTGAACTTTTCAAAAGTTTCAGACTTGTGTTTCATCAAATAGATATACCCATATCTACTCAAATCATCCGTGAAAGTAACAAAATAACGATATCCACCTCGCGCCGACATACTCATTGGTCCACACACATCAATATGTATTATCTCCAATAGATCTGTCGCCCGTTCCATTGAACCGGAAAACGGCGTTCTAGTCATCTTACCCATAAGGCATGGCTCACATGTATCAAATGATTCAAAATCAAGTGATTCCAAAAGTCCATCAGAATGGAGTTTCTTCATGCGTTTAACGCCAATATGACCCAGACGGCAGTGCCACATATATGTAGACATATCATCATCAAGTTTAATCTTTTTAGCATTAACATTATGAATGTGCGTAATATTACTATCGAGATCTAATAGAAATAAACCATTCAACATAGGTGCATGACCATAAAAGATATCATTCTTATAAATCGAACAACCATTGTTCTCAGATTTAAAGGAATGACCACTTTGCATCAAACACGATCCAGATACAATGTTCATGCTCAGTGCAGGCACCAAATAACAATTATTTAGGTTTATAACTAATCCCGATGGCAAATGGAGAGGTAGCGTCCCGACGGCGATCACATCAACTCTTGATCCATTGCCGACCCGCATCCTGACCTCATCCCTTGCTAGTTGTCGCTTGTTCCGTAGCCCCTGAACCGAGTTACATATATTAGCAACCGATCCGGTATCAAATACCCAGGTGCTACTGCGAGTACTAGTCAAGTACACATCAATAACATGTATATCACATATACCTTTGTTTCTCGTGCTGGACTTCTTGTCCGCCAAATACTTGGGGTAGTTGCGCTTCCAATGGCCAGTCCCCTTGCAATAGTAGCACTCGGTGTCAGACTTAGGGCCAGCCCGGGGTTTCTTTTCAGGCGTGGCAACAGACTTGCCACCCATCTTTCCCTTGTGCTTGCCTTTCTTGTCCTTCTTGAAACCGGTGGTCCTATTGATCATCAACACTTGATGTTCTTTCCTAATCTCCACTTCTGCAGTCTTAAGCATTGACAGAAGCTCAGGAAGAGACTTCTTCATGCCCTGCATATTATAGTTCATCACGAAGCTCTTGTAGCTAGGTGGCCGAGATTGTAGAACACGATGTATGCCTAAGTCAATGGGAATCGTTATTCCCAAGGACACAAGCTTATCGGCGTACCTAGACATTTTGAGTACGTGCTCACTAACGGAGCTGTTTTCCTCCATCATGCAGCTAAAGAACTTTTCTGTAGCATTATAACTCTCTACGGCAGCATGGGTATCGAAAATCATTTTCAATTCTCCCATGGTATCAAAGGCATTGCCGTTTTCGAAACGCTTTCGAAGTTCTGGCTCTAGCCCATACAGTATGCCGCAATGAACTAAGTTGTGGTCCTCCTGACGAGTCACATAGACATTCTTTTCCTCGTCAGGGGCATCAGGAGCTGGTGGGGGGCCTAGCGGCGCATCTAGCACATATTGCTTTTGTGCAGCAGTGAGGAGAATCCTCAAATTCATAGCCCAGTTGGTGAAGTTGCTACCATTTGCAGCTAGTTTTTCTTTCTCCATGAACACATTGAAATTAAAAGCAGGTGGTGCCATCTACAACAGAATTTGTAAAGTTTATTTAGACTAAGTTTATGATAGATTGAGTTCAACTAATCCAAATTACTAATGAACTCCCACTCAAAAACGACATCCCTCGTGTCCTTTTGGTGATTACATGAACCAAATCCACTATACCAAGTCCGATCATCACGTGAGTTGATATAGCTTCAAAGGCGAGCATCTATATGGGCATCATATCAACCATATGACTCATGCTTAACCTTTCGGTCCGTGTTCCGAGGCCATGTCTGTACATGCTAGGCTCGCCAAGTAAGAACCTTAGTATTCACGTGTGTAAAACTGTCTTACACCCGTTCCTATGAAAGCGTAGATTCGAGTACACCCGATCATCACGTGATGTCTCGAAACACGATCCATAGAACAGTGCATACTCAAGGAAGAACACATTTTTATCTTGATATCTAAAAGAGGGATCATCTTATAATGCTATGAAACGCGCCAAACTAGCAGTATAAGATTCTAACATCTAGTGTGTAAAGTGAGATGATATGGTCCATGCATTTGATCTCTATCACTTGCATCGTGGTATGATCTCTATCATTCCTTTGCGTGTAAGGCCAAGGTCTATGGAACTTACACATTGACTGTGTTGTAAGAGTATCAACCATACATCTACTTACAACAATACCATATCAATACACTAGCCTAGCAACGATCTAAACTAGACGCCTCTAATTTATCAATTGCAAGTTTTACGTGGCTTAGGGCTTTCGGAGATAGAACCGTTCTTACCTACGAACATGAACCACAACGAGGATAACTAAGTTATTAGCAACTCGTTGTAAATCAGATATTGACTATAGTAGGAGAGACAGACACCTGCCAGCCACTTATGCAAAACAAGTTGCGTGTCAGTCGTGGAACCGGTCTCATGTACGATGACATGTAAGGTTGGTCCGAGCCGCTTCATCCCACTATGCCACCAATATCCAAAATAAATAGAAGATGCAATAAGATGATCATCATCGCCCACATATCAACCATATGTGTACTACCCGTGCTAAGCACCTACGCGTAGATCAGGCTCTGATACCACTGTTGGGTCCGCTTCATCCCACTATGCCACCAATATCCAAAATACAAAGAAGATGCAATAACATGATCATCATCGCCCACATATCAACCATATGTGTACTACCCGTGCTAAGCACCTATGCATAGATCAGGCTCTGATACCACTGTTGGGTCCGCAACATAGAAAACAAAATTTTTCCTACGGTGTTAACTACACGCAAGATCTATCTACTAGGTACAAAGCAACGGGTGGACATACATCCAACGAGAACTTACCCTTGTAGACAACGAGCCTTGTTAACGAGTAGGAACTCGTGGTTGATGTAGCCGTACACTTGCCGATCTCAAGGTCGTGAGGAAGTCCGAGCGCCGCAACTCAGCAGCGCATCCGCACTCGCACACACGTTCAAGCCACCAGACAACCTCCATGTCCTTGCTTCAGCGATCCAGCGGAAGCAGCAACTCCTTCCAGACGAAATGCCACCGGGAACTTGTATCTCGCTAATCCAAGACCATGGGGGAATAATTCTAGAGGGGGAGAGAGATCCTTCACAAGGAGGTGTGAGGATGAAGGAGGGAATGGGTGGCCTTTTATAGGAGGAGGGGGGGTGACCCCTCTCTCCATGGCCGGCGCATGGGGGGGTGACCCCTCACCTCCCCCATTCATGTGGTGGTAACCCCTCCACATTAAAATGCCTCTTCACATTCCCTTTTAAAGTCTCCACTTTAAATGCATTAAATTTCTCCAAATTTAATGCTCTCTCATTTAATAAAACTCTTTTTATTAAATTTATTCAGAATTTTGTTAATTACTTTAATTAATAAACATTCACATATAGCCCCTTGCAATATTTCAATATCACATGCAGAACCACCTTCTGCAATTTCACCCGAAACAATTTCCGGTTTCTATTGAAATAATTCCTGCGCTTTGCAATTCTTTCGTCTGAAACATATGTGCTCCAAAATGGTGTCCGGTAACTCTTAAGTGTGCCACCCTACGGTTCGCGAATAATGCAGACATGATCGAGACCCCTTTCCGATCAATAATCAACAGCGGGACCTGGAGATCCGTACTGACTCCTACACATTCAACGATGACTCCTGTGATCGTGAGAACCTTTAACGCTTGTAACTAAATCCCTTTGTCTCTCGATATATTTCATGTCCGAGAATCGATCATCGGTATCTCCATACCTAGTTTGATCTTGTTACCGATATGCACTCTTTTCTCGTTCCCGTGATATAACATTCTAGTGATCACATCACTTGCTTGCAAGCTATCCTAATGTGATATCACCGAGAGGGCCCAGAGTATATCTATCCGTCATCTGGATTGAAAAATTCCACTCTTGATCCATGAGCCTCAACATAACACCTTCGTAGTACTAAACCCATCTTTATAGTCACCCTGTTACGGTGTGACGTTTGATGCTATCAAGATACTCTTCCGGTGTTAGCAATTAACATGATCTCATGGTCTAAGGATAAAGATTACTTCGTATGATGTTATAGCAATATAAACATAATGACTTGATCGTAATGCTATACTTCGGATGAATGTTCATCACATCATTCCACCAATGGTGTGACCTTGTTATTAACAACATCCAATGTCAATGATCAGGAAACCTTGATCATCCTGTTAATCAACAAGCTAGTCTATAAGAGAGGCATGACTAGGAACCCTTTTTGGTTATTAAACACACATGTATTGATGTTTCCGAATCAATACATTTCTAGCATGTAAAATAAACATCTATCATGTATAAGGAATATATAATAACAACTTTATTATTGCCTCTCAGGGCTTATTTCCTTCATATTTCTCTTGAACGAAGCAGCAGTTAGTTGGAGGAGTTCCAAAAAACCTGTGGTGGCTAGATCAACGATGGAGGCGGAATATGTTGCTGCTTCAGAAGCGGCGCATGAAGCGGTTTGGATGAAGGAGTTCATAACGGAACTAGGTGTGGTTCCTAGTGCATTGGACCCAATGGTGATCTATTGTGACAACAATGGAGCCATAGCCAACGCCAAGGCACCAAGGTCTCACAAGAATTCCAAGCATATTAAGCGCCGGTTTCACTCCATCCGCGAGCATGTCAAGGATGGAGATATAAAGATTTGTAAAGTGCACACGGACCTGAATGTAGCAGATCCGTTGACTAAAGTTCTCCCTAGGGCAAAACATGATCAACACGAGAACTCCATGGGTGTTAGATTTATCACTATGTAAACTAGATTATTGTCTCTAGTGCAAGTGGGAGACTGAAGAAAATATGCCCTGAGAGGGAATAATAAAGTTGTTATTATGTATTCCTTGTATATGATAGATTTTTATTTTGCATGCTATAATTGTATTGATAGGAAACGTCAATACATGTGTGTTTAATAAACAAAAAGGGTTCCTAGTTATGCCTCTCTTATAGACTAGCTCGTTGATTAACAAGATGATCAAGGTATCCTGATCATGGACATTGGATGTTGTTAATAACGAGGTCACAACATTTGTGAAATGATGTGATTAACATTCATCCGAAGTATAGCATTACGATCAAGTCTTTATGTTTACATTGCTATAACATCATACAAAGTAATCTTAGTCCTTAGACCATGAGATCATGTTAATTGCTAACACCGGAAGAGTATCTTGATAACATCAAACGACACACCATAACAGGGTGACTATAAAGGTAGGTTCAGTGCTACGAAGGTGTTATGTTGAGGCTCATGGATCAAGAGTGGAATTTGTCAATCCCGATGACGGATAGATATATTCTGGACCCTCTCGGTGATATCACATTAAGATAGCTTGCAAGCAAGTGATGTGATTAACAGAATGTTATATCACGGGAACGAGAAAAGAGTGCATGTCGGTAACGAGATCAAACTAGGTATTTGGATACCGATGATCGAATCTCGAACATGTATTATATCATGAGACAAAGGGATTAAATTACTAGCGTTAAAGGTTCTCACGATCACAGAAGTCATCATGGAATGTGCAGGAGCCAGTATGGATCTCCAGGTCCCGCTTCTGATTATTGATCTGAGAGGAGTCTCAATCATGTCTGCATTATTCGTGAACCATAGGGTGACACACTTAAGGGTTTCCGGACACCATTTAGGAGCATATATGTTTCAGACAAAAGGTTTGCAAAGCGCAGGAAATGTTCCGATAGAAACCGGAATTGTTTCGGGTGAAATTGCAGAAAGTGTTTCTGCATGTGATATTGAAATGTTGGAAGGGGTTTTATGTGAATGTTTTTTAATTAAAGTAATTATAAAATTTCTGAATAAAATAAATAAAAGATTATTATTAATTGAGAGTGGCATTAAATTTGGTGGAAATTTAATGCATGTGAGTGGAACTTTGGGTGGAGCTTGAATTGATGTGAGTGGAGCTTCCACCGCATGAATGAGGAAGAAGAGGGGGCTCCCTCCTTGGCCGCCGGCCATGGTAGGGGAGGAGTCCCCCTCTCCTATAAAAGGCCCCCCTCTCCTACCTCACAAAGCACACCTCCTCATGAAGGATCTCTCTCCCCCTCTAGATATTCCCCCATGGTCTCGGATTAGTGAGATACATGTTCCCTGTGGCCTTGCGTCTGGAAGGAGTTGCTGCTTCCGCTGATTTGCTAGAGCGAGGAGGTGGAGGTTGTCCGATGGCTTGAATGTGTGTGCGAGGATGGATGCGCTGCTGATTTGCGGCGCTGGGACTTCCACACGATCTTGAGATCGGCAAGCGTACGACTACATCAACCATGAGTTCCTACTCGTTAACAAAACTCGTTGTCTTCGAGGGTAAGTTCTCCATGGATGTATGTCCACCCATTGCTCTGTATCTAGTAGATAGATCTTGGCGTATAGTTCTCATCATAGGAATTTTTTTTGTTTTCTATGCTACGGACCCAACATAGGCAGCATGCATAGCTCCCGCTTTCTGCATCAAGTGTAACTAGGTGGGCCACATTTCTGCTATGTGCACCACGCGCCCAGGGGTGCTCCGAGCGAACTGGGCGGGTTATGGAGGAGCGAGCGGGAGCTTTATCTACTTTGATATCCTGAAGGCCGAACTGGAAAAAGGCAGCTTTCAATTCTACGCTGGTGTTTATCGATTCAGGCAACCTCCCAGCTCAAGAAGTTGAAGCAGAATTTAAAGAACTGGTGGATGAAACCTGGGAGTGGCAGGTGCGCAAACTCAGTGATACAGATGATGCCATTGTGTTCCCTTCCAAGGAAAGCTTGAGGATGGCTATCCGGGGGGTGGGCTGCGACTCCCGCACAGTAAGCTCAAGGCCCTGGTGATTGAAGTGGCGGTTGACCCACAAGCCTCGGAGAGGTTATCTGATGTTTGGGTGCGATTGCATGGGGTGCCTACGCCACTTCGCCACGTGGACCGGCTGCTGGCACGTACTCGCGAAATTGGTAGACCGGTTGTGGTTGATGAGCTCTCTTTGATCCACATGGATGACCCCGTCCGCATGCAGTCTGGGTGGCGTTCCCCCGTTCAGCTAGTCCCGTACATAACTCTCTTCATTTACTCTCAAGGCTTCCGGATTAGGGTGGAAGCGGAACGTACCCAGGGGTACTGCACCTTCCCCATCTCCTCCCCACCGCCGCCATGCAAACCAAGGGAAGACAAGGACAACAACAAGGATGAAGATGACTCGGAGGAGGAAGAATGGGATGGCCTCCATGGATCCAAGGACAAGGCAATGTTGGGTCCGCAACATAGAAAACAAAAATTTTCCTACGGTGTGAACTACACGCCAAGATCTATCTACTAGGTACAAAGCAACGGGTGGACATACATCCAACGAGAACTTACCCTCGTAGACAACGAGCCTTGTTAACGAGTAGGAACTCGTGGTTGATGTAGTCGTACACTTGCCGATCTCAAGATCGTGAGGAAGTCCGAGCGCCACAACTCAGCAGCGCATCCGCACTCGCACACACGTTCAAGCCACCGGACAACCTCCACCTCCTCACTCCAGCGATCCAGTGGAAGCAGCAACTCCTTCCAGACGAAATGCCACCAGGAACATGTATCTCGCTAATCCGAGACCATGGGGGAATAATTCTAGAGGGGGAGAGAGATCCTTCACAAGGAGGTGTGAGGATGAAGGAGGGAATGGGTGGCCTTTTATAGGAGGATGGGGGTGCCCCCTCTCTCCATGGCCGGCGCATGAGGGGGGGGGTGACCCCTCACCTCCCCCATTCATGTGGTGGTAACCCCTCCACATTAAAATGCCTCTTCACATTCCCTTTTAAAGTCTCCACTTTAAATGCATTAAATTTCTCCAAATTTAATGCTCTCTCATTTAATAAAACTCTTTTTATTAAATTTATTCAGAATTTTGTTAATTACTTTAATTAACAAACATTCACATATAGCCCCTTGCAATATTTCAATATCACATGCAGAACCACCTTCTGCAATTTCACCCGAAACAATTTCCGGTTTCTATTGAAACAATCCCTACGCTTTGCAATTCTTTCGTCTGAAACATATGTGCTCCAAAATGGTGTCCGATAACTCTTAAGTGTGCCACCCTACGGTTCGCGAATAATGCAGACATGATCGAGACCCCTTTCCGATCAATAATCAGCAGCGGGACCTGGAGATCCGTACTGACTCCTACACATTCAACGATGACTCCTGTGATCGTGAGAACCTTTAACGCTTGTAACTAAATCCCTTTGTCTCTCGATATATTTCATGTCCGAGAATCGATCATCGGTATCTCCATACCTAGTTTGATCTTGTTACCGATATGCACTCTTTTCTCGTTCCCGTGATATAACATTCTAGTGATCACATCACTTGCTTGCAAGCTATCCTAATGTGATATCACCGAGAGGGCCCAGAGTATATCTATCCGTCATCTGGATTGACAAATTCCACTCTTGATCCATGAGCCTCAACATAACACCTTCGTAGTACTGAACCCATCTTTATAGTCACCCTGTTACGGTGTGACGTTTGATGTTATCAAGATACTCTTCCGGTGTTAGCAATTAACATGATCTCATGGTCTAGGGATAAAGATTACTTCGTATGATGTTATAGCAATATAAACATAATGACTTGATCGTAATGCTATACTCTGGATGAATGTTCATCACATCATTCCACCAATGGTGTGACCTTGTTATTAACAACATCCAATGTCCATGATCAGGAAACCTTGATCATCCTGTTAATCAACAAGCTAGTCTATAAGAGAGGCATGACTAGGAACCCTTTTTGTTTATTAAACACACATGTATTGATGTTTCCGAATCAATACATTTCTAGCATGTAAAATAAACATCTATCATGTATAAGGAATATATAATAACAACTTTATTATTGCCTCTCAGGGCATATTTCCTTCAGTCTCCCACTTGCACTAGAGACAATAATCTAGTTCACATAGTGATAAATCAAACACCCATGGAGTTCTGGTGTTGATCATGTTTTGCCCTAAGGAGAACTTTAGTCAACGGATCTGCTACATTTAGGTCCGTGTGTACTTTACAAATCTTTATATCTCCATCCTTGACATGCTTGCGGATGGAGTGAAATCGGCGCTTAATATGCTTGGAATTCTTGTGAGACCTTGGTTCCTTTGCGTTGGCTATGGCTCCATTGTTGTCACAATAGATCACCATCGGGTCCAACGCACTGGGAACCACACCCAGTTCCGTGATGAACTCTTTCATCCAAACCGCCTCCTGTGCTGCTACTAAAGCAGCAACATATTCCGCCTCCGTTGTTGATCCAGCCACCACCTGTTCTTTGGAACTCCTCCAACTAACCGCTGCTCCGTTCAAGAGAAATACGTATCCGGATTGAGACTTAGAGTCATCCGGATCGGTGTCAAAGCTAGCATCGACATAACACTTAGCGACTAGCTCTTCTTCACCTCCGTATATAAGAAACATATCCTTAGTTCTTCTCAAGTACTTGAGGATGTTCTTTACCGCTATCCAGTGTTCCGAATCTGGATCATATTGGTACCTACTAGTCAAACTAATAGCATGTGCCACATCCGGTCTTGTACATAGCATGGCATACATAATAGAGCCTATGGCCGAGGCATAGGGGATCTTATCAATCATCTCTCTTTCTTCCGCCGTAGCCGGACTTTGAGTCTTACTCAATGTCTTGCCTTGCAACATAGGTAAGAACCCCTTCTTACTTTTGTCCATATTAAACATCTTTAATATCTTATCAAGGTATGTACTCTGCGATAGCCCAATTAGGCGCCTTGATCTATCTCTATAGATTTTAATGCCTAATTTATATGACGCTTCCCCAAGGTCTTTCATCGAAAATTTGCTGTTTAGATAAGTTTTAACACTGTTTAAAAGATCTATATCATTTCCAATCAATAATATGTCATCCACATATAATATGAGAAATGCCACATTGCTCCCACTCACTTTCTTGTAAATACAAGCCTCTCCATAAGTTTGGACAAATCCAAACTCTTTGATCACCTCATCAAAGCGGAGATTCCAACTCCGGGATGCTTGATTCAGTCCATAGATGGATCGCTGAAGTTTGCTTACCTTATCAGCGTCCTTAGGATCGACAAAACCCTTAGGTTGTATCATATACAACTCTTCTTCAATATTACTATTGAGGAACGCAGTTTTGACATCCATCTGCCATATTTCATAATCGAAATATGCAGCAATTGCTAACATAATCCTAACCGACTTAAGCATCGCTATGGGGGAGAATGTCTCATCATAGTCAACTCCTTGAATTTGTCGAAACCCCTTTGCGACAAGTCGAGCCTTATAGATGGTCACATTACCATCATGATCAGTTTTCCTTTTGAAAATCCATTTATTCTCAACGGCCTTTCGGTCGTGAGGTAAGTCCACCAAGTTCCAAACTTGGTTCTCGTACATGGATTCCATCTCGGATTTCATGGGTTCTAGCCATTTGTTGGAATCCGGGCTCATCATCGCTTCTTCATACGTCGCAGGGTCATCCATTTCATCAACCATGAAATTCACAACAGGATTGCCGGACAGTTCAGGAGCTGCACGTGTCCTGCTTGACCTGCGAGGTTCGGTAGTGTCCTCTTTCGAAGTTTCATGATCATTATCATTAGCTCTCTCTTCATCACGTGAAGTCAACTCCGAAACAACTTCCGGTGCTGCGCCACTCGCCATTCCATGAAGAGAAGGTTCAATAACCTCTTCGAGTTCTACCTTCCGACTACTCACACCTTTCGCGAGAAACTCCTTCTCAAGAAAGGATCCATTCTTGGCAACAAAAACCTTGCCCTCGGATCTGTGATAGAAGGTATACCCAATTGTTTCCTTAGGGTATCCTATGAAGATGCATTTTTCCGCTTTTGGTTCGAGTTTATCTGGTTGAAGTTTCTTCACACAAACATCGCATCCCCAAACCTTAAGAAATGACAGCTTAGGTTTGTTTCCAAACCATAATTCATACGGTGTCGTTTCAACGGATTTAGATGGTGCCCGATTTAAAGTGAATGCAGCTGTTTCTAGTGCATAACCCCAAAATGATAGAGGTAAGTCAGTCAGAGACATCATAGATCAAACCATATCCAATAAGGTATGATTACGACGTTCCGACACACCATTACGTTGTGGTGTTCCGGCAGGCGTGAGTTGTGAAACTATTCCACACTCTTTCATGTGTGTGCTAAACTCGTAACTTAGATACTCTCCTCCATGGTCAGACTGTAGAAATTTGATCTTTCTATTACGATGATTTTCCACTTCATTCTAAAATTCCTTGAACTTTTCAAAAGTTTCAGACTTGTGTTTCATCAAATAGACATACCCATATCTACTGAAATCATCTGTGAAAGTAACAAAATAACGATATCCACCTCGCGCCGACACACTCATTGGTCCACACACATCAGTATGTATAATCTCCAATAGATCTAACGCCCGTTCCATTGAACCGGGAAACGGCGTTCTAGTCATCTTGCCCATAAGGCATGGCTCACATGTATCAAATGATTCAAAATCAAGTGATTCCAAAAGTCCATCAGAATGGAGTTTCTTCATTCGTTTAATGCCAATATGACCTAGGCGGCAGTGCCACATATATAGACATTTCATCATCAAGTTTAATCTTTTTAGCATTAACATTATGAATGTGCGTAATATTACTATCGAGATCTAATAGAAATAAACCATTCAACATAGGTGCATGACCATAAAAGATATCATTCTTATAAATCGAACAACCATTGTTCTCAGATTTAAAGGAATGACCACTTTGCATCAAACACGATCCAGATACAATGTTCATGCTCAGTGCAGGCACTAAATAACAATTATTTGGGTTTATAACT